>JBBBDQ010001248.1:1140000-1485357 GCA_037127315.1 Ascarosepion bandense | reverse complement strand
TGAAAATCACGTCGTGGTAGTCACCAGTTTATTGTGGGGAGTCGTTCTTTTGGAGGGTAGTTGTATATTGTTGAAGATTAACGGAATTTGGCCTCGTTGTAGAGAGCCCACTATAAGTCATAAAAAGATTATAAATCACGAAAAGCAAATTGAGTTGAGAAATAACATTGTATATATATATATATATATATATGTGCACATATCAATTAAGGTTTTTACAATTAAAGTAATCCTTTACATATGGGTCCAACAGAAGTTAAAATGTTCATGGCAATAAAATGTGGAAAAGAGAATTAATACTTAGGTATTTAGGAGTGTTGTAAGTAAGGAATGTCTTTGATGTATCCGCTCCTTTGGTTAGTAAGTAGATTTGAGACAGCGAAGAAGGAAAAGATAGAGAAGGGAGATGAGCGTAATAATCCGCTTGACGTCAATCAAGGGAGATACTAATTACACTCGTCTCTCTCGAGTCTGTCCATGTGTGTCTGATAGATACAGATATAGATAAAAAGCCGATACAGAAAGCATCGGCTTTTTTATATCTTCTTATTGGATCGCAGCAGATCATTTGGGAATTCACACTTGTATTTGATTCTGGGTTTCCCATTAGCCGATAAATAAAATTCGCGTAGGCTCGCGCACTGGAATTTAATATTTAATTCATTTTTAGTTTTCAACCGGAACATCTGCACGAAGCCGGGGTGCGCACCGACGAGTTTTAGTCATTTGCTTTTTGGTCGTGAGTGCAAACATCCTGTCCCTCGCTATGCTCGGTCGGTATCACCACAAGGTAACTTATTAATTCTTGAAATATTATTGTGTTTTATTTATTATTAATATATGAAAATTCATGAAATGTTATTGTATTAATGAAGTATTTATTTATATTTTTAATATTTTATTTTAAAAAAAATCTGTTTGTGTATTTATTAATTTTGGGGGAAAAGACTTTATACACAGAAAGTCCGAACCAGATTTCCTGCTTTTGTTCACATTCTGTGCCTAATTTCCATTGGAATAGCCGAAAACATCCGCAAAAATCATAGTTTCTGGAAACGGATGACACTGATGACGTTATCACATTGTCAACTAATAAATCCGGGCAATTTTCTTTGTGCCCCGTGTTTTTTTTTTTAGCATCTGCTACGACCCTGTGTATGTTGAAGCAATTAGTCACAATTTTCATACCATTCTATCTTTAAGAAATTCCCCGAATAGTCTTTTAGGCTTGTGGATGACTCCATCAAAATATAACTGGATGTTCTAGCCTCAAATGTTTTCTGAACGAAGATATCAGAAGCATGCCCAGCACATAATGTTTGTTTAGTTATAATGGCAGGATTTACAAGAGTTGTATTTTTTAACATTATGGAGACGTTTTGGGCAGATTGAGATGAACATTGCAATTGTACAGCGAGAGCAAGATAGTAGCGCCCACTTTTTGAAACATTAAAACAATAATTCTTTGATGGTTTGAAAAGCATGATATGGTTCTTTTCCTTCTTAAGGTCAATAATTTTGAGGACACCTGACAAAAGAAATAAAAATTAAGACAATTGTATTGGATTAATTACTTGTTTACATTGTGTATATCTTTCATTTCATGTATGTGCGATATTTGTATTTGATTTTGTCAACTGCAGAGTAGAGTAGGGTCAGTTGGGCACCGCCTGTGAGAAAAAGTGCACCATGACGCAATTCACTCCACGAGAAATTTGGAAACAGTAGCTGTACTGCTTGGGCATTCACACCGGAGGCTCCAATACAAAATTTTCAGTGCCTTTGGGTGTCAATCTGATGACAATGCAGAGTATTCAGAAAGAGTTGGATGAGTCTAATGGTGATTACGAAGGTACAGCAACTCGGAAAACTTACTCTGATTGTTCTTATGAGAAAAGAACACCCGAATTTGTTAGTGAGAGACTCGGGATCAACACAGAGGCTTATATCAAGTGCCTTGATGAGACAGTGCTGCTCTGGGTCAAGTAGGTGGCTACTGGAAGACCCTATATTGAGCAACAAGACTCTGCACCATGCTACACATGCAGGCTGTCAGACAATTTCTGCAGCCAACTCATCTCTTACATATGGTCATCTAACTCCCCAGACTGCTACCCCCCTTGATTATTATGTGTGGGGCACTGTTGATCGAGAGACCAACAAAACTTCTTGTAAAACTAAATATGAACTGAAGGCAAGGATTATGACAGCATTCGCCAACTTAAACAAGCAGATTATCCCGAAAAAATGCAGAGGATTCTGAAGCCTTTGGAGGCCGTGGTTGAGGCCAGTGGCAATTTTATTGAATGACTTTACTCTTTAGTATCTCAAGGTATTTTTAATGCAATTTTGGTAAATATATCTTAAAATAAGATGTTAATATTATTTTCATTTTTTCATAGTTTTGATAACAATTTATCCATCACTGTATGTATGTATGTATGTATGTATGTATGTATGTGTCAAGATGATAGAATAAATAAAGAACTAAGTAGAAAATAAATCTTAATTTAACATGATTCACTTTTATTAAGCTTCTTCAGAGATCTGTTTAAAGATAAGAAATGATTTAAAAAAAAACAAAGAGATAATATACCTACTGGAATGTTTAGGGTTTGATTTTTATTGATCACATACATGTCACGTGTAATAATGCAATAGATGTTTGTGGTCCAGTGGATATCGGCTCGGAACGAGAAACCGGGGAGCCGAGTTCGAATTCCAGTTGAATCCATTGTATTCACTTACGCGCAAATACCATTGGGAAAGGTATTAATCTGTCTCTTCCTTCCAGTTATGCGTTAAATAACAGGACAGATTGGGTTCTATAGCCTTGGCTGGCAGCCAGTCTACCGCAGAAAGCAATGGCAATCTACTGCGGGATAATCTTCTGTCCAGTCAGTCATGTCTCTTTCGAGACATGATCGCCCAAGCGTGTATCACGTATGGCACTTAACTGACTGAAGTGTCTGTATGTATGTATGTGTGGGTGATAAGTGATAATACACGTGTCAAGTGTATTAAAACGATGGGGAATTTTCTAAAAATATGTGTGTGAAAAAATCTTGGGTGGTTAAATGTATGAATGTGTTTGTTAGTTGGTATGTGTGCATGATAAAACAAAATACATTTCCGTTTAAATTTGTAGCGAAATAATGTATACAAATACATTAAGTTTGTAGCGAAATAATGTATACAAATACATTAAGTTTGTAGCGAAATAATGTATACAAATACATTAAGTTTGTAGCGAAATAATGTATACAAATACATTAAATTTGTAGCGAAATAATGTATACAAATAACGTATGTAGCGAATTTTTCCTTCTATTTTTTTTTTTTTAGAAATGAATAAATAAATAAATTTGAATAAATTTCACTTACTGTTGTCATTATTTCTGGAAACAGGCTTTTGCTGAATAGATGATGTCTAAAAAAAACATTATTTTGAAAATGAAGCATCAAAAATGACTTTTTTCAAAGACTGTTTTCTTTTTTATTTTATCAATCTTCTTTAAATCCAAATTCAATATATGTCTTCTCTATTTTTTCATTAATATATCCATGTAAATTACCCAATTGCGTCATTAATTATTCCAACTTAGCAACTTTAACAAATGATTTCAAGAATAAATATAAATACAGGTCATTATTTAAAGAAGTAGGTGGGTACAAATAAAAACATTTCAAATCGACTTATTTCTTTTCTGTTTCACTGAAGCAGACGTTAATCACATTTTTCTTTCTTGCATTTTTATTTTCTAGTTGTGGAACTCACACGGAGATTATTCTATCTTTAACTTTAAGAATTATGACGTAAACGAATAACTGAGATTAAGAAGAATGATATTCATTAATAAGTGATATAAGCTTACTGACCAATAAATAGACAATCAACGAACGCTCAATATACTATTTTTTTTAAAAATCCGGCCACTCGAATTCAAAGATTCATGTCTTCCAGGGCGGCTAGCTAATCCCCATTGTAGACACTTGCTCAGACACATTTGTGTTTGTTCAACACCCACTAAGTCTACTTGAGGTTTATATTGCAATTATGTTGTGCATATCTAGTTACAGATTCTGAGAGAGAGTGCGTTATCTGGTGTGATCAACAAGGCTAATACGCTCAGACCCTCGGTCAGAATAATTTGCGATTTTCTGCCAGCACAGACATTGACGGCTTCCAAATGGTCCCGTCTACCCAGTTTCAATCATAAGGATTGGGTCAACCCGTGCTATGGTTTTCAGGCATTTTCTACACGCTGGGATCGCATATTCCGGACTGATAACATCAAGAAATCACCATTTTGACAACTCGATCATGGTGAGATTCGAACCCGGGCTTTATGGTCAGAAAACAAACGTTCTAACTACTCGATTGATTTCACTTGATTTTATTTTGATAACCTAAATTCTATTTATTTTTTTTTTAATGTCACCTAATGAAAAAAGAAATATCTATAACCCTAACCCTTCACCCATAATTAGAATATTGCTGCCACATATTGCTGTCTGGTGTCCCTGTTATTATAACCTTCAGTTCCTTGATATTTGTTTTTCTAAGCACCGTGTGGCATAAGGCTGAAAGTGTGGAGTACCCAGTGAGGATCGAACTCACTACTCAGTTGTAATGGGTTCAAGCGAGACAAGCTTGCTAACCATTACATCCCGTCGTGTATCACGTATGGCACATAACTGAATCATAACTAATGGCAACCTACTGCGGGAAAATCTTCTGCCCAAGCGTGTATCACATATGGCACTTAACTAACTGGCGACGAGGTCTCATCAATTCACATTTTAGCTGTCTAGATGTAGCCGTAAGTTCTTTGTTGAGAGTTTCTTTTCTTAAATGTAGATCTCCCTTTCGGCTTCATGCTTTCTAGCTGACTTTAATTTGCAAAAAGTTAACTGCAATGTCAATCGCTATTTAGTATCCTCCTGATTACTCTTTATCATGTTTATGTTCCTAATTCTTCTTCACACTGAACCTCTGGTGTCTTAGTGGCTTTACTGCCTTGCATGGGATGATACCGAGTAAAAAAATTGATAGAAACTAGGGTTACAAGTTTGATTGCTTTCATCAGGGCGTAAAAGTAAAACAACAACAACAAAAAAAAAAACTGGGAGTTGTCAACTTGTTTAAATTTGTATCACTTGTACATTACACCATAACGCACAATTGCAATATCTTTTATTATACGACAAAAAAAAAAAAAAAAAAAACTAAAAAAAAAAAACATTATCTTTATGCTGCATTATTAATACGTAAACCGAAACGACAGGTCAGTTGATGAACTAGTTTTTATCTGAAAAAACAAGTCCTGTTTGAATTCTGGGTTACACAAAGAACCTTATCAGCATATTGTTTGGCTTTTGTGAGCATATCTTTTTAGCACGGCTCCATTAACTTTTATAAAAATTTATGTTCAAGCATGAAAAATTTCAATTGAATGAGGAGGAAAATGATTACATTGGATTGGAAATTTTCTTTTTTTACTTTCACTTCTTTTGTGGGTGTTAACACAAATATCAAATTAAACGAAAATTCTTATTTTAAAATGTTATTTCTTATGTTAGGTGGGGAAGTACAAAGAAATGAACTAATATTTTTTTTTATTTCATTTCTTTGAACTTTCCACTCGACAACATTTTCTCTTTTTACTGTAAAAGTTACATTTTGGACAAAAAATAAACTTAGTCTATGTTTCCTAAAAACATGCCAGGTAAAAAAAAAATTAAAAAAATTCTCACCAACTTCCTACAAAAACCGGTAAACATATCCACCCCGCCGATAAACTTTGCAAGAAGGAAAATGAACGTGAGAAAAAAAAAAAAAAAAAAGCCGGAGATGGGGGGGGGGGGGGGAAGTAAATTAGACATAAAAAAAAGCAGAAGTGAGATTCCCAAAAAAGAATTAAAATTCGTATGTACTTCGTATGTGTTGTCGGTGGCAGGTATAACGTAAATCTGGTTCATCTGGAATGGAAAAAAAAAAAAATAATAATAATTACAGTTGATTTTTCTTGCAAGAAATTGTAAACGTAAGTTATTTATGTAATAATGGAAATAAAATTGAAGTTTCTAAAAATGAAAAGATCTATTTAAATGAAATGAATATAACCTGTGAAGCATTAAATATTTTGAATTTCAACGGGCACTTTGACCTGGTGGGTCATGTTTATTACTTTCGGCCTAGCGTTTACTTGTTAACTTTTGGCGCGGATGCGTTGGCTGGATAATATTTGAACAGCGAGTTTCTCACATTACAACCCGACCTTATCACAACTCGTTCCAGTGGGGGAGCAGGTTATTATTCAACATATTTTACCTGCTGCAGACAACATGCTGGGTAGACATGACCAGAAAATACAAGCTTTGACATGCCTAAGACAACCTTAGTAACTAGTACTCTGTATGTGGGAGACGGGTAAATATATGACCAGCCGACCGAGTGTACGCACTTGGGTTCACTCGGCTAGGTACCTCCACTCATTTTTTATACTTAAATATTTAAAATGAATTTTATAAAAAATAAAATTTTCTTGAAGCTTTAATTTTAGCTATATTTGAAAGCTAAATGATTAAATTTACTATTTCGAGTAAACAAAATACTGTGGGGCATTTCAAATATAGAAATATATATATATATATATATATATACACACACACACACACACATATATATATATATATACCTATACACACACACACATATATATATACACACATATATAGATATACACACACATATATATATACACACACACATATATATGTACACACACATATATATACACATATATACACACACATATATATACACACACATATATATATACCTATATACACATATATATATACACACACATATATATATACCTATATACACATATATATATACACACACATATATATACCTATATACACATATATATACACACATATATGTATATATATACACACACATATATATACCTATATACACATATATATATACACACATATATGTATATATATATACACATATATATATATATACACACATATATGCATATATATACACACACATATATATATACACACATATTATATACACACAGACATATATATATATACAAATACACACACACATATATATATGTACACACACATATATATATGTACACACACATATATATATGTACACACACACATATATATATATATACACACACATATATATATGTACACACATATATATATGTACACACACACATATATATACACATATATATACACACACACACACATATATATACACACACATACACACACACACACATATATATATATAACTTATCGCTATACACGTTTCGATAAACCCTCAGTGTATATACGCGGAAGGAAAAATTGGTAATAAAAAAAGAACGAGCTAAGCACTTGAACATCAGTCAAAGTACGTAGGCCAAAGAAAAAAAAACCCGAGACGAGTAACGTAGAGCAAACAAAGAAAGTAGCCTAAAGAGCCAACGAACCTACCAAGGTTTCACCTAACCGGATCTTCAGGGAAGGTTGTTGGCTACTTTATATAAATATATATATATATATATATATATATATATATATATAGAGAGAGAGAGAGAGAGAGAGAGAGAGAGAGAGAGAAAGTAGCCTAAAGAGCTATATATATAATTTCACCCTAAGCAAGGCAAAACTGGCACTGTTGTGCAGGGGGTTACTAAAGAGGTGAGATGAGAAAGAGGAGCAAGTTACAGGGGAGTCAGAAAATGAGTAAGAACAGGATAAGAATATAAGTGTCAAGAGGGATGCCTAAAAGTGGAATGGAAACGAAGAAAAACATGATACAATGGTTGTCATGAAAAGGATGTGAGTCAAGAAGATAAGAGATGGCAATTGACTTTGCATTTAAATTCTTGGAGATTGTAGTTTTCAGAGACGCAATTATACGGAAGGGAATTCCACAGTCAGGAAGTGTGAGCAAAGAAGCTGTCAGAGTAGAAATTGCGGTTATATCTGATTGGTTTCACTGTAATTCATTGATTAAAGTGGGGATTGAGGGCTTGCTATTATTTAACGCATTTTTACAGAGCCGCCAGTTGTCTTTGGAGCCGAACTTTTGAGATGTTATACGCTGTTTCATTCTTTCAGTAAACAACAGCTAAACATCATTTAGGATCTTCTTGCACTTATTACGAGCAAAGGCAAAAAGGCGCCTCTTATGGTCAGACATGTCTCCGATAAAGCCGGAACAAGTGATTCCTGTGGACAATAGCAGCTGAGCAAGCAGGAGAGAACCAGGGGGACGAATGTGGTTTAAATCATAACTTCCTGGCTGAGATGAAAGCATTAACGCCTGCTTTAACCCATGAAAAGACCTCGGGCGCACAGGCCTCAACGGGAAGACTAAAGATTTTCTTCCAAAGGGACAGGGCTTACGGCCTATCACTTTGAATACACCGGTTGTCGCTCGATCACCGAAATTAAGCAATGTTGAGCCTGGTCAGTACTTAGATGGGTGACCGCTTGGGAATACCAGGTGCTGTAAGCGTTTAGTGACGGATGTGCGTGCTTACGGCCATATCACGTTGAATACACCGGTTCTCGCTCGATCACCGAAGTTAAGCAATGTTGAGCCTGGTCAGTACTTAGATGGGTGACCGCTTGGGAATACCAGATGCTGTAAGCGTTTATGGACGGATGTGCGTTGTGGTGCGGTGGATATCGACTCGGAAAGAGAAATCGGTGAGCCGAGTTCGAATTCCAGTTAAATACCCTGCATTCACTTAAGCACTGGTACCCTTGGGAAAGGTATTAATCCGTTACTTCCCTCCAGTTATGGGTTAAATAACAAGGGTAGGACTTAGGGACCCTGCCCTTAAAAACAAGCTCCCAATGAATCTTGCAAAGCAAAAACAAATAAACTAAATAAAACAAATCAAAAATGATTTTCAGCATTAAATGACCTAATGAAGGTTGATATACTGGTTAAATGAATCAACCAACCAACCAAGCAAAGGGACATCCCTCAGGAAATCGCAGAACGACTCCCAGTCTGCTCTTTGGTAGCAGTAAAATATTCTGCTTGTCTGGGGTTTCTGGGAGGAGGGGATGTGAAAAGAGATATTAACGGAAACCACAGTAGGATCAGCGTTGCCAAGATGGCAAAGCTGCATTACATGACAAGAGTCAGGCATAGAAGTGAAACAGAGATCAAGTTGCGAGTCAGTTCCATTAGTGTTATTAAAGAAACGTGTGGGGGAAATCAATTCCTTGCGTAAGGGATTGAGTAATTGAAAAGATCATGGCATAGACACCAGATAGATCTGTGACGGAGTTTTCTAGCCACTTAGCATGGTGGGCATTGAAGTCTCCAGATACAAATATATGAGCGTAGCAATGAGACGAAATGGCATTATCTATATTTTTAGAGATACTGTCAAGTACGGAACAATCATGAGATGAAGGGGACGGCAGTTCTAGAAAGAAAAGGTGGCTAACCGAGTTTAGTAGAGAAAAACGAAGACACATGTAGGAAGAATGATCAGGAGATTCAAGAGAAATCCCCCTAGCCAGAAGGAGATGTTCGCTGACATAGATATCAATTTCATGCATATGGATATTGAAGTCTTTTCTAAAGAAGGGAAGGTGACCAGGGACATAGAAATCCGAGTAAGGAATAGGGTGGGATCAAGGTTAGTTTCACAGAGGGCTAAGATGTTAGGTGTTTACTGCTAAAGGATTCAAAAGTTGGTACCGATGCCACGGACGTTTAAAAAAGAGATATTAATAGGTTTAGGTGATTTCTGTTTCGCTGGGTTAGTTTTAGTTCAAGAATTTCCAAATTAATGTATTAATTTTTTTCAACTGGAGTAGATAGAACTAACTATCGCCCGGTTCACACTCCACCCACGTCTATTGAACAGGTGAAGAGGCTCATCCCTTGTTCCCTGTTTAGGATGTGGTTTCCGGCTTTCTCTTTTCACAAAAATAAATAAATAATTAAAAATATTTTGATCTTTCCTTTTAATAAGAATATTTTGGCGATAAAACTTTGTTTTTATTAAGTTTGAAGACTTTTTTTCATGCTATGCTGTTTTTTCAGTCAAATAGTGAAGGTACCTATTTAAAAGCAATGGCAACCTACTGCGGGATAATCTTCTGCCCAGTCAGTCATGTCTCTTTCGAGACATGATCGCCCAAAGTGTGTATAACGGATGGCACTTAACTGACTGATTGAATATAATAAATGAAAACATGATTAATGCATCTACTGGGTATAAAGTAGGGGTCAGTTTTATATTGTTATGAAGTAATAAACTGATCCCCCACTAATAACTACTTAATAATATAATACATCTCTTCCTCCTCTAGCTATGAGTCACATAATAGAACAGATTGGGTTCTATAGCCTTGGCTGGCAACCAGTCTACAGGAGTAAGCAATGGCAACCTACTGCGGGATAATCTTTTGCCCAGTCAGTCATGTCTCTTTCGAGGATCAAAATGGCACTTAAATGACTGACCTGTTTAAAAAAAAATCGACGAATCACTACTCCCTCAAGTAGGAGACCAGAGTAATTGCACTTATCTTGCACATGCCGGGTAGGGTTCATTATCTTTCAGTTGCACTAAAGGGGTGGATTTGTAGTCGCCACTGAGGCCAGTGCAACTGACTCTTGCCGGGGCTGGGCAATTTTTAGCTCTGACCCGAGTGTTCCCTACCATAAACTCAACGGTAAATTTTTGTTTTGTTCCCCGAAGGCCTTTACTCCGTCAAGACTTTCTAAAACATCCTTAATTCCGTGCAAATGTGCTGAACTCAAATCGATAATTGTTTGTTGAGGAGGCCTACCTTTCTTTCATGGTATCGACCACAAATACATCGGACTATATCTCACTCCTTACCACCGTTCTCATCTCTGATTCACCACTGAATGACTTGAAGCGTAGAATACTTATTTCGGCCGATTTACTTCATTTGAGCAATTACTCCGCGATTTATTTGGTTTCGGAGCTCATTTTGCGCGTAGTGATTGCAAAAAGGAAGTTAAAAAAACGAAAAATCGGAAAACTACGCGTGAATTCAGTCTGCAGTGAATAACATTTTCTAACCGTGGTTAGGGGGTGAGATAAACATCGACAAGAAGTTCCATATTTTCTGCTCGATAACAGGAAAAAAAGGTAGGTTTCTTCAATAAACAATTGTCGATTTGAGTTCAGCCGATACATTTCTCTACGGAGATAGGGATGTTTTGGAAAGATTTGAAGGGGTAAAGATCTTAGGGGAACAAAACAAAAATTTACCAACTCAACTTTGTGTCACATCACGTCTCAGTGGAAAAACGATGCAAATAACTACTTTCGGTCTAATGTGATATCTAAGCTCTTCTCAATATGTCACTTACAGAACAACCTCAGTGCTCGACCATAATTTGTTCTGAAAGTCTGTTCTAAAACCGATTTCTTAGAGAAATTTATTGGAGGAGATAGATCTAACTATCGCCCGGTTCACACTCCACCCACATCTATTGAACAGGTTAAGAGGCTCATCCCTTGTTCCCTGTTTAGGATGTGGTTTCCGGCTTTCTATTTTCCAATCTTTTCACTATTACATAGCCCCCTGCACATCAGTGGCGTTACCGCCTTGCTCGAGGTGATACGATTAAAAAAAAACAAAAAAACTGAATCATTTTTTCAATTACATGTAAAAGAGATGAATTCTTTTCCAAACAACAGATAAATGCTTGTTTACATACTGACACTACATATTTTAGTTAGCATAAAAACTATATAGTTGTAGTGTAATGGATATCGGCTAGGAATATGAAACCGGAGAACCGAGTTCAAATTCCAGTCGAATGCGTTTCATTCACTTATGCACAAATATCCTTGGGAAAGGTATGAATCAATCTCTTCTCCCTCCGGCTATGGGTTAAATAGCAGGACAGATAGGGTTCTATAGCCTTGGTTGGCAAACTAGTCTACCACAAAAAGCAAGCTACTGAGAAAATCTTCTGCCTAGTTAGCCATGTCTTGGAGGAGACATGATCGTCCAAGCGTGTACCACGTGTGGCAATTAACAGAGAATAACAACTTTAATTCAGACAGAAAATAACACAGAAAAATTTAAATGTAAAGAAATACATAATAGAAATTATTTTAATATAACACTCTTTTACATAAGTACCTTTTTGGTTGTGATGTAATGGCATAAATGAAAGGAGGTGAACGAAAAAAAAAGGAGTGGAATTATTTCTAAGAAGAGGAGTCGCCTTCCAAAAAAAAAAAAAAAAACTTCCGGTAACTGTCTTTTGGGGGTTTCTTCCCTTCTTTGTCTCTTTGACTCAGGTAAATCTTTCACTGAGGTTTCTATCCTTTTTGCTTTCAAAACTTTGGCTAGAATCTGTACAAGAACGAGACTTGCGTCTGTACAAGAACGAGACTTGCGTCTGTACAAGAACGAGACTTGCGTCTGTACAAGAACGAGACTTGCGTCTGTACAAGAACGAGACTTGGAAGGGTTTGAGACAGCTACAAGTACTTCTGTTGCTGAGGAAATTGCTATTGTTGATGATATCATTGTCTTTATAAGAAAAACGATGTCAGTGAATATATTGAAGAGTTGTTAAAAAAAAAATCACCGTACTGAGCCTGCCCACTTTCAAAATGAACTGCAAAAGACTTTGGCCGAGAAAATGTTCTCTGAGATGAAGGAATATTAAACAAAAGCCTATATCCCCTGCATTACAACACACATGTAAGGTGTGACTCAATCAACAATATCTACTATTCTAAAAAAAAATATAAGGAAGTGATAAAAGCAGCTGATGTTACAAAAGGAATGACTTATAATATTAAACAAAAACCGAAAATATTTGAAGTGAAAACATTATTACCTATTTTTATAAATGAGAAATTCTTTGCAGATGACAGTATCAATGTGTCGCTAATATGTCAAACTTAAGTTTATTTACAGTGAGCATTTTTTGAGAGGGGAGAAAATTCGCTAAGATGTTTATGGTCCTTGGTGTGAAAAAATGCCATAAAACAATAAACGTGAGATTTTCTGTGATCTTATTATTTTTTCTGCCAACTACTTAAAATGTGTTTGCTAGTGGGAGATGGGTAATCTTCGATCAATGGCCTGAGCGTACGCACTCAGGTTCCCCACGTTAAAAACTGACCTTGTGTCAAAATTCACTCCAGTGGAGGAGTAGGGTAAATCTTTGATCAAAGTGTAGTAACTGTTCTCAGATACTCAGTTCCGGCAAAGAAGCTGAATTTATTGTAAAGATTTACAATTTTGGTACAAGGCCGAGGTTGGGAAAGGGAAAAAAGCTGAGGCTGGTCATCACGAAGTATTTTACACCCTAGCTAATCGGAAGCATGACCCAATCACTCTTTACAATTTTTCATCTAATCTAAAGCTAAGCTAAACTTATTTATAAATGGAACTTTGTGTGTGTGTGTCCGTTACCTATAGACTCTGAAACGGCTGAACTGATTTTCTTGAAAATTTACACAGTTGTACTATAAGCGTCTGCGAGTGTTCTTAGCTTGGTTTGGTGTCGAGATACACCTGATAAATATCGATAATCGAAAAAATCTGGTTATAGAGGGAGTGGTCCGATTTTAATCAAATTTGATACACTCATAGACAAAGACATAAGAAACGATATTCAGAGGTTTCAAGTTTGTAGTTCTTACAATAGTGCAGAAAATCGCTAATATATATATATAAAACAAGATGTTTGTGTGTGTGTCTGTTTATCTGCCTGTATTTCTGTATTTTTTCAGTTCTTTTATTTCAGTCTTTGCTTTGGATTTGGCTCTAAGTAGGTATAATTGTAGCTCTTAGTCTCAGCCATGATACCATTTACTCAGAGGACTTATTTAGCCTTCAAAATTCAGTTTACGACTAAAAAACCTTTTTGATATCGATACCAGGAAATCAAACTTTGACTTACATCCATTCATTTTTCTTTCAGTCTACGGTTTCACTTTAACTGGAAACAAATATTGCTTTTTAGTCTTTCGTGCCAACGTCCAAAATCAAATTTGATTAAAATCGGGCCACTCCTTCTATAACCCGATTTTTTCGATTATCGATATTTATCGGCGGTACCTCGACACAAAACCTAGCTAAGAACACTCGCAGACGCTTATAGTACAACTGGGTAAATTTTCAAGAAAATCGGTTCAGCCGTTTCGGAGTCTATAGGTAACGGATACACACACATAGATACACACACAGACAAAGTTCCATTTATAAATAAGTTTAGATTTAGATTAGATTCCGGGCCACAACAAATGATACATTTTTGCTCGAACGGCACTATCACGAAATCTCCGTTTGAATAATCAAGTTAATATGGCTTCAATCCAAAAGACAAATAAAAGGAAAAGATTTGCTTGTTTTTGAGGGTTTTTTCTAAGGAAGGTCGTGTGTGGTACACGCCTTTGCCCTGCGCTTTAATGACAACCTCCTTCGGCACCAAGTCCCGGCCGTGAAGGGCCTGAGCAGGTGGAAGGCAGAGAGGGGTTTAAGTGGGGAACAAAGGAAGGCCTGCTAAGAGCTACCAGGGATAGGAAAACGTGGAAGGCTATGATCGCCTACGTCTATGTTACATAGAAGTTAAATATTAAAAAAATGTGCTTACCGTTCTTTCTTTAGTCTGTAATAAATAATATATCAA
Source organism: Ascarosepion bandense (assembly GCA_037127315.1). Classification (NCBI taxonomy): domain Eukaryota; kingdom Metazoa; phylum Mollusca; class Cephalopoda; order Sepiida; family Sepiidae; genus Ascarosepion; species Ascarosepion bandense. Next base: position 1,470,656 of record JBBBDQ010001248.1, on the reverse strand, counting down.
AAACATGAGTAGACCAACAGTTGCTAGACAAAAAGCATAGTCAAATAGTTGATTTTTTAAGCACTGCTTACAACTCATTTTTTCCTTCTTTGTCTTAACTTGAGATTCATCAGAAGTAGTTTCGCCCATTTTCAGGTGTTCTGTTTTTGTAGCCATATCTTTCAAAAGGATATTTTGCCAATGTCTAAATAAAAAAAAATTCAAGACTTAAGTTTACGCCTCAACAACCGTTGTCACGCTCAGCCGCGCCTACAGATTTGAAAATAACGAATGAAAGCTTTCCGATTCGTTTTCTGTTCTTAAATAGCAATTTTGTTCTTTCTACTTTTTACATTTGAAACTAGAACAAGTTTCGGTTACAAGCAAAAAAACAGACAACAACAACAACAAAAAACAAAAACAGTTCTCCACTCAATGAAACAAATTCTACTTCTTGTTAGTTTCTTTTCCTTCCAATCCTGAGGTGAATATTTGCTGCATTTTCATCTTCGTCGCCAGTTTTGTTGTTTTTAACATGACAAAATAAAACGGTTATAGAATAATGAAACACTCTATGACTCACTTTATTGGAAATAACTAGAAAATTTATTATGGTAGAAACATAAGTACAGCGAACAGTTGTGGATGTTGAATAAGGATGTGTTTATAGAGAGCGTGGTAAAGTTCTGCCTGCCATGTTTTCTGGCTTCTACCGGAAGTGCCTTCCTCTTGTGCCCAGCATGCACATATTAGCTGGGGAACAGGCTCCCTTGAATGTTCCAGGGGAGATCACTTTTGACTTTTTTTTATGGTGATCCTAATAGAAACTTTCAAGACTTAGTTACAAATGAATTAAATAGTGCTTCTTTAAAAAACAAAAAAACAAAAAAAAAACAAAAAGAAAATTGTGACATTTTTCTAAAATCTGTCCGCACACAGTTAGAACTTATACAATTTTATGAAATTTCAAGAAATTCATTTTAATTATTGGAAAAGTCTTTGGAGAATTTAAAATCAGATTTATTTTTGTAAAAAAGAACCCCAGTTATATAAACTCTGTTCTAGATAAGAAAAAATTACAACAAAACTAACACATTATTTAATTAGGAAAGCTTTTAATTGCTTTTATGAATAAGGTAAGGTATATTAAGAATTCTATTGTTTTAAGAAAAAAAACTTTAACACGCACTCTATAAACACATCATTATTCAACATCCACAACTGTTCGTTGTACTCATGTTTCTACCATAATAAATTATCTAGTTATTTCCAATACTCAGCGAGTGTGTCATTTTTCCATAACCGTTTTATTTTGACATGTTAAAAACAACAAAACTGGCGACGAAGATGAGAATGCAGCAAATGGAGATATTCACCTCAGGATTGGAACGGAAAGAAACTAACAAGAAGTAGAATTTGTTTCATTGAATGGAGAATTTCAGAAATTGGATTTTAGACGTCGAATTTCGTGGACACACAAAATAATGTCAGGTACGTTGAAAACGTAACATATCTGTTTTGGGGGAAAAAAATCTCTTGTTTCCGAATTTTTTTTTCTTTTACCATTCAGTGTGAAATAATGGATCGAAATACTATCCAACAGATTCTACAAGAGCAATTAAGGTTGCTGGAACTCTTTTCAGAGAGACTAGGGACTGTACCGCAACCATATTCTCCATCAACGAAATTATCGGGACAAGCTCTCGAAAATTCCATCACAGAGTTCCACTACGATAAGTAGGCAAACACAATCTTCGCAACCTGATTCGCTCGTTATGAGGATCTCTTTAAAGAAGATTTTGAAGAGCAAACGGATAGCTGGAAAGTGATGGTCCTTTTATGAAAAATCGGTCCGAGTGAGCACGAAAAATATATTAACTACATTTTACCGAAACAACCACGGGATTGTAGTTTTGTGGAAACAGTTGAAACTTTAAACAAAATGTTTGGCGAACACACCTCATTGTTTAATGCAAGATTCAACTGCTTCAATATCACGAAATGTGATACAGACGATTTTACAAAATACTCAGGATTCATCAACAAGCAATGCGAACGGTTCAAAATTTTCACCATCACAGATGAACAATTTAAGTGGTTGATTTTCGCATGTGGTGTAAGATTTGCAAGTGACAGGGATGTGCGCACAAGAATTTTGTCAAAAAAGGAACAAAATCTAGATATTACTCTGCAGCAAATTACAGAGGAATGTCGGCGGCTTGTGAATCTAAAAAACCTGATTCAGATATGGTGCAACACCCGGTGCCTGTACCAACATCCACAACCAACACTATCCAAAGACGACAGTCACCGGAAGCAACACCAAAGAAACCTTTATCTGCTTGCTGGAATTGTGGTGGCTGGCATTTTGCTCGAAAATGCCCCTTCAAAACTCACCGCTGCCGCGAATGCAACCGGCAAGGTCACAAAGATGGATTCTGTACACCATCATGGCGCAAAACAACGCACAAATGACCACAAAACAAAAACAAGACATAAAACACAAACAGTTTGGTACTTTTCCAACTCCAAGTCGTTTTATTTTGTCATGTTAAAAGATGTGGTTTCCGGTTTTATCTTCTCCAATCTTTTCACTTTTTTTTCCTCAATTGGAGTAGATAGACTAAACTATCGCCCGGTTCACACTCCACCCACGTCTATTGAACAGGTTAAGAGGCTCATCCCTTGTTCCCTGTTTAGGATGTGCTTTCCAGCGTTCTCTTTTCCAATTTTTTCACTCTTTTCTTTTTTATTTTTTCAATTGGAGTAGATAGACTAAACTATCGCCCGGTTCACACTCCACCCACGTCTATTGAACAGGTGAAGAGGCTCATCCCTTGTTCCTTGTTTAGGATGTGCTTTCCGGCTTTCTATTTTCCAATCTTTTCACTCTTTTCTTTTTTTCAATTGGAGTAGATAGACTAAACTATCGCCCGGTTCACACTCCACCCACATCTATTGAACGGGTGAAGAGGCTTATCTCTTGTTCCTTGTTTAGGATGTGGTTTCCGGCTTTCTATTTTCCAATCTTTTCACTTTTGCGTAGCCCCCTGCACGTCAGTGGTGATATGATTTTAAAAAAAAAAGCTTAACAATTTCATGAAAATTTTAAGATTTTAGTAAAAATTTCCAAAACATGTTTTTCGCCGAAAAAGGATACTAAAACTCTGTATACTAATTTATAGATACCTGCTGACATAAAAAAAAAACCACAAACAGCAACCTATAATGAGAAAATCTTCTGCCTAGTCATCCATATCTTGGCCGAAACATGGTCGCCCAAGCGTGTATTAGTGTGGCAATTAACTGGGCATAACAAATATTATTCAGACAGAAAATAACACAAAAATGTAACCAAAAGTTTGAAAGGATTAAAAATTAATGTTCTGGGTGTGTATCCACTGACACTTATGGACTCTTCCAGTCATTATTTAAACCATAAGGTTTATACTCTCAGGGCAGTAGTTCTGAGAGCAGTCTGCCACTCTTGTGGTTATATTTTTTCTTTGTTAAATACAATATGTTAAACCTATTATCCGTTGTCCGAGTTATTCTTTCGTGACCCCACTATCGGATCCACATCAAATTGGCGACGAAGGTGTTCGTACTCACCAAGGGGTACCCCACCTCAACAAACCTTCGTTCGCAGCCCCTTTTCAAGGTTACAATATCACCACATCAATTAATTAACCAACATTTTGAAAGGATTAAAAAATATAATTTAGTCAGCAAAAATCCTTTGGACATTTTTCTTAATAATAATAAAGATTTTGACAAAACTTTGATTTAATTTTGAGGACATATTATTTTTTTTTCAATGTATGCCCATTTTTTAGTGAATACTTGAAGGTACCTATATGCCACAATTAATTTTTTTTTTTTAATCATATCACCCCGAGCAAGGAGGTAACGCCACTGATGTAAGAGTGAAAAGATTAGAAGAGAGAAAGTCGGAAACCACATCCTAAACAGGGAACAAGGGATGAGCCTCTACACCTGTTCAATAGACGTGGGTGGAGTGTGAACCGGGCGATAGTTTAGTCTATCTACTCCAATTGAAAAAAAAAAGTGAAAAGATTGGAAAAGAGAAAGCCGGAAACCACATCCTAAACAGGGAACAAGGGATGAGCCTCTACACCTAATTCCTTAAATAATGTTTTTATTCATGAAATGACCCCAGATTTAGGTTGTTCATGTCCTGAATTGACCTATAATAAAAAAAAAAAAAAAAGGTCTAATTCATTTGAGTATTTTAGGATTTATCGTAGGTACCTCTTCTCATTTTTGATACCTAAGTTTTAAATCGAATCTTTAAAAATAAAAAAATAAACTTTTCTTGGAGCCTTAATTTTAGCTAATTTAATTGAAATTAAATTTACCATTTCCTGTAAACAAAATACTCTGGTGTATTTGAAAAAGAAATTATATTGACTGGAATCTAAAATTTAAAAATTTTACAAACTTTTTAATTTTTCGGACATTTTTGTGTAATCGACACACTCTTAAACAAAAGTTAATTCTCGGTTTTAAATTCTTGCAAACCTAAATTATACATCTGTGACACATTATGTTTAGAAAATGAGTAAATTTAAAATTAAATTAATCTGATTTTAAACAAATATTTGTTTATAGCTTGAAATTTAGAATACAAGTATTTCTTAATCGCAGAGATCTAATCTTTCTGACCTTTGAAGTAGGAGATGACAGTCTGTCATCAATCATTTCATGTCTCTGGTTAAATATGGTAGACCAAAATTGAAAAAATTAATGAAATCTAAATGAAAATATCCTTAGGGGAACAACCCTTGAAACACATGACTTTTTGAATGCAACATTCCATAGTTAAAAAATGTGCAATTTAACATAAAAAATAAAAATTATTTAAAAAATCTTAATGCTAAATGATTTGTATTAAGCTTTTCAATTTTTGATTTGCAGATATAGTCTTTACTTAATAAATTAATAATCGAAGACACTGTGTGATTGAAAGAAATTCAGATGTTTTGAAACTTTATAAATCATCATAATTAGCAAAAAAAAAATGAAAAGTTCTTATAAAAATTCATTATTCATCGAAAAAGATTTTATTCTTCAGCATATTAAATACTTAAATTATATTATAAAATCAATTAAAAGTTAATCTAAATTAAAGATAGCGTTGTTCTATTTTACTATTTGGAGCAGGTATTTGGTAAATTGGCTCCATAGAAAAGAAAATTAGATGGTTTAAATTCCCCAAGTAGTTCTGCATTTAACTAATAAAACAAGATTTGTAATCAGGATTGAATTTCTAGAAATTTCATGAAATTAATTGAAGGGAGGTGGAGTAACAGATGTAAAAAATATTTTTTACCAAAATAAATCGATAAAATGCAGCCGTAACTTCTACTCCAACAGTTTCTTTCCTCGCACTTCCCGACTGTGGAATTCTCTTCCAAACGATTGCTTCCCCGACGGCTACAATCTCCAGGAGTTTAAATGTAAGGTCAATAGACACCTCCTAACACACTAACCTGCTCCCATTCAATCAAACACTCTTCCCATCTGCCCGACACTCATCCTCGCTATCCTTACTCATCTATCACCTTTCTCCTGACATTCCCTATGTCTAACCACTCCTTCTCTTTACCTTCCCCTATGTAGCCCCATGCGCAATAGTGGCAGTGGAATGCCTTGCTTGGGGTGAGATGATTAAAAAAAAAAAAAAAAAAAAAAAAAAAAAACCTTTCAAAAGTATTAATTTTAAGAATAATTTAATTCATTTGTGGATAAGTCCTGAATGTTCTATTAAATTCAGACAATTATTTGATTTTTTTGCAAGAATTTTCAAATTAATGTTTTTCATCAGAAAAAAAAAAAAAACTGAGTTACATAAGTAAACTGTTAAATTTGATTAAATTTGATGTAAATTTGATTACCCACTGACAAAAATCAAAACAATTTTTTACCAAAATTTCAAACCTGTTAAAAAGTATTGAAAATTTTTTTTAAATAATTAAAAAATACTTTGATCTTTCCTCTTAATAACTAACATTTGTATTAAGCATTGCATGAAATTTTAAGAAATTAAATTTTGTTTCGAAAATTTGTTTTACTAGTTAAAAGCAGGACTCCTTGAGAAATGTAAATTATCTAATTTTTTTTTCCAAACAGATTGACGTTTTTACAAAAATCTGCTTTGAATAGTAAAATAAAAAATGCAATAAAATTTTGACATTAATTAGATTAGCTTTTAAAAAATATATATGTATATATACATTTATTTAATATGTAAATTCACATTTTGCATTTAGGGAATAGCTATTTCAACATGTTTATTATGCATTGTTCAACACAAGTCGGACGTAAAATGAGAAATTCTAGGATACGATAAATAAAGGTTAGTAAAGAAAAGAAAGTTTGGTTAGGAAAAGGTCAAGAACAGGAGAGAGGGATAATAGTAGCAGTTTGCCATATATATATATATATATATATATATAAGACATTATCAGTCAGTTAAATGTCATACATGATACACGCTTTGGGCGATCATGTCTCGAAAGAGACATGACTAACTGGGCAGAAGATTATCCCACAGTAGGTTGCCATTGTTTTCTGCAGTAGACTAGTTGCCATACAAGGCTATAGAACCCTATCTGTCCTATTATTTAACTCATAGCTGGAGGGAAAAGACAGATTAACACCTTTCTCAAGGGTATTTGTGCGTAAGTGAATGCAAGGAATTCAGCTGGAATTTGAACTCAGTACCTCGATTTGTCATTCTGAGTTGTTATCCACTGCACCACAATGCACATCTAAAAGACATTATAGACTGAAGAAAAAAATATTTTCGATGAATAAATTTTTACAAGAACTGATTTCATTTTTTTTTAATTATAATAATTAATAAAATTTAAAAATTCATTGAAAATTCTTCAAAGCCTTGTTGCAGTTAGGTTATTAAGTTATTAAGTGAAGACTGTATTTATAATCAAGAATTGAAAAGTTTAATACAGGGTGTCCATAAAGTCCGTGAGTACTTTAAAAAATTTATAACTTTATTTGTATTTGTGATATACATAATCTGTAAAAAATGTTATGAAGGTTCATGTACCGAGTTTTAAATGTCATTATTGAACTAATGTGATTTCAGACATTGCTGTAAATCAGTTGGCAAATGTTTTTCGTGAACTGCAAAACCGTATTACCCTTTGTATTGCTAATGTTGGAGGACATGTGGAAACTTAAATAAAATTTCAATAAAACCTTAAAAATATAGATTTACTTCTTTCTAATCCTTTTTACAAATTATTTCTATCGCAAACACAAAAGGTTGTAAATTTTTTAAAGTGCACATGAACTTTATGGACACCCTGTACAAATCAACAAGCCAATAGATTTTTAGAATAATTTTTTGTGCATATAAGAAGATACTTTTTCTTTTATAATGTATATTATTTTCTGTTAAAAAGTCACTTTCTCCTTACAGGACAAAAATTTGGACAAGTCTGTCAATTCTGGACAACAATACTTAGCTGTCATCAATCAGTTCACTCCTCATGATTAAGAAATACTTTTATTCTAAACTAGCAGTATAGCCCGGCGTTGCTCGAGTGTAATGAAAGCTTTAAGACTAATCAATGGTCCTGGAGCTCAGACTCAGCCTAAAGAATATTTGAAATAATAAAATAATTGCGACAATTTACCAATCGCACCTAATATATATATATATATATATATATATATATATATATATATACTAGCAGTATAGTCCGGCGTTGCTCGGGTGTAATGAAAGCTTTAAAACTAATCCATGGTCCTGGAGCTCAGACTCTTTAGACGTTGGCACGAAAGACTAAAAAGCAATAGTTGTTTCCAGTTAAAGCGAAACCGTAGACTCAAAGAAAAAATGAATGGATGTAAGTCAAATTTTGATTTCCTGCTTTCGATATCAAATAAGTTTTTTTGTCGTAAACTGAATTTTGAAGGCTAAATAAGTCCTCTGAGTAAATGGTATCATGGCTGAGACTAAGAACTACAATTATACCTACCTAAAGCCAAACCCAGAAGCAAAAACTAAAATAAAAGGGCTGAAAAAAATACAGACATAGAGGCAGATAAACAGACACACACAAACATCTTGCCTTTCATATATATATTATCGATTTTCTGCACTATTGTAAGAACTGCAGCCTTGAAACTTCTGAATATTGTTTCTTATGTCTTTGTCTATGAGTGTATCAAATTTGATTAAAATCGGACCACTCCTTCTATAACCCAATTTTTTTTTATTCTCGATCTTTATCGGGGTACCTCGACACAAACCTAGCTAAGAACACTCGCAGATGCTTATAGTACAACTCTGTAAATTTCAAGAAAATCGGTTTAGCCGTTTCGGAGTCTATAGATAACGGACACACACACACACAGAGACAAAGTTCCATTTATAAATAAGTTTAGAAGTTTAGATTTCATGCTTTAAACAAATAATAATTGTGTAAACAGATTAATTTAACTTAGATTTTCTAATTTTCCAGAAATAATGTGTCACAAACGTATATTGTATTTTTGCAAGTTTTTAAAGTCCTCAAATTTGTTGATTAGCAGGGGTATTGTGGACTTGCTCTTGTTAAGTACTCTTTTACAGAGTCGCCAGTAGTCTTTAGCGCCGAATTTAGAGCATGCTATGCGTTGCTTCATTCTGGCAGCAAACAACATCTTAGCTTCGTTAAGTATCCTTTTACACTTATTACGAGCTGAAGTGAAAAGGCGCATGTTTTGGTCCGACGCGTAATTACGATAGAGTCGGAAGAAATGATTCTGGTGGGCAATGACAGCCGAGCAAGCGGGTGAGAACCATGGAGACAAATGAGATTTAAGCTGGAATTTCCTAGCAGGAATGAAGGCATCGATTCTAGCCTTAACCCAGGAAATTCCACTGTAAAAGTACAACCGGACATGCCTCCCAGAACTACCATACAAACGCAGGTGTCCCCTAAGGCTTCATCTTAGGTCCTACACTCTTCCTGATATACATTAATGATCTCCCTGATTCCATAAGAGCCCAAGTAAGTTTGTACGCCGATGACACCACAGTTTACTCTCGCCTCCTACAAAAATCTGGTGTAGGCGTCAAAGCTAACCTCGCAGCCGAGATTGAAAAAGACCTCCAATCCATATTGGACTGGGGTAAGAAATGGCTAGTAAATTTTAATGCTTCTAAAACGAAGCTACTCTCAATTAACCATCATCGACAATCTCACCTACCTCCCATTAGCATGGACCAGGCTTGCCTCCCAGAGAGTAAAACACTACGCCTCCTTGGTCTCACACTTTCAGCGGACCTCAAATGGAATGACTATATCGAATCCATTGCTAAATCCGAAAGTTGGTTCTCTGTGTAGGGCCCGGAAGTTTTTTCCGCTAAATCTATCCTGCACATATATAAATCTACCATCCGCCCGTGCATTGAATACTGCTGCCATATCTGGTCGGGTGCCCCTGCTATTCTCCTCGAGCTTCTCGATAAGGTTCAGAGGAGGGTCTGTAATGTGATAGATACCGACTTGGCAGACCGCCCGCAGTCTCTCTCCCACCGGCGCGACGTGGCTTCCCTGTGTCTCTTCTATAAATACTTTCACGGCTTCTGCTCCGATGAACTTAGATCACTGGTGCCCCCTAAATACGAATTTTCACGAGATACTAGATTAGCAACTAGATCCCACCCTTTTACAGTGAAACTTCTATATAAAAATATAGTTGACTTTATTTCTTTTTAGTACCCACCCAAGATAACAATATAGCATTTTTAGAATAATTTTCTTTGAATTTCTTTGAATTTGATTAGTGAAAGTAAAATGGAATACAATTTCTAAATTTTCTTCCTGGTTCATTTAAAATTTCAGTTTTAAATTTTTATAAAAGTTACAGTAGCTTGTAAAAGTCTACACATCCTTTAAAAATTTATATATTTTGTATAATATAACAGGAAACAACACATTTTTTTCAATTCCAATGATTGTTAAATCCATCACAATTTCCTTTGATATAAAAATTACATTCTCTAAAATTTCACAGATTCTTAAAATCATATAACTTAGAAAAATGTCTTTGCAAAACTCTACACCCACCAGATATAATACTGTGTTATCACGTAGTTTATCATTGATGGATTTATTTTTTAATTGTTTCACTATAAGCATAGAAGTACCACCACTGATGCGCAGTGGGCTACATAAGAGAGTAAAAGTTTAGGCAAGAGGAGAGTGAAGAGAAAGACAAACCATTTACAGTGTGTGTCAGAGAAAGGGCAAGAGATCCATGGTGAGATGTAAATGTTCCCCATCCAATATGACACAGCTCGAGAAGTTTTTCCATGAAGAATGGTAAAAGCTGTCAGTAGACTATTGAAGCAAGCTTGTGGAAGGTTAACCGAGGCCTCTGCGGGCTGTAATTGATGCAGCAGGATCATCCACAAAGTATTAGCTGAAGACATTCCAAGGGAGTGTAGACTTTTGCAAAGACATTTTTCAAAATTATCTTTTTTAAGGATCAGTTTAAAATTTTTCAAATTGTGCATTAAATAAAAATGTGATAGATCTGCTTATTGAAACAAATTATTGGAGTTTAAAATATTAATTGTTCCTATCAAGATAAACAAAATACATTCAGTTTTCAAGACGGTGTAGACTTTTGCAATGCAACTGTAATGGTGTGGTATTCAGTTTGCTTCATATCTAATTACACCGCAACACACGATTTCAAAACTTCATGCTTCAATTGAAGTGTATTGCTCAACTGAAGTGTGACGTAACTAGATATGAAATAAAATCTGCTTTATCAGTCAAAAGAGACATTATCACTCAAGCGTGTATCACCTGCAGGAAAATACATTGTATAAAATATTTAGCAAAAATAACATAAAACTCAGTTATTGTTGTATGCCAAACATAGAAAAAAATTATTAGTGGATTGAACAAGAAAAAGGTTCCGGATAAAACACATCCAGGTATAACTAGCTGTCAGTCAGTTAAGTGCCATACGCGATACACGCTTGAGCGATCATGTCTCGAAAGAGACATGACTGACTGGGCAGAAGATTATCCCGCAGTAGGTTGCCATTGCTTTCTGCAGTAGACTGGTTACCAACCAAGGCTATAGAACCCAATCTGTCCTGTTATTTAACCCATAACTGGAAGGAATAGAAGGATTAATACCTTTCCCAAGGGTATTTGTGCGTAAGTGAAGGTAATGAATTCAGCTGGAATTCGAACTCGGCTCCCCGATTTCTCGTTCCGAGCCGATATCCACTGGACCACAACGCACTAGCTGTAATTGTAGAATTAAGAGCAACTGTCCGTTGCAGGGTAAATGCCAGCAAGATTGTGTTGTTTAGCGTGTTAAAATTTATAAAAACGCTGAACCCAAAATATACTTAGGTGCTACCCAAGATAGTTTTAAAAAAAGATACTATAACCACACTAGTAGCTTTAACAATAAAAAATATAAACATAGTACTACTCTTTCAAGTGATGTGTGGTCCATTAAACAAGAGCTGAATATCGACCCGATTTTAAAATGGGAAATATTAAAGAGATACGCTAAGTATAGAGCCGGCCAGAAATTTGGTAGGTTGTGTGTAGAGGAAAAACTTGCAATTGGGTCGTATGAACACACTAATAATTTATTGAATTCTAAAATGGAAAAAATAAACAAGTGTAGACATAGAAAGCCTTTTCTTTTGGATTAGATATGTTTAGTGGGTTTGCCTATTTGCTTTAGTTATCGTTGGTTGTTTTATGTTTTTGTCTTCGCAATTATTAATCTTTAATTATTATGGTTTACATAAAATTCATTTTCTTAATAAAATTTCTCCCCTATTTGTGTTTGGTGTCTTCCTTTTTTGGTCATGTGGGTTATTGAGTTTCCTTTATCATGTCGTTTGGTTCTTTCCCTGGTTAGCCAGCTTTTGCTTAGGTGAAACCTTGGGAGGTTTGTTGGCTCAGTAGGTATATATATATATATATATATATATATATATATATATATATATATATATATTGTAATGGTTGTTACAACGGTTTATAAATTCATCGTATCACTACACAAATGTTTCCGTGTTTCGAAGCTGCTATGTGCACTTCTCGTCGGGTGATTAGTCGAAATGAAAATTAAATGGTGAAAACAGTTTATTTATTGTGATATGATGTTTAAGTGAATGTGGGATTGGGAGCTTATTCTGATTTAGTCGGCCGTATTGTAGCCTTAGAGATATAGCTTTGCTTTAGGAGAGGTAGCTTAGTTTAAGACAGGTTCCTTATTTATTTTGTCTGGGTAGTTCTTATATTAGGATTTATGGGGGTTTTTTTAAGGAAGGGTAGACATTTTTTTGTTTATTTTGCTGCTATCTAAGTGTGATGGGAGTGGCGCCGCTGTTAATGAGAATGATGTAAGTAAATGTGGGTTGGAAGTTTAGAATGATTTAGTCCGTTTGTGGTTCTAGAGATGCCGCTTTGGGTTAGGAGAAGGGCATGGGTAGCTTAGTATGGAGCACTCTTTATAAAAGTAAATGCATGAACAGCAGGTAAAAAAAAAAAAACTATGAGTTTTATAACTTTGTTACAATTTAGGTACTTCCAATAAATCACTGCTCATTTTCGATACCTCAATTTAAATTTAATTTTTAAAAATAAAAATGTTTTCTTGAAGCTTTAATTGAAAGCCAAGAGATTAAATTTACTAATTTTATTATAATGATGTTTAAGAGCTTATTGGTAGAAATGCATTTTTAAATTTTGAAAGATTTTATTTTTTAATTTTTTTTCTGAAACTACCAGTGTCGTATTCACGTGCATATGAAGCCATAGCAGTAAAGTTTACATTGCTATGACTACATATGCGCATAAACAAGAGCTGCTAGCAGTTTATTCAACTGGGTTTGTTTATAACCTTGTAAACAAACCCAATCGGATGAAATGAATCACAAGTAAACATTTCCTTTTCTTTCTCTTTTTTCATGATAGCAATAACAAAGTCACCATGCAGCTGTATATAACATATTTACAACTAGACATATATTTCAGTTCAAACAGTATTGTTAATTACCATAGCATTTTAATATTATTAAGCAAAATTATTTTAATAATAAACTGCTAATTGCTTTTGAAGTAATTGTCGTTATTGAAAGTAATAGTCACTATGGTGAGTGTCCCTATATTGTCCTCACCAACCTGTATCCATACAAAACTGAAACTACTAATCTTTTTTTTTCTTTTTTTTCTCAGAGTCTCTGACTAAGCTTTCAGAGTTTAGTTAAACATAGCCTATTCCTTTATTGTGCATACAATATCGTATTATCTAAAAAAATAGGTTAGATACGCTATCTGAAATTCTGGGAAAAAATACTTCCTCAATGAAAACTGGCAAAAGAAATTTCAGAAGTCTTTTAAAATAAAATTTATAAGTACCACCACTTATTCGCTGAGAAAACAGCATAGCATGAAGAAAAATGACCCCAAACTTAATAAAAACATAAACTTTGATCTTTTCACTTAATAAAAACAAAGTATTTTTAGTTATTTAAATTTTTTTTATTATGACGTCCACCCAATCGGTCTGTACTCAAACTTTTATTACGAAAATGAGTAATCACTTAGTGGCTTCCCCTATGTGGATAAGGGTCACAGGTTCAAATCCTGTCGAATGACACACATTTTCGTAATAAAAATTTATCGTAAATAATCAGGCCGGTAGACTGTTTGATTATAAACAGAATATCTACTTAAATACGAGTATCGATCATAAATAATGTTCAAATCATTTCAAAGTTGTTGATACAATTGTTGTTGGATCAGCAACACTTACAAAATGGAAGCTAGAGGGAACATGAATGACATGTTGGTATGTTATGAATTTCTGTACCAGAATTTACGTGAATATAGAATCACCTTGCCAGAAGAAGTCCACGCCTTTTTTGTTTTGAATCCAGTGATTATATATAAGGAAAACGAAAAGTTAGCAAGAACATGTGAAAGCTTGACTTACACAGCGAAGAAAGAAACATTGAAGAAAGTGTTTTCTGATATTTCTTTGTTGGAATACAAAACTGCTCCTACTATTAAAGAGGAAACTGAGTGTAAATTTTAATCGGTACAGAAATAACAGGGAACAGAAAACTTATTGCGGAAATATAACAACTTAAATGGACAGACAAGTTGAGATAATGGAGTTTAGTTTCAAATGTAATTGAACTAAGCATTTTTCCCTCAGACTGTACCGGTTTTAGTTGAAGAAATGATATCAACACTTACAGATTCAGATCAGGTTGACCTTACATTATTTAATGTTGAGTCATGTTATCAAACATTGATAAATGACTAGTATAAAAAAAGAGACACTTGATATGGCAGTGATGGATTCTGCCTGTTCACAAACTGTTTCGATAGAAATTTGGCTTAAACATAGTCTTAAAATGATCGAGATAAGCCTTTAGTGAAAACTATGAGGTCTAACAAAACATTTTCTTTTGGAGTTGGAATAGACATAAAAGCTAATAAAGTAAGTAGTAAAACTATCAGTTAAGTACCATACGTAATACACGCTTTGAACGATCATGTCTTGAAAGAGACATGCCTGATTGGGCAGAAGATTATCCCGCAGTAGGTTGACATTGCTTTCTGCAGTAGACTAGTTGCCAGCCAAGGCTATAGAACTCAATCTGTCCTGTTATTTGACTCATAGCTAGAGGGGACAGAGAAGTATTATATTATTAAGTAGTAATTAGTAAGGAATCAGTTTATTACTTCATAACAATAGAAAATTGATCCCCCACTTTATGCCCAGTAGAAGCCTTAATCATGTTTCCAACTATTATATTCAGTCAGTTAAGTGCCATACGTGATACACGCTTTGGGCGATCATGTCTCGAAAGAGACATGACTGACTGGGCAGAAGATTATCCCACAGTAGGTTGACATTGCTTTCTGCCGTAGACTAAGTTGCCAGCCAAGGCTATAGAACCCAATCTGTTGTACTATTTAACCCATAACTGGAGGGAAGAGATGGATTAATACCTTTCCCAAGGATATTTGTGCGTAAGTGAATGCAACAAATTCAGCTGGAATTCAAACTCGGCACCCCGATTTGTCGTTCCGAGTCGATATCCACTGCATCAAAGCATACATCACCAAAACTATAAGGGGCATAAAAGGTGTCAGAGCATATACTGAGTATAACAGAATTAAAAATGATATACCCCTGTTTCTAAGTCATAAATCAAAACGGCTGGAATAATTCTGGATTTTAAATTATGACAGCTGTTGGATTTTGGGCAATATAAAATCACTAAGCACTACTTCTGGACATTATAGTATTCCATTGACAAATATGCTTTTGAAGGTTGAAAAGGCAGCAAACGTGTTACATCATAAAGGCTTTGGAAAAATGCTCAAGAGTGGAGAAAAGAAAAAAGGCTGAGAAATTACATAAGCTATTTGCTCATTTGATATCATTGGTGAAAAGCCGCAAGGTCTTTCAGGATAAAAAGTTTCTAGATCTTATTTTTTGGTTTGTGATTCTTGTCCAGTTTGTCTGATGGTTTAGAAGACCCCCCTCTTTGACCAATGGGAAGACGGACTCTTGAGAACAGGTTTAATAACATTGTATATCTGGATTTAAAGGAACATGGGCATAACCAATACTGGATTCTACACCGAATTGATGCATCCACAAGGTATTTTGCTGCCAGGCTGATTAAAATTAAAAAGAGTGAAGAAATTATTGGTAACATATTTTTTTTAATGTGGATAGCATATTTTGGAGCTCCCAAACCGTTTTTTGAGCGACAATGGAGGAGAATTAAGTAATGAAGGCTACCAAGAGATGAATGGAAAACTGAGTATTGAAACATGAACTACAGTTGTGCAAAGTCCATTCGGCAATTGTATTGTGGAAGGTCTCACAACCTGATAGTATCGGAAACAAAGAAAAAAACACATTACAAGAAATGAAACGTGAACTAGAAAAAGCTCTATCTTAGGCCATTAGTGCCAAAAATGATCTTCAGAATCGTTCTGGACATAGTCAAGGCCTCCTCTATATTACCAGGCCGGTTCTATGATTAAAGTTGACTTGATGACGTCACACTTAGTAGAGTTCTGTTTTATTCACTACACGGCGTCTGTTAGCGTTGACTTATTTTCAGAACCAAATTGCAAAGGGAATTATAAAAATGGATTGAAAGTTCATTGTTTTTCGTTTCCAAAAAATAAACATTTATTTGATAAATGGAAACATGCCATTAAAAGGGAGAA
Organism: Ascarosepion bandense; assembly: GCA_037127315.1. Classification (NCBI taxonomy): domain Eukaryota; kingdom Metazoa; phylum Mollusca; class Cephalopoda; order Sepiida; family Sepiidae; genus Ascarosepion; species Ascarosepion bandense. The sequence goes on along the minus strand of JBBBDQ010001248.1, from coordinate 1,454,388 downwards.
TTTTACCCAAAGTCCATTTAGCAAAGTGAGAAGTTAAAATTTTATCACCATTTATTTCAACAGTCGCTAAAATCAAAATTTGCTAAAAAATTAATTTTGCCGTAGCACAAGAAAGCCCTTTTGTTTACATCTTTTAAATATAATAAAATATTATTTTTATTTCTTTGAATAAAATTAAAATAAAAATTATCTTAAAAAATATCTGAATTAAAAAAATAAATTTTAAATATGGCTATATTCGTTCGTAAGTTTTTTTTCGAAATGTTTTAAAACTTAAACTGAAGCCGAAAAAAAGTTGTTAAACATATTTTCTAAAATATTTGAATTAATATTTTATTGATATCTTATTTAAGAAAATAATATTTTCTTTTCAATGAAATGTTTAAAAGATTCTTAGAAAACGAAAATAAAAACTTACTCAACTTTTCTATACTTGCAACTTTATGAATCATTTTTAAACATGAAAAAAATATTCCTGAATTAAATTTTTTTATTCTTTTTCTTGTATTAACAAAAACTACAAAATTTATTTTTTTAGTCAACTTTAAAAGAATTTGTTTTATTTTTAAGGTTTTTTATTTGAAAACTCCGTGAAATTATTTGTTACAAAAGTCAAGTCACTATTACCGAAAATTTAAACTTGAAAATGATTTAAACTTTGTTTAAACCAAATTTCTGAATAAGTTTTGAATTTATTTGAAACAAAGGCCTAAATCACACCACGCTTGAATTTTAAAACCTAATTTTTAGAAAATATTTAGCACAAAATGGACACCCTCAAAAAATATTTTCCAAATATTTTTTTCCTATTTTTGATAATTTGAAGTTAATTATTGATATTAATCCATAGAAAAAAATTGGAAATAAAAAATTAGAATTTTAACTTAAGAATAATTCTTTTATGGTTGGTTTAGGGTTTTTTAACCCTTAAAAAATTAATTAGTAAGTAAACATTAACCAAAAAAGAGTTTTGCAAATAATGATTTGTTTTATAAACAGTTTAACATCATAAATGAAATAGAAACATTAATTTTTCCTTTTTTTTTTCATTTTTTACTATTAAAATATTTTAAAAATGTAATTGAATTACCAAATATCCTAGAATTTTTTATGTGTATATTTTTTGAAAGATAAAAATTTATCTTTTTATTTCATCCAGTAGGATTAACAACAATGGATTCAAAATATTATTTTAAAATTCGAACTCCATTGTTTTTTAGCAGAATTTCCCTAAAGACATTTGATATTAAATCTATTGGATTAAAAGTTCTCAAGACTTTTTAAAAATCTATTTCAGATTTAGCTGTCCTGTCATTAATTCGTTTGATTCATAATTATTTATTGCTGTTAGTGTTATCATAACAGTGTTATGCCGTTTTTAAAAAAATGGAAATGTTATAGTTGTAAAAGTTTAGTATCAGGAAGAGTTGATATGCTTCCTGATATAAAGTTATTTTCAAGGAATTAATAGAGCTTCTCTGTTATATCCCAATGATGTAACAACAAATTTAGTACTATACAATTATATTGTTATTAATAAACTTGTAAAGAATCCTTCTTTTCTTCATTCAATGAATCAAAGAAAATTGTCTACATAACATTCGATGTTTTGGCTAATGAACTTTTTTTCATGTTGACTCATGTGGTGAAGGTCACAGCATTGAAAAAAAAATGATTGTTTGGAGCTCTTCTAATGCATTATTAAATAATTTTTGTAGCAAAGAAAATGATAATATTACTTGTAAGAAGTTAAGTAAAAAAAGAAAACTTCAAACATTCAACTGAATTTTGAGACATAAAAAACTTTTATAAGTTTGATTTTTAAAAAAACAGTAACTTAAACTTATTTAGTTTGAATTAATTTGCTTGAATTTAAATTGTTGCATTTTTTAATATTTTTAATTAATTTGCTTATTTATTGTTGCTTCTTGTTTGTTCCTAAATTCTAATGGTTGCTTGATTGCTATATTTGAGTGATTCTGATTTAAAAATTCTTGCAATTAAAACAAAAATGACTGTGATTTTTCAAAATCAAATTAAAAATATGAAAATTTAAGCAGGGTTTGTTAAATTTTTAGAATTTAGATGAATAAACGAAAAGTTTTGTCTTTAAAACTGTGTTTATTTACAAACACGACCGACAGTCAGTAGTCAAAAATAATGTTTATATTTTCTTATTATTGTTTTTCTTAATTTTAATTAAAATTAATAAAGCCAGCATAAATCAAAACATGTCTTTCTTTTTTTGTTTTTTGTTACATTTTAAAGTTTTAAAATCTTTATTTAAAAAAAAACGATTTTGTGATTATTAACATTGTCATGAAGTGAGAGACACGGCTGCTAGTTGATTCATGGCTCTACTACCGTGACGTCACATTTCATCGCTTGACCTTGGTAATATAGAGGAGGCCTTGACATAGTCCAAATGAGTTTGTTTGGATCCAGCATAATCAGTTTTAAGTGATCAATTACCTGCATTGGAATCTGCAACAACCAATGATATGGTTTGAATAAATTTAAATGTCTTACATTCAGCAAGGATGTGCGTTGTGGTGCAGTGGCTATCAACTCGGAATGACAAACTGAGGAGCCGAGTTCGAATTCCAGTTGCATTTCTGGCATTCACTTACACACAGATACCCTTGGGAAAGGTATCACTCCATCTCTTCCCTCCAGTTATGGGTTAAATAATAGGACAGAAGGCAATGGCAACCTACTGCGGGATAATCTGTCATTCATGTCTTTTTCGAGACAGGATCGCACAAGCGTATATCACATATGGTACTTAACTGACTGACTGAATATAAGTGTTGAAAACATGATTAAGGCTTCTACAGGGCATAAAGTGGGGGATCAGTTTGATATTGTGATGAAATATAAACTGATTCCCCACTAATTACTACTTAATAATATAATACATCTCTTTCCCATCTAGCTATGAGTCAAATAATAGGACAGATTGGGTTCTATAGCCTTGGCTGGCAACCAGTCTACCGCAGAAGGCAATGGCAACCTACTGTGGGATAATCTTATGCCCAGTCAGTCATGTTTCTTTCGAGACATGATCACCTAAGCGTGTATCACGTATGGCACTTAACTGACAGACTGAATATAATAACTGAAAACATAATTAAGGCTTCTACTGGGCATAAAGTGGGGGGTCGGTTTTCTATTGTTATGAAGTAATAAACTGATCCCCCACTAATTACTACTTAATAATATAATGCATCTCTTTCCCCTCTAGCTATGAGTAAAATAATAGGACAGATTGGTTTCTATAGCCTTGACTGGCAACCAGTCTACCGCAGAAGGCAATGGCAACCTACTGCGGGTTAATTTTCTGCCCAGTCAGTTATGTCTCTTTCGAGACATGATCACCCAAAGCGTGTATCAAGTATGGCACTTAACTGACTGACTGACATTCAGCAAGGAAAAGCTTCATGGAAGCAGAATCAACTGAAAAAGTTTGGAGAGCATTGAGATCTAATGTAAAGAGTTAGGATTTGTGACAGTGTTTATTACAAATGAAAAACTATAAAGGATGGCAAGGCCCTGCTAAAGCATCAGGTAAGGAAGGTCAGTGTCTACTGATTAGACATAGAGGAGCATTTTACAGGATGCATCCATGCCACTTGATGAAAGTAAATAAGAAATTGGAAAGCCCAAGGAATAAAAAAATACAATCTCTTCAAATGAGATGAATGAAGTCTTGGAGGAGGAAGCTGAAGGACAACATAACAAAAATCCTAATCCAAGGAGGAAATGAAAGTCAAAACTACAAAACCAAATAGAGGAAAAAGGGCGGACCTGAAGGAGACTATCACCACCTTTAAATTTGTTGTTTTTTCATATTTTTTTTTTTTTACTTTTTTCAGTGCAGTTTTATCGATTATTACATAAAGTTTCTGATTATCAAAAAAAAAAAAAAATTTAAATATTTAAACAATTGGGAGTGGGGGGGCTCAGTTTTTCATATAACGTTATAGTAAATTGATCCTCCATTTTTGAGTCACTCACTGGTAGGACATTACCACCACCTGTAAATTGGTTGATTTATTTATTTTTTTACTTTTTTTCAGTGCAATCTTATCGATTAAACGCTAAACTTTACAATTGAGAAAAAAAAAAATTGTAAAAATTTCAACATTTAAACAATTTTAGGTGAGGGCTCAGTTTTTCATACAACCTTAAATCGATCCTGTGCAATTAACTTTTTTGCTTGCGCATATTCAACAACTGAATCCTTTGCAAATTTTTTTAATAAAGCCATTCTTGAAGTTTCCGAGGAAGATGTCATCGTAAGAACTGAAGAAAATTTAAAAAAGATAAAAACATGAGTAACAACTCGTCCAAAAAAAACCAAAACAAAACCCAATGTGAGTGGTTCCAAAATGGAGGATCAATTTACTATAATGTTGTATGAGAAACTGAGCCCCCCTAAAATTGTTTAGATATTGAAATTTTATTTTGATAATTGGAAACTTTATGTAATAATTGATAAGAATGTACTGAAAAAAAAATGAAAAACAACAGATTTAAAGGTTGTTGTTGTCTCCTTCAGGTCCACCAGGAAAAGTTGTAAAATATAAAATGAATAGAAGGGACGAGTAGAACAGAGAACAGATTATGACAAACATAACCAAAAACAACCAGAAAATATAACCATTGGTTGAATATGAAGACAGATACAGGTGAAGAGGCTCATCCCTTGTTTCCGGTTTTCTCTTCTCACTTTTTTTTTTTTTCCCAATTGGAGTAGATAGACTAAACCATCACCCGGTTCACACTCCACCCATGTCTATTGAACAGGTGAAGAGGCTTATCCCTTGTTTCCTGTTTAGGATGCGGTTTCCGGTTTTCTCTTTTCAGATGTATGTAGACCCCTGCACATCAGTGGTGTTACCGCCTTGCTCGGGGTGATATGATTAAAAAAAAAAAAAAAGAAAAAAAAAGATGTAGAAAGTGAAAATTCAGTGCATATAAACTGGGATTGCATGGATCAAGGGAGAGAACTTCCCCAAGTATCAGAGGGAGGGTATCAAGAACAGGCAAAAGATGTGATTGATGCAAACAAAAAAGAAAAATATGGAAATTCATGACGTATATGAATGCATGCCTGACACGGGCCAGAAATGTATATAAACAAGATGGAGTCACATAACCTGGAAACAGATCCACACATATGCAGCCATGAAGTTATGTGTCTGGGAACGTTAATGACCTTGGTTATGAAGTGGCAGGTGGGAACTCTTGATTTCACCTCAGCATTTTTACAAGATGATAGGCTGGAGAGAGACATATTTTTCAGACCACCATCTGAAGCATGTCCTGAATCACAGGCATGGAAGCTGAAAAGATGCATTTACGGATGAATGATGAATGGTACAAGAGTTAATCACGAGTTATCTAACCGAAAAGGAATGGTGAGCACATATGGCAAGGCACTGTTTCTTTGGCCTGATGCATCTGGAAACCTGATGGCTATTTTGGAAATGCATGTGGATGATTTTATATTTTGCAGAAAGGATTCATTAAAAAAAAAAAAAAAAAAAAATGTGATCTCAATTGAAAAAAATATTTTAGTTTAAGTTAGAATGCGTGAAAATGAAACCTTCAAATTTGGCGGATTAAGTGTGAAGTAAAGATGGGATTATCATAGATCAAAATCTATATGTGATATCTATATATATATATATATATATATCTATATCTATATCCTTAATAGATATAAAGAAAGGAATGTCCTTAACGAAAAATGATGAGTTGAGTCAAGAGAAGACTGATCTAAAAAGTTAGTTGGTGGTTTTGTTTTTTTGCATATCAACCTCAGCGGGTCATTTATTGCAAACTAAATTTTATTTATTTATTGCTGGTAATCCTACCCTTGTTATTTAACCCATAACTGGAGGGAAGGAACGGATTAATACCTTTACCAAGGGTACCAGTGCTTAAGTGAATGCAGGGTATTCAATTGGAATTCGAACTCGGCTCACCGATTTCTCTTTCCAGTCGATATCCACCACACCACAATGCACATCTGTCACTAAACACTTACAGCACCTGGTATTCCCAAGCGGTCACCCATCTAAGTACTGACCAGGCTCAACGTTGCTTAACTTCGGTGATCGAGCGAGAACCAGTGTATTCAACGTGATAGGCCGTAAGCCCTGATCTAAAAAGATTAACAGGTCAAATGATGTGGGTATCCCCTCAGACTCGACCTGATGTATCATTTGATGCATGTAGAATGAGTAATATTGGTAAATCTCCAAAAGTAAAGTTACTCTTTGAGGCCAAAAAGTAATTCGTAAAACTAAAATCCAAGACAGGTTTCATACCCTTTCTACAGATGGGAAAACCTTCAGATTTGAATGTTGTTTGCTATTCCATACCAGCTTAGAGGGCAGTTCATCACAGGATGGTTTTATCATCCTTGTTTGTGGCAAAAATAACAAACTGGCTCCTATATGATAGTCATCAAAAAAAATAATTGACCGAATAACAAAGAATGCATTAACCTCCAAGACTCTTGCACATAGTGAAGTAGCTGATGCAGGTGTATTGATAGCTGCCATGCTGCAAGAGATATTTAGATGATTCAGGTTACCTGAAGTTCTTTGTAAAACAGACAATGCATCTTTGGTAGAGACTTTAAAGTCATCAAATCCTGTAAATGACTGACGTTTGAGAGTTGATGTGACCAGAGTGAAGAAAATGGTGAAAGAGGAGATCCAAGTTGAACGAATCACGTTAAGAGAACAAGTCATAAATTACTTGACAAAAAAAATGGGAGCCTCTTCGGAACTTCTAAAAGACCTGTTTTTTTTTTTAATTTTTCAAATAGAACTTAGCCTTCACAAGAAGACACCAGCAATGTTGAAGTTGAGTTATCTAACTTGATTGTGTATCTTGTTTTTATAGTGTCTTTTCTGAAATAAATATGGAGTCACAGCTTGCCAAATGTTGCGTCAATTCACATTAGCAGGTCACTAACAAACTAATATATATCTCTTCACTTTTCTGCTGTTCAAAACCTCCAACTTACATGGAGTCAGGGATGGGGGTATGATACACTGAGAACACTAGCGCTCCTTAAACAACCAATCAGGGATCACCCGCTGGTCACCTGATCAACCTAGTCTCTTTCCTGCCATTTGTGAGTGTCTCTCACCATTACTGCCCGAGGGTTATGAAATGTCTCTCTGATTTTCCTAAAATCCCACCAGGGCCTTTTCTTCATTGGTCATATGATCAACTCACTGTGTGGTTGCCTTTCACCATAACCATCCTAGGGACATGGTTTAGTCCAAATTATAATTCTTGATTGAAAATTCACTTCTCATGCTCTTGTGTCAGGTTGCTTATTGAATCTGAAATTTATCTTCTCTTGCTAACCCTTTTGTCAACAAGTAACAAAAAAGGGAGACAATCACTTGATTTGATATGTTTTATTGCATTTTCTGCAGTTGAAAAATCTTATCACTATTTTCTCCTATTTTGTAGACTAGTCTGGTGATAAAAGTTAGTTACTATCAACTGACGATGATCGTAAAAATATTATCTAGGGTTCTCGATTCATATTCAAATTATCAAGTTTCTTCTTGGAGGTTTACGTCACTTATCTCAGTCTTGGATGTGCGTTGTGGTGCAGTGGATATCAGCTCGGAACGAGAAATCGGAAAGCCGAGTTCAAATTCCAGTCTAATTCATTGCATTCACTTACATGCAAATAGCCTTGGGAAAGGCATTAATCCGTCTCTTCCTTCCAGTTATGGGTTAAATAACAGGACAGATTGGGTTCTATAGCCTTGGCTGGCAACCAATCTACCACAGAAAGCAATGGCAACCTACTGCGTGATAATCTTCTGCCCAGTCAGTCATGTCTCTTTCGGGACATGATCGCCCAAGCGTGTTTCATGTATGGCACTTAACTGACTGATCTCAATCTTTGAGCAAAACCAGATGGCTTCTTTATTTTCAAAACTGTATCATTTTCCTTCCCTTTTATCAGGTCATCGGTATATTAATTTTTATGAATTGATCGAATTTTGAAACCAGAGAGGTGAATTCCTTTATTCCTCTTTCCGAAAGGTCCTAGGAACATGCTTTCACTTATCTCAGTCTTTGAGCAAAACCAGACGGTTTTTTTTGTTTCAAATGAGAAAATTTAATCACAATTTGCATTATCTTTTTTTGCCTGGTCATCAGTATATCTTTCAGTCTATCAAAAATTCATGTTTTCTGTCCTAGATGTTTTTAAATTTTCCAAGTAGTGTCACATTCTTTTCTAACATGTTCAAAATTTTGATAAACTTTTTTTTTTGTCTCGTCAGTGGGTAAGTAAATTTTTACCAGAGTTTACTATGGATAATGTATTATTGCAAAACTTTTTTTTTTTACCAGTGAAAAACATTAATTTGGAAATTCTTGCAAAAAAAAAAAAAAAAAAAAAAAAAAAATCAAATAATTGTCAGATTTTAAGATGAAAACTGTTCAGATAAATTATATTTGTTAGCTCTACCAGTTCTAGCATTCATGGTATGCACATTTTAGCAAACCAGTCATTCAATTTCTATTCCACAAAATGCTGACAATCATTACAATCTTATCCAAGTTTAGTTTATCCTCCTCACATATCTGCATAAACTGTGAATCTTCCTCTAGATATACAGGAAGGAACATCACTGTTAAAAAAAATAATTGTACTTTTTTTCTCTTTTTTCTTTGGTGAGGTATAAGTTTCTTTTCACAAAAAGCTACCAATCTTACCCAATAAATATAGTATCCTTATAAAACCCAAAGCAGTCAAGATGTAATTCTGCCTTTTTAAACCAGTTCTATAAAAATATTGAAATTTGAAAAAAGGTATTAAAGCAGCATCAATATTACTCATTGGTTTCTTGTAATACAACAGAGAAAAAGGATCCATGCTGTGTGAATAAATAAATGATTGTTTCATTATTCAAAATGTTTCAAGTAAATACAAAGATGATCATGGAAAGAAAAGGAAAAAAAAAAAAAAATAAAGGGGAAAGAGGCTATAAAATATGAATTAAAGTTTTATAGGCCAAGATGTAGCTGAATCTTAATCTATGTTATATATAGAAAAAATAGATTTAGTGCTTTGACAGGGAGATTATATTGAAAAATAAATATTTGTGTCAACTTACCTATAGGAAAATATATTTAGACTATATATCAGATTGATAGTGGATAAGTGAATGACAAAATGATGAGGGGGATTTATATGATTTGGGGGGGGGGGGGTTATATGATTGGGGGGGGGATTTATATGATGTATTTCATCCTTAAACCTTAAGTTTTCTGCAGTAAATTTATATTCAGTATCATTATATATATTATTATTATTTGTTAAAATTATATATATATATATATATATATATTTCAAACATACGCACGCACCGTAATGGGGGCGCTAGAGGGTGTCGTCAGTGATGTCATCGCAAGGGTCACTAGGGGGTTTCGGGTCTTTCAACATCATACCCCACTCACCGCACTGACCCGACCAGAGATGATCAGCCTCCGGCCCACCCTCGATAAGTGCTTTCAGACACTGGAAAATTACGTTTAGGCCCGGTACGAAACCTTGCAAATGTTTCTGATTGGCGACAGTCAGAGCCACTTTCCATTTAGAGGCGAACCGCACATGAGCTCGTCCGAAACATTAATTTAGGCGCAGAATTTCGGGGAATTTTAGCTAACAATTTGGAATCCAGGCACTCTCTCTTTTGATCCATAACCATAAGCTGTTCTTTCCGCTGTTTCGTTATGGACTTGAGTGTGTGTGTGTATATATATATATATATATATTATTAATATTGTTTATTACTATTATTTATGATTTTTTATTTTTGTAAGATTGTCTTTTATATTTTATTTATTATTTTCTTATATAATTTTTAATTTATTTTTTTAATTATTTTAGCTATATTTATAATATTATACTACTAGTGGTTATATTTTAATTTGTATTAAAAAGTATGATTTACAATTTATTTTTTACTGTACATACATCCCATTATATTTAAAACTAAATTTTGATGTTAAATTGCCATGTCATGTTTTTCTAAGAAAGCAGATGAATTTCGATAGACAATTCATTTCCATTTCCTTTTCTTTCAGTTTATTAATTTTCTTTATTTTTATTTTTCTCTTTGGTGTTTTTTTGAATGAGCAAGGAAATGTTACAAATGTCTCTTCTTGATGTGGGCATGCACAGTGTCTACATGTAATTCTTTTCCGGATTATTTTGAATATTATCTGTTGTATCATTTGAGTCTGACAAGGAGGTTTGTCTGTGAAATACATATTACTCATGAAATTGTAGAATATCTAAAAAATTTTCTAGGGTGTGTGTATATATATATATATATATACACACACATTCCATCAGTAAAAATATTTAGCCTGAAGAATTCATTTAAAAGGATGAAAGTCATCATGTAGGACTGCCATTTTGCTGTTCAATTGGCATATATATATATATATATGTGTGAAGAACAATATGACTAAAACAAAGAGACAAGAAAAATGTGTTTAACTGACATGTTTCGTCCACTGATGAAATTTAAGGCAAAAAACAAAATGAATTTATTTGAAATAAAGTATCTATAAACAAATACAAAATGTTTTTGGTTACTAGAAAATTATAAAAAGGCTCATAATTATTAATTAGGTCAACTAAAAAATATTAGATATTTAATTATGTCATTTTGCATACTCAGAGAATTTTTTGAGTGAAGTATATTGTTTGGATTGTTATCGTATAAGATGTTGAAGTGATAGATTGAACAGTTTTTTTTTATTATTTATTTTTTATGTTTACTGTATATGTTGGCTTAAGAGAGTTGTGGTTCTCTTAAAAAAGGTGAAATTAGGAAAAACCAAGGTGTAGATTGATCTTTTGATAATATTTGATGGTCTATTTTGAAAAGACTAGACCCTGATCTAAAAAATATCAAACCGAAACATGATCCCAGTATCCAATATTTGTGCTAAAGCCAGTGTGGAACAATTTCCCAATAGTTTCATACAAAAAGATGTTATTTCACAGATTCTTTCACCATAGTGTTGATATTTTTCAGGAAGCGCATCAAATCAAAAATCAATTTGGGAGAAGCAGCTTAAAAAATGTCATCTCAACTGAAACAGAAGACAATCATGTTGATGTCTAATCAGGTATGGGATGATTTTGTCTGATTTTTTTTTTTTGAACATTTACATTCTCTCTACATAAAAGTGATAGTGTAAGACAAAATCAGGCCCATTCATATTAAAGCATTTCCGGGAAGAGTTTCTATTGTTTTATGCAACTTCATCAACCCAAATTGTTTACTTGTCACTTTACTAACCTTGGTTTTTCAGAGCAGCAATCAATACCTTGGTATCATAGACAAAACAACTGTCATGACCACAGTATTTGGAATGTGATAGCAAGCATTTGTAGAATCATTTCTTATTGATATTGCAACACGAACAAAATGTAATCATCAAACACTAAGTCAGGCATGCATCTGAGTTGAAACTTGTGTTGCTATTGCATTAAAAAAAAAAAGATCAATAATAAACGAGCAAAACTGATCCCTGTTGGTCCCAGACTGTACCAGAAACATTTAGCAAACCCAAATAAGCAAGCAAGATTTTATTTTATATAAAAAGTAAGAAAAAGTTAAACAAAAATGTTTTAATGATGACAAACATCAAACATGTAATTTAAATATTTAAAAAAGGTTTTAACCAATAACATATCAGATTAATTAAGAATGACATTATATATCTTTATATTGTTGTCAGATTCTGCAGCCCATTATTAAAAAAAAAAAAAAAAACAAGGCTTGCAGGTAAGGTTTATTGAATGTGTTTATGAGTTATCTTGTCCTATGCTTTTCACATCTTTGAAGTCTTGAAGTGTTTTCACACTGGCTAACATCTGGTAATATTAGCCAACTCAATACTCTCATCAAGTCAACCTTTTTAAAAATGCTTGACCAAAAACTACAATATTTAATATGGTCTGAAGGTTCCTTACCTGAGAAACTGCCACCTGTGCTGATGGCAATTGGATGGAATTCCTGGTTTAATGTGGCCAAATATCATTCATTCCGTGTACAATTTTATGAAGGATTCTTTAAGCAAGAAAAAAGTTGTGGTATTGTAGTAGGCAAGATTTTAGAATTAGTAGATGATAGCCGATTACATCATGCATTCTACCAAAATTTGCACCTGAATCTGTACATTTGATAACAGCTTTGACGAGACCATGTGTTGTATATGTGACGTATAACAAAGGACGTAAAACAGTACCTGTATACATGTACATCAACATTTATCCTGAAAACTGACCAGCTTTTGTCTGAACTAGAAAACACCAAGAGATTTTTGAAGACTTTTTTCGGCACATTTTTTTTGAATACCTGAATGCCCACCCAGTGTATAACTTTTACAAGATAACTCATCTGCAGTGACAATCTCTTTGAAATGTGTGGGTTTTTTTTAATCATTTTTAAACTGAATATATTTTCTAAGAAATGAAGGATTTTAAAGAAACAATTTAAATTTAAAATTTTATCTTGCTGTCAACATCTCATCATTCAACAACATTAAGGATCACAAAATCAACAACAGTAAGGATCAAAAATAATAATAAAAAAAAACATCACAAGACAAAACTGTACTTAATAAAAAGATTGGTTTCCTCTTTATTATTAAATAAGAAAATTCTGTTTCATTTGGACCATTTTTCCATCTATGGGATTTAATCTTTCTCAAATGGAGTTGATTGTTAAAAAAAGAAAAAATAATTGAAGTAACACAAATGTGCTTAAATAAAATCCCATCAATCACAAACTGACTAGAAAACAGAAAGGTTAACAAAATCAAGCAATGATATTTCAACATTCAACCAGAAACAGTTTTATAAAACAATAAGTTGTCAGAAGCACCTTGAAATACTAAAACTAAAAAGTACTATAGTAATTAAAAGTGAAATAATTTGATTCTAAACATTTTAAACCTCAATTCTGTCATCTTGATCTTCAGTCTACTCAAGTCTTGTTTCTTTTATTGCCCTTTCGTTCTCAGTAACTCCTGTTATACTCCTTGCATGGTGTGCAATAATTTAAAACAAAATACTTTTCATTAAGAAAACAAAAACAAAACACTTCAGTAGATACTAAAATCTTGATATTACATCATAAAACTGATTATTTTATATTGTCAAAGTTGAAAATTTCTGACAAGTTTTTTTTGGATTGGAAAATATAAAAAGACAAGGATTTATTAAAGAATTTTAGATTCAGTATCAAGTCAGACACCACCAGAACTCATTCTTAGAGAGAAACAATCTTCCAGTTTTCCAGAATGTCAATCATATGCATCAAAACAAATGGTTGGTTAAATTTTATTTTGTGGCATCCCAAACTCTATGATTGTTTAATGCTGAAATCTAAATATTTTGAACACAATTTCATTTCTTCAACTGTCAACTAAATATATTTTTGAATGCAATTGTATGCCTTCAATTACAGATGTATTGTTGGTCATTTTGCTATGAAATATATTGTTGGTAATTCTCCTATAAAATTATGACTTCAACTAAATATATTTTGAACGCAATTGTATGCCTTCAACTACAGATAAAATGTATTGTTCATAATTCTACAGGATGCCTCACAAAAAAATGTAGATTTACTATATGCCCCCCCCCCCCAATCTTCTTTCACTTTTTTCTTTTCTCTTTTTTTGTTCTCAATTGTAGTAGATAGACTTAACTATCGCCCGGTTCACACTCCACCCACATCTTTTGAACAGGTGAAGAGGCTCATCCCTTGTTTCCTGTTTAGGATGTGGTTCCCGGCTTTCTCTTTTTCCAATCATTCTACTCTTAAGTAGCCCCATGCGCATCAGTGGCATCACCGCCTTGCTTGGGGTGATATGATTAAAAAAATGGTAACTTGTTTTTAGTTTGAATCCCACATCTAATGTTTTGATTTTGTTTTAAGCAACGCAGTTTATAGCCTTTGTTTTTGTTTCAAACAAAAATTCCAACAATTAAATAAACAGTACTAAATTTCCTGTTTTGTTTTGTAGGGCACCCTGTACTATAAATATATATTGTTGGTAACTTCACTATAAAAAAAGAAAAAAGTATTACTGGTATTTTTACTATAAAAATAAATTTTTATACTTTCATAGCATTTGCTTGGGGTGGGGTCACTATATGCTTACATCTGAGACCCTGACAGGTACTACCACACCTGGTCAATGTAAAACAAAAGCCAAACATTTTCATTTTTTTTCTACCAAGAGTGAATTCTTTAAATAGAAATATCTTCGTTAACGTTAATTCAAAGATAAGTTTACTAAGAGTTAATCAGAAATAAAACTAATTTTTAAACCATTTTCTTTATTAAAAATTTTTGAAATGAGGCATTGTCAATTAAAATTAAAGAATGTTAGTGCAAAAATTAATTTAAGAATGCTTTTTATCCTTAACTAAAATAAATTAGTAAAAATTAGAAATTGCAAATCAACTAATATTAGTAAATTAAAAAATCAGAAATGAACTCATATTGATAAATGTGATGTATTTTTTTGTAGACAATGTTAATTTAAACATGAGCATATGTGGAAATTTACTCATTTTCTAAAAATGAGTAATGTTCTTAAATAGCCTTATCAAATGAAGACTTTCATATTGATGTCATGCTTGGTACCAGCCTCCTTCAAATCTTGTGGACTGGCATTACATAATCACAAAGAACTGTGCCAAATAACAGAAACCACATCAATTGAAAATTTTCAACAGCAACTAAAATGGATAGCATCTGTAACTCAGAGGAAATGTTGATGTTGTACACTACTTCAAATTAAAAGATAGGAAGGAAACCTTCCATCAATACTGGAAAGAGCAATAACAGGACTTGAGAAGCTTATTTTCTTAATTGTTTTAATAGAAAACTATTATAAATTTAAAATGAAAGCTGTTTAGTCAGTGAATGCTAAATGCTTCCACATATAGAAACAGCTAATATTATTGTCAGAGATGAGAACAGATACTACACTTTGATCCCAGCCTGTTGGCCAAAGAGAGAGAAAAAAAAAACAAAAAAAACAAAAAGAAGCAAAACTCAAGTAGCACTGGCTGTTCAGTCAATGAATGTTTCCTTATAAGGAGATGACTAATATTACCATTAAAAACAACAACCTCAGAGGTAAAAGAATAGTTCCTTATGTCTGTAGAAAATTTCTTAACAGAACATTTACCATTTTTATAACCAGTCCTTGTTTGTTTCAGTTTATTAAATGTAAGGATTCCAATAAATTTCATTTGCAAGAGAAACACAGTAAAAGTTACTTACCAAAGAAAATACATTTTTATGAAGGATGCATTTGAAAGTTATTGGAATCTGGCTTTAGGATAGCATGAGTAATTTATAATAAACCAAGAAAAATTCAATTTCAGTAATGAGACATCTTCTGAAGTGTTGCATTTAACAATGAAATCTGAACATCAAATTAGTGGTTTAACAAGTTTTCAGTGCACCAGTAAAATATTCACACATAAATATTTATAACAACTTGGCAATCCAATTTGAATCTACCATATTTAACCTTTAGCACTCTGAATTATTAATGTTAATTCCTTTTCCTCTGCATTTTTTGTCAAGGTTTCCCAATTGCCATATCCTTGTTGTTAACTTAATTCAAAGTTTTGTCCTGTTGCCATAGTAGGATATGACAGCACAACTATAAAATTCAAACATACTAATTATTAATAAAAGATCAGTTACCTTCAGTGGCAGGATAAACTTTTTATACAACAAATGAGATCACATACAGACTGATAAAGGTTAAATACACATCATTGAATAGATGCAAAATATCTCATTCATTACATTTTTATCCAATCAAACAAAGATGGATACCTAATAGAAATCAATAAAAAAACTTATATTTTAATAACTTTCTATAGAATTTATTAGAGTTTTTTTTCCTCTTGAAAAATTCTTTTTTTCAAGAGGTACAATAAGTAAAAAAGAAAAATATTCTGTTAATATTACTGTCATGATGAATCTTATTGGAGATTTTTGCATGATTTTGGTGAATATTCAATTTGATATTTCAAAACATAAAAACATTGTTTTTTTTTTTTAAAAAACAATAGAAACTTTTGTTGTGGGGAAACAGAAAATGAAAAGATAAATATTGGTGTTAGTAATGGAAGGATGAGAGTCAGTTTAGGAAAGGAATTTTTTTAAGTGGGAGAAAAAGGGTTTCTTCAGTTGAGAATATTTAGGTTTCATAATACCCAGAGAAAATAAAATACATAAATAAACAAGCCAATTAGAAAAAGGTAGAAAAAAAAAAAAAAAAAAAAAAAAGGAGAGAAAAAATTTGGAAAAAATAAGAACATTACAGACAATGAAGAGAAAACAAAGCAGAAGAAAGAGTTAAAAAAGTTTAACAGGTTTAACTTGCCATCTGAAGTCTGGAAGGAATTACTGAGAAATCTGCAAAAAAAAAATTCAAACCCAGCACGACAGCAGTTGGATGACCAAAAAAAAAAAAAAAAAAAAAAAAAAATCACTAAATAAAAAAAAGATCAATAATAAACGAGCAAACCTGATCCCTCTTGGTCCCAGACCGTACCAGAAACATTTAGCAAACCCAAATAAGCAAGCAAGATTTTATTTTATATAAAAAATAAGAAAAAGTTAAACAAAAATGTTTTAATGATGACAAGCATGAAACATGTAATTTAAATGTTTAAAAAATGTTTTAACAAATAACATATCAGATTAATTAAGAATGATATTATATATCTTAATATCTTAATATTGTACATAACAAAAATTGATGTCATGGTTGAAAGGAAAAAAAAAAAATAATAATTGTATTAGTACCCACCAAAATAACAAGTATTTTGATTTGTTTTTTCACTATTAACAAATGTAATTTTTGTTTAAAGAAAAATCAATTTGAAATAAAATCTAAGAATTCAAAAAAAATTTGGTGGGATTAATAAATTAAAATAAATGTAATTGAAAAAAAAAAAAAAAAAAAAAAAAAAATGAAATTGGAAAAAAAAAAACAAAACAAAAAAAAAAACAGAAGAATCCCCACCCCCATCCCTGCCCAACTTGTAAGAAAAGGAAGAGGAACTGAGTGGCATCATTGTCATATTCAGTGGCAGAAATATTGCTCATTATTAACAATATCCAAAAAAGTCATTGAAAAATTAGTTAAGAGTTCTTTAAAAGCCCATTGGCCACTAAAAGATTGGGACAAAGTTAAATTGGCGGCAAAGTAGCTTTTTCTGCAGCTGTCAATTCTGGATGCCATAAATCAACGATAAGAACAACTCTGGATGTATTTCCTTGGTGCCACACTTCGTGCTCAAAGGAATCATCGAATATAATGAACTTTCCTTCTTTCCATTCTCTGAAAAAAAAAAAAGAAAAGAAAAAAAAAACAGAAAAATAAGAACGTCAGCAAATATTTCTTGGGCTTTTCCTTTAAACATTAATTTGATACGGCAATATGAAGATTGGCAGAGCAAGCTATCACTCTGTTACCTTAATTATTCCCAAATAAAAAGTAAAGAAAACTGCTAACAAGAAAGTTTAGTTACTATACTCATGTTAAGAATCTTATTTTAGGAAATCACACTATCTAAAACAAAATCTTTAATAATATAAATTTCACACCACACATCTTTTTTGTTTTTTAATCATTTCACCCCAAGCAAAGCAGAAATGCCACTGGTATGCAGGGAGTTACAGAAGAGGTGAGTGATGAGAAAGAGGAACAGGTTACAGGGGAGTCAGAGAATAAGAAAAGGATGAGAATACAGGCGTGAAGAGGGCTACATGAGAGTGGAGTGGAAAGGAAGAAGAACATGATACAAGGGTTGTCAGGGAAAACATTTGAGTCAAGAAGAGATGGCAATTGACTTTGTATTTAAATTCTTGGAGATTGTAGTTTTCAGGGAAGCAAGTATATGGAAGAGAATTTCATAGGCAGAAAGTGCAAGCAAAGAAGCTGCTAGAGTAGAAGTAGAAGTAGAGTAGTATCTTAGCATCATATATATATATATATAATTTGTAAACAAGTTATTATGTGACCTAGGTTTCTACCATGTGGTGTCTTCAGGTGATTTGCAATAACTAATTTTACTGGGATTTTATCTGTTTTTTTTTTTGTTTTTTTTAAGAATGCTCACATAATGTTTTTTTTTTAATGGGGAATTTTTGAACATGCAATTTTCAAAATTAGAAGAAATAACTTTTTCATATATTGTTGTATGAACCTAATAAGTATTTTATGGTATGGTTACAGTTAATCATAATTTCTGTGCTTTCATTCAATAATTCATTTTGGTTAACATTTCTGGCACAGCCTACATATTTTGCCACCTCTGTAAGACTTGGCTGTTTTCACTTTACTCCACGTTATGTCTGAGTCTTTTCCATATTTTAATTTCCACATGTGGCTAGCCAATTTTGTACAATTTTTTAAAGTTTTCTATTTAAATGTAGACTTGTGATTGAACCACCTGGTCTTAAATGTGCATTTATATATATATATATATATATATATATATATATATATAAATAAAAAGAGGGAAAACTCAACACACAAACGGTTATAAATACAGAATTTATTTATAATTCTGGATTTATAACTGCTTAATTATGTGTTGAGTTTTCCTCTCAATATATTTGCTCTGGATAATATTCACTGAGCTCTCTATTTTTAATATCCTCTCCATCTTCACAGGTTGCCATTCTCTCCTAAATATTCTATTTATATTATATATAAATATAAAAAAAACAAAGTATTAGTAAAACCACAAAGCCTGCCAGGTGACAAAAAAAAACAAAAAAAACAAAATCAAACAATTACTAAAATAATAACCAAAAGGAAAAAAAAAACAAAAAAAAAAAAAATATAAACAAAGAAGAAAAGACCAAACGATAAGACACTTATCTAAACCATAATAAATAGTGCTCTACGTCTAAATTACCAAGACACAGCAAATATGCTTCCCAGAATTATGACTAATGTATAACAAAGTTGTATTCAGGTAGCAGGAAGTCTTAAATTTTTTTAACTAAGTACTTGTACTATTTGTAATATAGTATAAACTATGTTCATAAATTCATTATATTATAAATTATATTCATAAATTTATTATATTATATTCATTAATAAAAATATGCAGGATGCTTAAAGGCACAATTTGCATTTAGGTGAAGCTCTATTCATATAACCTATAAATTCCATGCTTGATAGAATGATGTTGACAGGCTTACAAAGTCAGTTGTTTAAGTGATTAAAACTGTTTTTCTAAAACTTTATTTAATTTTTCCAGTATTCTAACATGTTTCCTTTTTGCTGGATATAAAGAATGTAAAAATGCCCCGTTATTTCCCCAAGCACTTCCAGCCACTTCTCTGCCCATTCTCAAGGGTGTCAGCAGGGGAATTATGGTATATTTAGTTATATTGTATTAAGAACAATTAAGTATTATGTTGGTCATTTATTTTAGTAAAATAATTCTTTTTTAAATTATGTTGGAGTATAAATTATAAATGAAACATTGTAATTAATTAAATTTTAAAGAAAATTATTTTGAAACATATATATATATATATATATATATATATATATATATATATAAAATATTATTTTAATATATCAAAATAATTATTTTAAACATATATATATATATATAATGTTTCAAAATAATTTTCTTTAAAATTTAATTAATTACAATGTTTCATTTATAATTTATACTCCAACATAATTTAAATTTATAAATGACCAACATAATACTTAATTGTTCTTAATACAATATAACTAAATATACCATAATTATTCAATCCTAATTCTGACCTAAGCATTCCAGCCCATTTACTCATAAGATAGTATTTATAGTTTTATATATATATATATATATATATATATATATATATATTGTTCAATAACATTAAATTCAACCTCCTGTTAAAATTATTGTCTACCCATTTAAAAAAAATCTAAGGTCCCACTATGTATCTTATCCAGACAAAAGTAAAAAGTGACATGTCTAAACACCAAGCCATCCTGCTCCCTTTCATAACACAAATGTTAAATCTCCATGGTTACATAATTCTCATTTTTGATTGAACAATATTGATATACCTAAAGCATTTTCTCCAACTACTACTCCCTAATTTTCTTAACCATGAATTCATCTCATATTTTAAAAATAAATCATTTTCACCATTTATTTTAACATATCACCTGAAGAACAGTACTGTTCTGAAACATGAAAATTTTCATGTAGTGATTATGCTTTTATAAACCATTGTAATAACAAAATTATAATTTTTTTTTTATATATAATCATATCGCCCCAAGCAAGGCATTTTACTGCCACTGTTTTGCAGTGGTTTACATAGGAAGAAAGTTATGAGAAAGAGTGACAGTTTATAGGGGTGTCAAGAAGAGGGTAGGAGAAGGATGAGAATACTAATGAGAGTGGAGTGGACAGAGAAAGGAGCATGAGAGAGAGGATGCAGGTTAGTGCGATAGGAGATAACTATTGACTTTACATTTAAATTCTTGGCGATTGTAGCTGTCGGAGAAGCAAGTAAATGGAAGGGAATTTCACAGGCGGGAAGTGTGAGAAAAGAAGCTGATGGAGTAGAATTTGCGTTTACATTTTATTGGTTTCACAGTAAAAGGGTGGGACCTAGTTGCTAATCCTGTGCCTTGAGTACATTCATATATAGGGGGCACCAGGGAGCGACATTCATTGGAGCAGAAGCCGTGGAAGTATTTGCAGAAGAGACACAGGAAAGCCACATTGTGCCGTTGAGAAAGTGACTGTATCCGAGCTGCCAAGTCGGGATCGATCACATTACAGATTCTCCATTGGATTTTGTCAAGTACACCTAAGTAGATAGCAGGACCACCCAACCAGATATGGCAGCAATATTATATATATATATATATATATATATATATATATGTGTGTGTGTGTGTGTGTGCTTTAGAACAATACTGTTTTTCTTCAGAGGAGATAATGATATATATATTTATATATATCAAGAACATTACTAGGGAAAAGATATGACAAAGTGAAAAAAAAAAAAAAAAAACGTAATGAGACTGACCACAATTTTTATGTAAATTCACAATGACAAAGATGTCTAGAGAGTGCCTTGATTGCAAGGTCATCTACAGTAAATTTGAACCCGGCCTTTTACAACATTTCACCATTCTTGGCAGAATTTTAATTACCACAGTGTGGGATATCCACTAAAGATGGAAACAGCCAGACAAAGAGGAAAAAAAAAGGGGGGGGGGGGGAATTTTAAATTTTCTTTCCACATTGCTCATTTGTGTACACGCGCAGTTGCACCAGCATAATAAAATTAATTCTATATATATATATATATATATATATATATATATATATTATCATTTAGAACATGTACAAATTTTTATCCACTACAAAGTGTACTTTTTCTTTCGACATTGAAATGACAATGTCTCATCAGGTGGTGCGGAAAGGAATAGAAAGTCTCTTTTCTTATATTTGGTGAGTTGTGCGTGGGATGTTGGTGAGGGTTAGTGACAAGAGAATAAGTCTTGTAAAATTGTCTGTTAGAATTTTGAAAAGAGAGATGGGTAGGGAATAGAGTTGATTAATGAAAGTGTAGGGAATTTTGTAGACAAATTTAACATTAAAAGATGGTGTATAACTTTATGGCCTAATGGCTGGACTTTATTCTTCGGTTTTAGTAAAAGGGGAGAGTAAGAAAGTGTAAGGGTGGGGAGGAATAGAATTGGACCTATCTTTAATGTTTATTTGTACAACTATACAATATCTTTGTATTTAAACACAGTTTTAATAATTAATCTAATTTCGTATAGTTAATCTTAATTTTAAATTTAGGAAATAACTTTTTTCTATAAAACTTTAAATTAGATCTCAGTTTGTGGTATAGAATAGGTAAAATTTGATGTAAGAGTGTTGTTAATATTATAAAGGTTTATTGTCTCTAAGGGATCCTAGCTTTGGCTTTTGTAGTATTTTTTAGCATACACATTAAAGAACTAACCTTACATCCCACACACAATTCCCCAAATATAAGAAAAGAGACTTTCCATTCCTTTCCACACCACCTGATGAGACATTGTAATTTCAATGTCGAAACAAAATGTATACTTTATAGTGGATAAAAATTTGTACATGTTCTAAACTATACTTTATAATAAATATTCACAGCTCTATATTATATATCGAGCACTGCTTTAAATTAATGTTTTGGATGTTGTTAATTTTTCTTTGTTCCTTATTCACTGATATATATATATATGTGTGTGTGTGTGTGTATGTATATATATATATATATATATATATATATATATATCAATAATAATAATAGTAATAAAAATAATAATGCTAATACTAATAATTGTTATACTATATTTTAGTTTGTCTCGAAAAACCCACCAAGAACAAACTCGGAGAGGAAAGAAGATGAAGTAAAAAAAGAAACAAACGAAGGACATGAGCATACATCAAATACTTGTAGGAAAGAAAAAAAAGCCCTGAGACGAGAACCCTAACACTAAAGCGCTCAATACGATAGTAGAGCAACAAAGAAAGAATAAATCTAAGTAAGAGCCAACAAACCTACCTAGGTTTCACCCTATGGCTTGTCAGGGTAAGAAATATATATTTTCCATTTGTAAATAAGTTATTATGTGACCTAGGTTTCTACCATGACTGGTGTCTTCAGGCAATTTACAAATATATATGCAATTTGTTATATATTATATATGTGTGGTACTTATTTGAAAGTGATCAATATCAGTGATAGAGCTAACATATTCAGTTAGATAGGTGTGAGTTTGTGACCCTGGGTTTCACATTTTATCTGATGATCACAAAAGCCTGAAACCCAGGATCACAAACTCACACCTATCTAACTGAATATATATATATATATATATATATATATATATATATATATATATATATATATTATATAAATAAATAAATAAATAAAAGGTGTGATAGTTAAATAGTCACCATTTTATATTTTTAATTTTACACATGTAAACAAGATAATATATATTACTATTTATACTTTTTGCTCTGCTATATTGCATTGAGCAGTATTCTATTAACATCTCATAAATATTTATATACTGATGCATATCTGCGCATATAGACGTATACATACGTATTTACATCCACCCACGTGTGTGTAAGTGAGACAGTAAAAGACCTATTAAAAAATTATTTTAAGATCCAAAATATCTATAATATAAAATGCAATATGATTTCATATATTTGTCATACAACCACATCTTGCTTACTAATGAGATATTCTATTGTTCTAGTAACATGAGGCATTATTTAATTCTAACAAGTGAACATGCCTTATGTTAGAGTAAGAGAATATTTAATTACTAAGTAAGGAAGATCTTTCTTACATCTGATAATAGAGTTAAACATGAAGATAAAAATGCTAGTCTACTTCTTCAGAAACTATGACCAATGTAAGTGCAAAATTACTTCATTACTGATGTCATTTTTCATGCTGTCGATAACATCGGATGTATTTGGATAACTCTTAATGTTCTAAAATCCATAATTCTTTCAACCAGGAATTGAACTTGCATCCTTTTTTCCATTAAGAAAACACTCATTGAGCCAAAGTGTTCCTTTACTAGTTCATTAACATGGCAAGATTTGAATAAACCTATTAATGAAAGCACAATTTTTATTTTTTCTCATTGAAATTTCAGCAATCAATATCTGCTAACTTCAATTTCATGCCTGAAACAAACAACTGTCATTTTTGAAAGGATTTTTAATACATAATTTCTTATTGCTATAAATGCTATTTTTAGGAGGTCCACATGTTTGAGTTGCTGTTTTAATTTTATTTTATTAAATAGTAAAATTAATAAGCATCAATCTTTGTTACACAAGAAAATTAATAGAGTTAAATATTGAGAGAAAAATTTTAAGATAAAAATCCTCGATTAAACAGAAAGTACACCCAATGCAACAACTCATTTTGTTTACATTAAAGACAAAATAAAAACCATAACATATAAATGGATTGATGAAATCATTTGCAATAGAATTTGAAGAATTCTCAAATACCATTTCTGTCGCATAATGGTTCTTCCATTTGCATACACAAAATGTATCAACATTATACAAATTCTGTCCTATAATGATTGTTAAATTTGCATAAACATTTCTTACAGAAAATGTATCAACTATTATGGGACATTTTTTAATTCCTGGATATTTAAACATTGAAAGAAATAAGAAAAAGAAAAATGAAATAATAAGTCCTATTAAGTTGTTAAAGAGAAAAAAATAAAAAATAAAAATAAAAATAAAATGAAGACTGACAGCAACAACAAATAAAATAAAACTTAAAAAGCATCAAATTACCTGGTATGATTTCCAACCTTTATCCTAGCACCTGAAGGTACAACCAAGCCTAAGTGAGCTCTTATTCGACAATTAGTTGGGCCACAATGAGGCCATACATGGGTGCCTGGTTGCATTAGAGAAAATTTAACCTGTTTAAAAAGAAAAATCAATAATTAAAAAAAAGAGAAAAAAAAAAAAAAAGAAGTTGTATTTAAACTGTATATAATTTTTTAAGAATTCTATTTTTAAATGGTAAGCAATTTAGATTTGAAATGCAATTTTCTTGCCATCAAGTGACAAGACAAAACTTGTCTGAACTATAATCAAGGTCACTTTCATTAAAATAAATTTTGAAATTTGAGTAAATATTTCAAAACATTTAAATGACACTGTGTTAGACAAGGGATTTGGAATTAAAAGATTCACACAATTTTCTTGACGAGGTAAACTTAAGTTTTTTTTTTTTTTTTTTTTTTAATCATCTCACCCCAAGCAAGGCATTCCACTGCCACTATTGCGCATGGGTCTACATAGGGGAAGGTAAAGAGAAGGAGTGGTTAGACATAGGGAATGTCAGGAGGAAGGTGACAGATGAGTAAGGATAGCGAGGATGAGGGTTGGGCAGATGGGAAGAGTGCTTGATAGAATGGGAGCAGGTTAGTGTGTTAGGAGGTGTGTATTGACCTTACATTTAAACTCCTGGAGATTGTAGCCGTCGGGGAAGCGATCATTTGGAAGAGAATTCCACAGTCGGGAAGTGCGAGAAAAGAAACTGTTGGAGTAGAAGTTACGGCTGCATTTTATCGGTTTCACTGTAAAAGAGTGGGATCTAGTTGCTAATCTAGTATCTCGTTCAAATTCGTATTTAGGGGGCACTAGTGATCTAAGTTCATTGGAGCAGAAGCCGTGAAAGTATTTATAGAAGAGACACAGGGAAGCCATGTCGCGCCGATGGGAGAGAGACTGCAGGCAGTCTGCCAAGTCGGTATCTATCACATTACAGACCCTCCTCTGAACTTTATCGAGAAGCCCGAGGAGAATAGCAGGGGCACCCGACCAGATATGGCAGCAGTATTCAATGCACGGGCGGATGGTAGATTTATAAATGTGCAGGATAGATTTAGACGGAAAAAACTTCTGGGCCCTACACAGAGAACTGACTTTCATAGCAGCGGATTTAGCAATGGATTCGATATAGTCATTCCATTTGAGGTCCGCTGAAAGTGTGAGACCAAGGAGGCGTAGTGTTTTACTCTCTGGGAGGCAAGCCTGGTCCATGCTAATGGGAGGTAGGTGAGATTGTCGATGATAGTTAATTGAGAGTAGCTTCGTTTTAGAAGCATTAAAATTTACTAGCCATTTCTTACCCCAGTCCGATATGGATTGGAGGTCTTTTTCAATCTCAGCTGCGAGTTAAGCTTTGACGCCTTCACTAGATTTTTGTAGGAGGCGAGAGTAAACTGTGGTGTCATCGGCATACAAACCTATTTGGGCTCTTATGGAATCAGGGAGATCATTAATGTATATCAGGAAGAGTGTAGGACCTAAGATGGAGCCTTGGGGGACACCTGCGTTTGTATGGTAGTTCTGAGAGGCATGTCCGTTTAATACCACCTTCATTGTGCGGTTAGAAAGGAATGACTGGATTAGTTGAAACAAATGGCCAGTTATACCATAGCTCCGCAGTTTATATAGAAGGCCAGCATGCCAAACTCTGTCGAACGTCTTAGATATATCCAAAGCAACGGTTCGGGCTTCGCCATTCCTGTCGAGTGCCTGGTATATGTACTCGGTGATGGTCATTAGCATATCAGCAGTAGATCTTTGGCAAAGTGATAGACCTGGTGAAGCGGAAACCATATTGCTTGTCCAAGAGGAGCCTGTGTGCTGTGAGATGCTGAACCACCTCGGCGTTGATAATGGCTTCAAACACTTTGCCAAAGATCGGAAGAAGGCTGATAGGGTGGTAATTTGCAGGGTCAGAGGGTTCTCCAGTGTTTTTAAATATAGGAACTACAGAGGAAGATTTCCAACAGGCAGGAAAGCAGGAAGCAGATAGGCAGAGGTTGTAGAGCTTAGAAAGGACAGAGGAGAGTTCAGGGGCACATTTCTTTAAGACTATGGTTGGGATTCCGTCACCAACGCTCGCTTTGTGAGGGTCAAGTTTTAAGATTATCTTAGAGACAAGCGAGGGTGTAATGTGGACATCATTCAGTTGTGCCTCGGTTCTAGGTGAAATCAAATCGGTTCTTCAAGAAAAGAACTACACCAAAGTTACACAAAATTATTGTTGTGATTTAGATATAGTTTAATAACTAGGCAGAATTATTTACCTTGGCACAAAAATAATTTTATTAAAAATGAATTTATTCACCTGTCCTCGTTTGCAATTGATTGTATCTGGTAATCTTTGAAGAATGGCACAGGTTCTGGGAGTATATTCACA
Organism: Ascarosepion bandense; assembly: GCA_037127315.1. Classification (NCBI taxonomy): domain Eukaryota; kingdom Metazoa; phylum Mollusca; class Cephalopoda; order Sepiida; family Sepiidae; genus Ascarosepion; species Ascarosepion bandense. The sequence goes on along the minus strand of JBBBDQ010001248.1, from coordinate 1,427,461 downwards.
ACCATTTCTTGCTTTAATACCTTTGAAACAAAATTTTAAAAATTACAACCATCCCATTTTAACAAGCAATATTACAAAAATACAAATATTTAAATTCCCATGATGCATTACAAAAAAAATGATCACAAAACAAAACTACAAAAAATGTCATTAAAGTCAAGAGAGTTCCTTAAATTTCAAGATTTATAAAGATAATGACAGGATAAAAAAACATAACAGGAAAAAGTTAAAAGTGGCTTCATAATGAATGTGTATTATACAGAAGCTGCATGAATGAAAGTTGGGGATGTATTTTGTTTAATATGATCTATGTCATATCATCAGATCATTGTTTGGCAAACTTGGACCTTCATGCCTTCAAAGAAATGAAGTCTTTAAAAAGAAAAAAAAAAAAAAGAAGGAAGGTCTTTCTCTTGACACTGCTATTATTTTAACTACCTTCTATCCTCAGCAATGTTTGTTGTTTTAAAAAGTGATGATTAGAATTGTAATAAACCCTAAACATATGAAAGTGAATTTATACATTTCTTATTTTTAAGGATTATTAGTAACTAGCGAAAACCGTGGAATTTCTGCGGAAGGATAATTATGATTTCCTGGAAAAATTTTACTTTGTCATCCTACAAATGATAGTCACTTCTTCAAACCTAAAGGTATTGGATAATAAAATACCAATAACACAGAGTGTAATTTTATTATAAAAGTAATTTCCATAGAAGCTACTTTACTGTAATCTTATATTATATTAAGCGGTGTATGCACAGACCATAACCAAAATACTGTACACTATTTTGTGAGTGATTTTGAAAGAGAAAATGTTTTGGTTTTATTACTGAAAAATCATGGCTCCAGTGTCCATCATAAACAGAAAAGACCAACTGAGTAATGGCCAAGGGTGTAGAGGCCAGAAATTTTGTAATTAGGTCATGGGATACGACAAACCTACCTATTTTACTATATTGTACAGTACACACACACACACATATATACACACACACACACACACACACACAATTACTGCTACAACCACCAGCTTAAGCTGCTACTGATATGGTAATGCTATAGGCTCTCTCCTATTACTCTCTCACTCTTTACTACCCTTCCATTTGGCAAAGGTGAGAGAAAGGCTGAGGAGAGTAGCGTTTATTGATTATAAAAAGATAGAGGGGAAGGAAAAGCTCACGTAGAGAGTAAGTGTGTTATCTTTCTTCAGTGGTGTAGTGGATGGAGGAACTAAGTAACGAAGGAAGGAACAAGCAGAATTATTATATGATCTTTAATTTCCATGCTTGCAAAAAAGATTTTTAAATTTAAAAAAAATGATGGGTACAAAAAGACAGTTTTCCCCTTGATACCACTATTATTTTAATTACCACCACTCCTTGGCAATTTAAAAAAAAAAAAAGATTACAATTGTAATAAAACTTAAACATGATGAAAACAAATTTATACATTTTTGTTTTTGTTCTTGTTTTGTTTTTATGACAAATCAATCTCGGCAGGTCATTTATTGCTAACTAAACTTTATTTATTTATTGCTGGTAATACCTTTTTCTTTCAACAATTCATTGTTTTTTTTTTATATAAGTTTTGTGTCAAGTAATACAATTTTCTTTTTTGAGTATCAAGATTCATTGGGATTTATTTTTAAGGGCAGGGTCCCCAAGTCCTACCCTTGTTATTTAAGCAATAACTGGAGGGAAGGGACGGATTAATACCTTTCCCAAGGGTACCAGTGCTTAAGTGAATGCAGGGTATTCAACTGGAATTCGAACTCGGCTCACCGATTTCTCTTTCCGAACCGATATCCACTGCACCACAATGCACATCCGTCAGTAGATGCTTACAGCACCTGGTATTCCCAAACGGTCACTCATCTAAGTACTGACCAGGCTCAACATTGCTTAACTTCGGTGATTGAGCAAGAACCAGTGTATTCAATGTGATATAGCTGTAAGCAGACACATCCGTCATTAAATGCTTACAGCACCTGGTATTCCCAAACAGTCACCCATCTAAGTACTGACCAGGCTCAACGTTGCTTAACTTCGGTGATCGAGCAAGAAGTGGTGTATTCAATGTGATATAGCTGTAAGCAGACACATTCGTCATTAAATGCTTACAGCACCTGGTATTCCCATCTAAGTACTGACCAGGCTCAACGTTGCTTAACTTCGGTGATCGAGCAAGAAGTGGTGTATTCAATGTGATATAGCTGTAAGCAGACACATTCGTCATTAAATGCTTACAGCACCTGGTATTCCCATCTAAGTACTGACCAGGCTCAACGTTGCTTAACTTCGGTGATCGAGCAAGAAGTGGTGTATTCAATGTGATATAGCTGTAAGCAGACACATTCGTCATTAAATGCTTACAGCACCTGGTATTCCCATCTAAGTACTGACCAGGCTCAACGTTGCTTAACTTCGGTGATCGAGCGAGAACCAGTGTATTCAACGTGATATAGCCGTAAGCAGACACATCTGTCACTAAACGCTTACAGAACCTGGTATTCCCGAGCAGTCACCCATCTAAGTACTGACCAGGCTCAACGTTGCTTAACTTCGGTGATCGAGCGAGAACCAGTGTATTCAACGTGATATAGCCGTAAGCAGACACATCTGTCACTAAACGCTTACAGAACCTGGTATTCCCGAGCAGTCACCCATCTAAGTACTGACCAGGCTCAACGTTGCTTAACTTCGGTGATCGAGCGAGAACCAGTGTATTCAACGTGATATAGCCGTAAGCAGACACATCTGTCACTAAACGCTTACAGAACCTGGTATTCCCGAGCAGTCACCCATCTAAGTACTGACCAGGCTCAACGTTGCTTAACTTCGGTGATCGAGCGAGAACCAGTGTATTCAACGTGATATAGCCGTAAGCAGACACATCTGTCACTAAACGCTTACAGAACCTGGTATTCCCGAGCAGTCACCCATCTAAGTACTGACCAGGCTCAATGTTGCTTAACTTCGGTGATCGAGCGAGAACCAGTGTATTCAACGTGATATAGCCGTAAGCAGACACATCTGTCACTAAACGCTTACAGAACCTGGTATTCCCGAGCAGTCACCAATCTAAGTACTGACCAGGCTCAACGTTGCTTAACTTCGGTGATCGAGTGAGAACCAGTGTATTCAACGTGATAGGCTGTAAGCCTTTTGTTCTTGAGAATTTACATAAAAAAATAAACATTATTTCTTATATTGTTTATTAAAATGGTAAGCAAAACATTGGCAAATTACCAGTTGAATCAAACTTTATAAAACGGTAAACAATAAGGATTTCTTTATTGTTGCTTTACATATTTTAATAATTTAGTAAATATTTATAAATCTCTGAATAAAAATTGTTTTTAGATTTATTTCTTTATAGATTGGTAAACGATAAATATTACATTAATTCTCATTTGATTAATTTTTATAATGTTGTAAATATATAATTATTCTTTTAAATAAACAATCTTATAAATAAATGATGCTTAATATTTTTGTAAATTCTCAAGGACGAAAAAAAATGTTTAGAATCACTTTCATCATATGTTTAGGTTTTATTAAAATTGTAACCATCACTTTTAAAGAAAAAATCATTGCCAAGGTCAAAAAGTAGTTAAAATAATATCAGCATCAAGGGAAAAACCTCTTTTCTCATTATTTTTTTTGCATGCATGAATATATCCTTGTTTCCCATCTTTCATATATTTTAAATTTATTGATATTGAGTTTAAATTTACTTACTTCATTAAAATTTATTAAATTTAAATTAATATTAAATTTATTTTATTAAAATTTATTGGTACTGAGTTTTACTTACTAAAATTTTAGGACAGAGTTTTTAAAATTTCTACTAAAAAATTTGGATAATGAAATAATTGAATTGAAAAAGACAAACTGGCTCCAATTAACGTGTGTTCAGTTAAAGTGCTTAGAAGAAAAAATAATTAAATATCACACCCCAAAATTTGATTATCATAAATATTATCTAGAATAATTCTAAATTATTTAGCTTGTAAAAAAAAATTTCTATTGTATTGCTTTCTTCCAAAGCTATTTTTATTTATTTATTTTTTTTATACCAGGCATGTCTAGTGGCAAAATATGCACTTTTAAGAACAGTATCAGGCAATGAAAACTAACAAAATATATTCAACAGGTGTTTTGTGTTCTTTTTAATAAACTTACATTCCTGTGTAATATATGACCTTGAACAGCAGAAGTAATTGACTATAGGTGAGGTCAAAGAACAGTGATGGTTGATAGATATATCTGGCTATAGATAATGTCAAAGTGCAATGAAAATAGCGACAACTGGCTTGAAAAGCAATTGACCACTGGGTGTGATTGACAGATACATCCAGCTGTAGATAAACTCTTCAAAGCAACAACTTGAAAAAGCAAAAATGTGTGGGAGGGCAGAGCTGGCTTCTCACTCCTGATGGCCTTTCATGTGCACTATTCTCTTCCGCTACCCTCCTGCTCCATACAACCATCACCACTGAATAATAAAAATATAAGATTATATTTTTATATATACGTGTTCCTCATTGTTTGTCCAAATCCAGTGGCAGTATATAACATAAGTGTTTTGAACAAGGCCCATACACCCAAAACCTAAGTCACAAGTGCCCGAGACGAAGAATAAAAATATAAGATATTTTTATATATACGTGATCCTCATTGTTTGTCCAGATCCAGCGGCTATATACATAACACTAGGAGTAGGACAGACAGTGTTGACCAGCCTCTTGCTACTTCCCCTTGTGCCATAAATCAATGTATGTTCATTTCTTAAATAAAGAAAGCTGATGATATGAAAGAGTAGATTTGCGGCTATTTGGACCTATGGATTTGTGACGATTTGACCAACGCACTTAATGGTTAAGTTTAGCTTCAAAATTGGGGTGTTGCAATCTCATTCCAGTAATAAATAAATAAAAAACTCTGAAAATTCCTTACTCTTATGAAAATGAAATGTGTAAATGTTTCTTAATGAAATAAAATTGATTTCTATTTGGAACGTTTACCTTGTTCTCAATAAATCAAACAAAAATAAATCGGAAACATGAATATCATAAAAATAATCCCCATTCTTCTTCTATGTGCCGTGTCTCTTCAGGATGTAGGAGATTATGGCCTTCCACATCTTCCTATTCCCATGTAGCTCTTAATACCCCTCATACAACACCTGAAACTTTTTCTAAAATTTTATCTTTTGCTCTTATGGATTAAAGAATTGTTTAAAATATCAATTTCTTAAAATTTTAGATTAATTATAATAACCTTTGGTTAACATGACATTTTTAGGACCTATTGTGTTTATCAACGGTTTCCTTATGTATTTCATTAATATAAAAAAAAAAATTCCCTACAAAGCCCAGTTTTGCCTTGTGATATTGATTCTTTGAATCCTTGATAAAAAATAATTCATAAGTTTAATTTAATAATGGCATGCAAAGTGCTAGACTAATGCAACTAATTCAGATAGACCAAAGAGAAACCAGAAAATGATTCCTTTGAAATGAAGAAATCAAAATTCTTGACTTCATAAGGAAAAGAAAAAAAAAACGAAAAACAAAAAAAACAAACAAGATCTGCAACAAAAACAAATAAATCCATCACATAATTGTTCTATTATTAATAATTGATTTTAATTTAACTGTGGATAATTTTATCATAAGATAGATTAAACAGAAAAATTCTTCCAGTGATCCACACGATGTCTTAGAACAGATTTCACACGGATAAAGGGAGGTTACTGTCATGTAAATTTCTATCCATTTTATGAATGGGAAGAATTATAAACATGATAGCAATTAATTTGATAACATAATTAAAGCCGCAAACAGACAATGACATGCAGTTGCCAATTTTATTTTCTTTAATGTTTTGTTCAAATTGTGATAATAGAAGATCAGCCCAGAAAAGTGAACTATTGGAAGAGCCTAGACATAAATTTATTCTGGATGATGTTGCAATTAAAGCACTTTCTAAACATTTTTATCTTAGTAAATTACTTTCTTTTGTTAATTAAATATACTCAAACATTTATTCAAGGTGAGGAAAAAAAACATAAATTGAAACTGAAAATGTCAGTGTCTCCACTCCTTCATGCACGTGTAATCACTTTAGTTTGATGATGACCTAAAGGAGAAAACATCCCACAAATTTTTTTTCTACTCTGAGATTTTTGTAAATTTATATTTCATTTTCCAATCCTAAGGAAATACTACTTTTACGGTTTATATCATATCATTATGGAAAAAAGAAAAAAAAAAGAAAAAAAAACAGCATTTCCATTTTTAGAAAATATTCAAGTTAAAATGTTTTTGCTACCTCTTTGATAAAGTGTTAGTTGTTTCCAGACCCCTTTTTCTCGAAGTTTTTCTATTTCATCAACAAAAGCATCATTTGATGAAGACATTAATGATAAAACTTCATCTCGAATAGTTTCCCAGTTGTTTTCCAATGTCTGGAAAAAAAAAAAAAAGACAACAATCATTTAAGAATAATAGAAAAAAAATATAAACTTTCAGAAACCATAAAAATTCATAACATATACAACAAATTGGGTAAATTTATCATTTCACATTTTCAATTTTTTTTAATACGATTGAAGGAATAAGATTACTTTTCAGTTCAGTAAAAAAATAAAAATTTCAAAAGCCTGAATTTATATGAAAATGAATGGCGTGATATCTTTTATCCCAAATTAAGCCACAGTTATAAATATAGCAAGTGATATTTTGTCTAATTTTTTGCTGAAAGGTTAACTCTCCTAAGTACTGCTGCTAGATGACAGCATGAAAATGCCTAAAGAAGAGGCCAAAGTCTTCGGAACAATAAAACTTACGGAAAATTTCTTTATCCTTAAAAGATTTTTAAAGAAAGGTTGCTGCCCAAATATAAATATATATATATATATATATTTTTAATTCTAAAATGAAAATGGCATGTTGGAAAAATCCCCAAACGAATCCTATTAATATTAATCTCATTAAAAATATAAATGATCTTGGTAGAGGGATCAATATAAATAGTATTATCTATTTACAGAGCCAAATATGTATATTTTCAAATAAAACTCTGAAAATTACAGGAAAAATCTCACTTCTTCAGTGACAAAATTCATTTATTATGCAAATACAGTACAAAATACATTTATAGGAAGTTTACTCAAAAAGAAAATTATACACCAGAAGTTTACATGAAAGGAAAAAATAAGTTGTATTAAAAAGTGTTCAATACAATTATGTTGTAGAATTTTTTAATATTTTTCATTTGTAAACAAGTTATACACAACCTAGGTTTCTACCATCTGGTATCTTCAGGTGATTTGCAATAACTTATTTTACCATTTTTTTTCTTATAAGAACGCTCATGTAATAGGGATTTTTGGAATGCTCACATAACAAGGATTTTTGGAATGTGCAATTTTCAAAACCAGAAGAACTCCCATTATGTCAAAAAATCCCTGTTATGTGAGTGTTTTAAAAAATGGTAAAATCAGTTATTGCAAATTGACTGAAGACACCACATGGTAGAAACCTAGGTCACGTAATAACTCGTTTACAAATGAAAAATGTGTATGTGTGTGTGTGAAAATGTGTATACATATTATTTATCAAAATTCTGTTTAAACCCCTCCAATACAATCTTTCCTTTTTTTTTGCTCCTCTTTTATTCCAATAGTAGAATTTAAAGTAATTTTATCACTACAATAGTAAGATGATATTAGTTTAAATGAAAAATCTTTTGAAAAAACTTGACAAAGCCAAATATTACATCATGTTATCTTTTTTCTTTATTTCCCTTTTCTTCTTACTCCTTTCTTTCTTTTCCCATTTTATGTATATTTCTTTCTTTCCACTCTCCTGGAGTTTCTTATGATGGCTGTCTGATGTGATTTTTCTTTTTTTCTTTCTAATATCGTCTTTAACACTTCCCCTGTCTACCCCATTGTTTTCTTTTTCCCCACTTATAGGAATGTAACAATTTTTAATTTCTTAACACAGATGTAATCTAAAAGTCATTTTCAATGATTGAGTCTTGAATCCTATTTGCCATCTTTCTTTTATTTTCCCCTTCTTCCCTATCCTCCGTATCAATGTCTAGATGACAACCTTCTAACAAAATCTTCTATTCTCTCTTTTAACACCTCTTGCATTGTTCTTTCTTATTTTATCTTATTTTTTTTTCCTTCTTTCATGTAAACTTCCGGTGTATGAATTTCCTTTCTGTATAAAATTCCTGTAAATGAATTTTGTACTGTATTTGCATAATAAATAAATTTTGTTGTTGAAGAAGCAAGATTTTTCATCGCTGAAATTGCCATATGTCATATGTAATTTTCGCAATTTTATTTGAAAATAAAATATATATGTGTGTGTGTGTGTGTGTGTGTATTATTTGAATATATCTAATCTAGAATTATTTATAAATGGAACTTTGTGTGTGTGTCCGTTACCTATAGACTCCGAAACGGCTGAACAGATTTTCTTGAAAATTTACAGTTATACTATAAGTGTCTGCAAGTGTTCTTAGCTTGGTTTTGTGTCGAGGTACCGCCGATAAATACTGAAAATCGATAATCAAAAAAATTGGGTTATAGAAGGAGTGGTCCGATTTTAATCAAATTTGATACACTCAGAGACAAAGACATAAGAAACAATATTCAGAAGTTTCAAGGTTGCAGTTCTTACAATAGTGCAGAAAATTGATAAAATATATATATATATATATATATATATATATAAAAGGCAAAATGTTTTTGTGTGTGTCTATTTATCAACCTGTATGTCTGTATTTTTTCAACCCTTTTATTTTAGTTTTTGCTTCGGGTTTGGCTCTAAGTAGGTATAATTGTAGTTCTTAGTCTCAGCCATGATACCATTTACTCAGAGGACTTATTTAGCCTTCAAAATTCAGTTTACGACGAAAAAATCGTATTTTATATCGATAACAGGAAATCAAAATTTGACTTACATCCATTCATTTTTCTTTCAGTCTATGGTTTCGCTTTAACTGGAAACAACTATTGCTTTTTAGTCTTTTGTGCCAACGTCCAAAGAGTCTGAGCTCCAGGACCATGGATTAGTTTTCATTAAAAAAAGCTTTCATTACACCTGAGCAACGCCGGGCTATACTGCTAGTATACATATATATATATATATATATATATATATATATGTATATATTATTTTTATATATATATATATATATATATATATATATATAACATAAAACAATATTTTGGAGTGGACCGAAGATAATTTTATTAATAATTAACTTTAACTGGAAAGTTTTCTAACTGCTGTTATAGATCATAAAGGACATACTAAGAGAAATTTTCTTTATTCTCCGAATATGAACAAAGAAAAACGGAAGTGATTAATTTTATTAATTAATTATTAACTATAACTGGAAAATCTTCTAATTCCTATTATAAGTTAGGAAAACGTACCAGAAGACATTTATCTTTATTCTCTGAATAGGAGTGAAGAAAAAGAAAACAAAAACAAAAGATATCAGATGGTATTTCTCTGTTGTTATTTTAAACCAGAGAAAGAAGTCAGTCAGTCAAGTGCCATACGTGATACACGCTTGGGTCGATCATGTCTCGAAAGAGACATGACTGACTGGGCAGAAGATTATCCCACAGTAGGTTGCCATTGCTTTCTGCGGTAGACTGATTGCCGACCAAGGCTATAGAACCCAATCTGTCCTGTTATTTAACCCATAACTGGAAAGAAGAGATGGATTAATACCTTTCCCAAGGGTATTTGCGCGTAAGTGAACGCAATGAATTCAACTGAAATTCGAACTCGGCTACCTGATTTCTCATAACAAGTCAATATCCACTGCACCACAACGCACATTGCACAGAGAAAAGAAGAAGAGGAAGAAAAGAGAAATGGATTTGTTTAATGTCAAAGTCGATTTCGGTACACCCAAGAAAGCTAACAAGTGTCATTCTAAACCTAAAGAAAGAGATAAATTCAATTGTTATTTTTTTGCCATTTGTAAAAGCCGAAAAAGAAATTTCACTTTTATTAATAATCATTGTATCCAATTGTCCTGCTAGCGTGAATTGTGAAAAGAATTAAGATAAGACTGGTCCCAAGTAATTTAGAGAACAGGTATTTCCACTTGACAACAGGGTAGGCCAGATAACGAAAACATTTCTCGTCAGTGACTCAGAAAATGAAGATTAAATTTTTTTTTTATCTGGATAACAATGACAACAGGATCATGTCAGCTTGTTTTGGGCGAAGTCAGTTCAAAAAGGTTAATACCTATTGTTTTAAGAAAAAGAAAATCCCCGAAATTGTTTCGTAAGAAAGAAAATTTTGAGAGACAAAATTCGGTTAAGTCCAGCCCAGAAAAGGGGTATGGGAAGATGACGTCATAAGATCGAGAGAGATTCCATTGGTCCTGTAAACAAGCGCCGAAAGCGGGAGACGACCAACAATTGACTTCATGGAAAGCAGATTAATCCCATTGGGTAAACCAGAAGCAACGAGTAGCAGCTAACTTCGGCATTCTATTGGTGGCCGAGATGGGGAGTTGGACACCCAGCGACCGTCGGCCCCACACCATGGCATGTGCATAAATACAGGGTCCCGAGGGACCAAAATCAGAAAGTTCCAGTACCAGTCCCAGTGGCGGTTCGAGGCAGTTCAGTTTCAGTTACCAGTTTAAAGATGTAACGACAAAGATAGGCACCATGTTGTTGTTGTAACGACAAAGATAGGCACCATGTTGTTGTTGTAACGACAAAGATAGGCACCATGTTGTTGTTGTAACGACAAAGATAGGCACCATGTTGTTGTTGTAACGACAAAGATAGGCACCATGTTGTTGTTGTAACGACAAAGATAGGCACCATGTTGTTGTTGTAACGACAAAGATAGGCACCATGTTGTTGTTGTAACGACAAAGATAGGCACCATGTTGTTAAAGACAGACAAGAAGTGATTTTACAAAGTTGTAGTTGAAGTTGGAATGGCAGAGATTGACAGAAGAAGCCTGATGCCGGCTAACCAGAGTTAAAGACAGAAGAGAATTTGTAGACAAAGTTTTTGAGATCAACAACTGAATGCAGTTGAAGTAGTTGCAGCTCGAGTGGCAGAGAGTTCGATTTCCCGGTCCAGAGACGTAATGACCAAAGACAGATCCCAGTTGAAGAAGTAAAGAGACAGAGAGATGATTGTCATGTCGTTGGGTGCCGACCGTCGAGAAGCATGTTGCCAATCAACCAACCAGAGTTAAGAGACAGACAAAAAGAGAATTTGCAGACAAAGTTTGAAATTGCTAAATGAAGAGAGTAACCCAACACTTCGACAATTTCCGTAACATTCTGAAAAACAAGCAACAAGTTGACTAGACTTATAACGAACTTAGAACTCTGTTCGAAGCAGCAAGCTGTGGCCAGCCAGATTTCTCGTTATTGCTTAGGAGAATAATTCGATTTGCTTAAGAAACTTCCGTTCCGCTACCAGTTTGACAGAAGCAGGGATTGGGAATTATCCCAGAAGAGCATATTGTGTTATTTCCCTGGCAATCGGCCGGGTGGTGGCATATATATATATATATATATATATATACACACACACACACACACACACACACACACACACACAGTGTGCTGAGTAAATTAATTTATTTTTAATTTCGTACATGGGGGTTGTTTGTTTCTGATTTTGTCAACTGTACAGCATAGTAGGGTTCAATGGGCACCATCTGTGAGAAAAAAGAGCACCATGGTACAATCCACTCTGCCAGAAATTTGGAAACAACATGCTGTACTGCTTGGCATTTGCACCAGAAGCTCCAATACAAACATTTCAGTGTGTTTGGGTGTGAATCTGAGGACAGCAGAGAGAATTCAGAAAGAGTTGGATGAGTCTAATGGTGATTACAAAGTGTTTCCAGTAATCACTAGCGATGGCAACATTATACCTCCATTCATCTTCCTACAGGGCCTCACACTCTACATGCAGGCTTATATCAAGTGTCTTGGAGAGGTAGTGCTGCGCTGGGTCAAAAAGCACCATGCCACACAAGCTTGAGAATCCAGTTATGGCTGTCAGACTATTTCTGTAACCACATCACCTCTTACATCTGGCCACCGAACTCCCCAGACTGCAATCACCCTTGATTATTATGTGTGAGGGCACAGTTGAGTAAGAGACCAACAAAACTTGTAACGCCAAAAATGAACTGAAGGCGAAGATTATGGCAGTATTTACCAACTTAAACAAGGAGACTGTCCAGAAGAGTTCCATGAGATTCCAAAATTATCTGGAGGCCGTAGTTGAAGCCAGTGGTGATTTTATTGAAGAAATAAATTTTTATATATTTTTATGTAATTTTGGTAAATATATTTAAAATGTCAGTGTTATTTTCATTTTTCTCTAATTTAGATGATTTGTCCATCATATCTGTGTGTGTGTGTGTGTGTGTGTGTATATGCATGTACATATTTTTCTTAATTTAAAAGTAAAAAAAAAAAAAAATTGTCAGTTTTAAATTTTTTTTTTTTTATATTTGGACAATTTGTTTAAACCATAATACTTTGGTTCCAGCTAGTGGATTATGGTGAAAATATTGGTAAACTTGAGCCTGAAAAGGATGGTTTTTCCCTTGACACTACTATTATTTTAACTACCTTCACTCCTCAGCAATGCTTATTAAAAAGCTATTACAATTATAATAAAACCTAAACATATGGAAGTGAATTTACACATTTTCTTTCTTCTTGAGAATTTTCAACAAAAATATAAATCACTATTTATATTTGCAACATTCTAAAAATTAATACAATATTTATCAATTTATAAAATAGAAACATTTTTATTCATAAATCTATAAACATTTACTAAATTAGTAAAATATTTGAACCAACTACAAGAAAATCCTTATTATTTACCATTTTATAAAGTCTGAATCAATTGGCAATTAGCCGACATTTTGCTAACCATTCCAATAAACAATCTAATAGCATTTTTTATTTTTGTTGTCAATTCTCAAGAACAAAAGAAAATGTATAAATTCACTTTCATATATTTAAGATTTATTAAAATTGTAACCATCACTTTTTAAAACAAACACTGCTGAGGAGTAAAGGTAGTTAAAATAATAGTGGTGTGAAGGAAAAAACTGTCCTTTTGATACTCAATATTTTTTGTAGGCACAAAGATCTAAGTTTGCAAAAATATGAACTGATCAAAATATAACAAGTATAAAAAGAAATCACTATTCACTAAACTTTTTTAATACTGAAATAAAACAAAATTTTTTTATTAAAGAGACAACAAGACAAGACATATTCACAACCAATACAGTAAATATTATTTAAAAGTTCAAATATATTCAATTATTTATTAACCTTCATTTTATATGACAAAGCCACCAAAAGTATTTGATGCTCCTAAAAGGTTACCCAGATAAATACTGATCAGTATGGTATTGCTTAAATGATCACATGAGAACTGGTGTATAAGAATCAAATATATACATTTTTTTTAAAACTCTTATATTGCAACTCACCTCTAGCGATTTTCTGTAAGGCAGTTCTTCGGGATTCCACCAAGGTTTACCAGTGAGTCTGTCAACATTGTATAGAGAGCGCTGATGCCGGGAGAGAAAGAGTCTTCTGGCGGCACCATCTTCATAAACTCTTTTAGCCTAAAATCCAATTGGAAAATACAAAACCCTTTATGTTAATAATTTAAAAAAAAGTAAAATATAGTGGTCACAAATAAAATCAACATCAAACCATCTGTACAGAACAAAAAATTGCTAGACAATCCTTTTTGCCTCAACACTGCCAAAGTAAATGCATTTCTAAAACAAATCAAGGAAAAAGATAAAATATCTAACTTGATTTTTTTTATACATATTAAAAATATTTGAATTAGTTATTTGATTTTTATTACACAGAAGAGAAAATGAAATGAAAAAGAAATGAAAGAGAAAAGAGAAAAAGAAATGAAAGAGAAAAGAGAAAAAGAAATGAAAGAGAAAAGAGAAAAAGAAATGAAAGAGAAAAGAGAAATGAGAAAAAAATGAAAGAGAAAAGAGAAATGAGAAAAAAATGAAAGAGAAAAGAGAAATGAGAAGAGAAATGAAAGAGAAAAAGAGGAAAGAGGAAAAGAAGGAAAGAAAAAAGTAAGAAAGAGAAAAGTAAAAGCAAATTGGTGCATTTCTTACCTGCTTATTCTGTCCAACTCTTTGATATGCATCCCCGAGATGGAAATAGAATCTTGCATCAAGGACACCATTTTCACCTGTAGCAATACCATCTCGCAGGTAAGGAATAGCTTTGGCAGGATTATTATCATGTGTTTTGATGATGAAGCCCAAATGAACCATAGCAAAACCATTTCTAGGATGGTTCTTTAGAATCTACAAAAAACATCACTTTTTAATTAAACTTCTGTAACATGTAAAAAGCAAATTAATGTCACTCACATTTGGCAATTTCCAGGAGATTAAAACTTCAACTATAGATTATTATTTTTTTTTAATTCTGATTTTACAAAGTCTTTTTTTCTTTAAAAGTTAATTACAATTTTCAAAAAAGAAATTATTAGAATCAAACTGTTGTATCGTGGAATGAAGAGATACGAGAAATGTAGCTAAACTACTTTATTAACAGAGTGGTACAACTAAGATGTATATACAATATTTACAGTCTCTCGCAGTAGTAGGTGTAACTTCCCGAAGTTTGTGATAATGACAACCCTCCCCGTGCTAAGCACACATTGTCTTATACATCTGGGCAACCAGATGTCACATGGTATGAGCCACAACACAACACAAAGTTAGTATTATCAGAACTAAGTAAAGTCAAATAAATATGTACAAATGCAATCCACCCAAACAAACCCTTGATATTGCCTACGGACATATTCATTTAAGATTGCAGTGTAACATCAAAACATTTCAGGCTCTGAATAGTTTGAAAAAATAAAGGTGTGGGTGGAAACAAAGCACACACACACACAAACACAGCAAAAACAAACAAAAATATAACCTTAAAACCAGCAAAAACCTCCAATAATAATAATAAAAAAAATGACGGAAAATAAAATATCCCAACTTTTGAAATGTGTGCGTGTGTGTATATATATATATATATATATATATATATATATATATATATATATATGTATATTGAGGAAATTGTATGTCAAATTGGCAAAAGTTTACTTATTACACATTTTGTCTTTCAGGATTTCAGATATATATATATATATATATATATATTAGTGTATCGAGGCAGCAAATAACATCCACCATCACCAATGATTTTATTGTGTTGACATAAAATTCCGCCAGTCAACACAAAATAAAATTGTTGGTGATGGTGGATATTATTGTATTACTGTCTTAATAACCTCTCTGAAGATGGCTCAGGTGAGCCAAAAGCTTAGAACCAAATTAATAAAAAATTATCCAAATGTTGGAGAATGTTTGTCTTTATTTTCAACTGAAATTAAAGCCAAAATATGATGTTTAGAATGGCTCATGATTAAACAAACATTCATTGTCTCTTATATTTAACAGTATATATATATATATATATATATATATAGCCGAATACATTTTGAGTTTTTTCTTCCATCACTTTTGTTAGTAGGTATTCCATACTGTGAGAAGATCTACCAGCAATGATGAAATTTCATAAGAGCCATAGTGGAAATTTACTGTAGATGACATTCACTTACATTACATTATAAATTCTAAAACCCTAGAACCTCTCATCCACATGTAGTTGTACCAACATATCAAATTTATTCCGGTGAAATCCTGAAGAACAAAATGCGTCACAAAAAATCTTTTTCTACATTATCATACAATTTCCCCAATATTGTTCTTGTTTTTCCTCATATAAAAAAATCAAGAGAAACCCAATTATGAGCCAATTCTGGCTGTAAGCAACAGAAACAAAAAAGAAACATATACCAGAACAACAAGTGCCAAAAAGCTTTATTCACAAAACTTACAGATGGAAAATGGCCTCTGCCAAATCGTATTATTTAAGTCAGTAGTTACTCATACCAGTTTGGTGGTGTTAATCAAATGTCCATCAATAGTTGTTGTCATAGTCCTGATGTCCATTCAGACAGAATGAAAGTATTAAATAATTTGGCAGTTACTTTGTAGTCTTAATAGAAAGTTCTCAGCCAGCTGTAACTTGTCATGCAACACATTATCTTAAGTAGATTTATTAAAATATCACCATCTCCAAGTTCAGGGGTTGACTCCTCTCTTGGCGGCCATGTTTGCTAGCTTCTGTGAGATTTTCATTGTCTTCATATTGATAAAAATTGTCCTTTTATTAACCGTAGAGTGCCTCAGAAATGATGGTGAGACATTCTGGACATCTTTGAGCACCAAAGAAAGGTTGGAATTGTTGCTTTTTTTTTTTTAATTTTTTTATTTTTGTTTTTATTGGTTAGTCAACACTTTTCCTTTGAGTTAACCCGACCTGCTTTCTTTGAACAACCACTGACAGTCTTCCTGAGGACCCTACCACTTTCCATATTTAAACCCCTAGTATTCCACTCTGCTACAATGAGCACATTTCATCAACCTCTTCGAAAAAATATTTCTGACCTAGAAATCTGAAACTTATGATCTCTTGAATGCAGAATTAAAGAGTTCTTTTGAGAAATAAAAATTAAAAAAAAATATTTTTATAAATTTGATCCACTCAATTATTAAATATTAACAATTTCTTGAATCAGATTTTACGTGGCAATTTTATTCTTCTTATAAAGATGTGAAAAAAAAAAAAAATAATCAGTGCTGTGTGTCTTTATTAGATTTTTTTTATTTTTATTTTTCATTTACCTATTCTACAAATAAAGAATGTATTTATAAAAAAAATCATAAGAGAGTGAATACACATACCAAAAATGGCACCAGTTGTAAAAGGTAGAAAGTAATGTTAATTATAAAAATAAAAATAAAAAAAATTGAAAAAAAAAATATTAAGGAAAGTTATCTACTCCTCAAAGATTATCAAATATAGATAAATAATCCTGGAATTATTTAAAGAATATCTTAAACATTTTTGTTCGCTGTAACTTCTATGCTCTTGCATAGTAACAAAAATGTTTAATAAAATTAAATAAATAAAAAAAGGACCTGTGTTCAGGAACTATATTTAATGGACAAAGAAAAAAAAAACTATATTTAATGGACAAAGAAAAAAAAATTCTTCCCAACCTCTAAAAGAATCTCTGGAAAAAGAAAATATTTGATTCTGAATGTAATAATCACAAAAATAAAAATAAAGTGTTACCTTTTTAGCATAGTCATCTGGAATAAGATCAGAAGACATTTTTATATCACAGAATTTCTTTTAAGAACATGTTACTTGCTAATTTTCAAAAAGCTTGCAAAAAATGAATTCATAGAATTTAAATTAAAAGGAAGGTTGGGGTTTATTCTTAAGACTTTAAAAATCCTTTTATTCAGCTCTTGACAAATAGCTATAGATTTAATTTCTATTAAAATTGAGTTTATCAACATTTATTTTTCAATGTTAAAAAGATATATAAAATATTTTTCTCTGGACAAAAATCATTTCTTTAAAAAAAAAAAAACTTTTTAAAAGGAGGAGTAGAGGAAATATAAAATACACCATTTACACATCTGACAAAAAAAAAAAAAAATTCAGTTTCCTATTGAGCAATTTTTTATCAAAATGTTAAGAGCTTACATCTTGGAAAATTGTTTTAGCATCTTCATTTCGGCCTAACAGCAAGTATGTAACTCCAAGTTCGTTTTGCACAACAGTGTCGTGAGGAAAACGCAAGTTTAAGAATGTCAAGGTTTTAACTGCTCGTTTGGTCCACCCTGTCAAGATAAAAAGAAAAAGGAAAAATTAATAGAATTTTTTAAGTTAAGCCAAGATGCAAGAATTTTTAAAGAAAATCTTAATATTTTCCTAAAATATACTTTCTACAATATAAAGTCATGCTAACAATGTGTGTGCGCATGCACACATGCACAAATACATGCATGAGCTAGGATCAAATATGGATCAGAATCCGACAGAATAAGATGAAGAACAAATATGAAACATTTATTAATCTAACATATTTCACTTTTATTAAAGCTTCATCAGAGAATGAGGTAGAAAGAAAAAGAAAGAAATTCTGGTATTTTTACTTTTGTGTTGTTTGATTTTCATTAGTCAATCACGTTTCATGTGCATTCGATTTTTTTTAAGTAAACATTAGTATCATTTGTGGCGTTCTGAATTCATGCATGTAAGTGAATTTACTGATATGCATGAAGACTGCCAATTTGTTATCAAATATGACCATCACAAGGTATTATTTTACCTCTTAGTTGAGTCGTGACTTATGATATCAAACAACAACCAGTGCATAAAAGTTTTTTTTTTTAAAGTGGAATCAGGTCACATGATGTGCACTGCTGGTACCATGTAAACAGTGGTGGCATTCCAAATTTCCAGGAACCAGTTCTATAAAAGCAGGTAATCTTTAGGAACCTGTTTGGCTTATTTTCTTTTCAATCTGAGAATGGAAACAAACCAATTTATATAGTATAAAAAAAATAAAAATAAAAAATAAAAAAATAAAAATAAATAAATGTATTTTGATAATAGAAAACATTTATTTATGAAGATATTTCCAGATTGAAATTCTGTTCTCATCATATTTCTGTTCAGAAGTCTGATGCTTTTTGACTCTAGTGTCATCAGCTGTGTTATTGTTTCTTAGACACATTCTGCCTGAATCGCTACAGTCTCAAAGATCCAATGGAAGACCTATCAAATTTATGACAAAAAAATTTGTCACATCTTTTTTTCACTAGGCATATGCATGAGTGTAGCATAACATCTTACATAGACCATTGGCTATTAATATATAAGATTATTTTCGGATAATCCAACAACCAGTTCATTAAGCTTTTATAATTTTAAGAATTGCTTTGTGCAAATCAATAGGATGCCACCATTGCATGTCACCCAGTACATGCTGCATGGTTGGGTCGGCAGGATAAAAACCTGCATCCTCCTTGGTAGGAGAAACCATTGTTAGATCCAATGTGCTATAACCAACCCTGCCCTGAATGACATTCACCGATCAAGCATGTCTCTTTAAGCAAAATCTTTCTCATCAAATATTCTCAAAATTTCATATCTGCTCAGATTCATATCAAATGTAAACAAAGCAATTTCTAAAGTAATGGGTTTTATTTTTATTTATTAGTCCAACAATATTCTGCATATTTTTCTTTAATAAGTTTTTTTGAATATTCAGGTTAGTAGACAAAAATAAATAAATATAGAGTTTAATAAATAAACAAATCATCTACTAAAATATGAATATCCACTAAAAATAACATATATATATATATATATATATATATATATATATATAAATTCCCTTACCATTACTTCTTTTTTCTATGCTTTAATGTTATTCTTAACCACCCACATTTTTCATGTGACCCCAAATTAATGTCATAAGATTAATATTTGGGTTTTATTTTTATAAAATTTTCCCCCCTTTAAAACAACAACCTTCCACCCTCCCCTGACCCTTGTCTTATGCCTTTTGTCTGATGAAATTGTCCACCTGCCCTCTGACACTTATCTCATGCCTTCTATTTAATAAAGCTGTACTTCCGACATTGAACTCAGTCCAAATCAGGGTTGACAAGACAGGTGACCTACATCTCAGTCTGTTGAAATAGACTACTGAGGTGATTGTAAATTTTTTGTTTTATAATTATTGACTCTGTAATTAAATACAATAAACTTGTTTTGTGGCTCATTTTTAATATTTTATAATTTTTAATATTACAAGCATCCACTCAAATTCTTTACCATATATCTCTATAAATAAAAATGAAAATGTGTGTCAATGTGTGTGGATATCCTCACTAATTTCTATCAACATACACTTCCACATTTTTCATCCAATTTGTTTCTAAGCTTACACACACCTTGCAAATTTATTATTCTATACAACAATGAAAAAAGAAACCATGTGTGGTGCTTCAGTTTAATTTTGTTTTAATTTCTTATTTTCAAGTATATTTTTGTTAAAGATACATTATCTGTAACTTTTACATGGAGAATAACTCTTTCAAAAAATACAAGAGTTATCTCCTGTATTTAATGTCTGCAGATGTGCCAAGTAACCTGAATTTTTCTTGATTAAAAGTTTAAGCAAAAAGTCTGAGAAGGTTTTGACCAGAAAGAAATGACTATAATTGGTTGAAATGTTTAGAACGCAGTTTCAGGTTTATTCAAACTTCTTCAGAATAATAGAAGAGACACATGTTGATGGTTATAATACAGTTATAAATATATATATACTAGCAATATAGCCCAGCGTTGCTCGGGTGTAATGAATGCTTTAAAACTAATCCATGGTCCTGGAGCTCAGACTCAGCTTAAAGAATATTTGTGTGAAGTTTGTTGAGAATCAGATAAAAATTGTGGATTTGTATAAAGGACATACAGACAGATAAACAGATACACACACAAACACCTTGCCTTTTATATGTATATAATCAATTTTCTGCACTATTGTAAGAACTGCAACCATGGAACTTTTGAATATTGTTTGTTATGTCTTTGTATATGAGTGTATCAAATTTGATTAAAATCAGACCACTCCTTCTATAACCTGAGTTTTTTTATTATCAATTTTCAATATTTATCGAGGGTACATCAACACAAAACCTAGCTAAGAACACTCGCAGATGCTTATAGTACAACTCTGTAAATTTTCAAGAAAATCGGTTCAGCCGTTTCGGAGTCTATAGGTAACGGACATATAAAATTCCATTTATAAATAAGTTTAGATATATATATTATCAATTTTCTGCACTATTGTAAGAACTGCAACCTTGAAACTTCTGAATACCGTTTCTTATGTCTTTGTCTATGAGTGTATCAAATTTGATTAAAATCGGACCACTCCTTCTATAACCCGATTTTTTCGATTATCAATATTTATCGGGGGTACCTCGACACAAAACCTAGCTAAGAACACTCACAAACACTTATATTACAACTGTGCAAATTTTCAAGAAAATCTGTTCAGTCGTTTCGGAATCTATAGGTAACGGATGCACACACAAAGTTCCATTTATAAATAAGGATAGATTTAGATTAGATTAGATATAGTGGTATCAGAAATTTTGAAATCAGTTGCATTGACTGACTAGGAGATGAAAAGCAGCAGTAAATCTTCCTGTGGCTATGTTCCAATAACCTTGCTGTTGCACAATATGTGGACTTGTATGCATGTCACTAACAAGACTGAATTGTTACATAAGACACAAACATAAAAAACGAATCATACATAAAAAAAATCAATGAGAAAGTCCATCATATATTTTCATTCATTCTGGAATAAAGCATTACACAATGATAAGAGAGACTTTGAACAAAATCATGTTGTGCATGAAAAACACAAAGAAATGTTCATGAGAGTCATGTTCATCTGCCTGAGAATATGTAACGAATGGGGGTTCAGTCAGTCAGTTAAGTGCCATACGTGATATACGCTTGGGCAATCATGTCTTGAAAGAAACATGACTGACTGGGCAGAAGATTATCCCGCAGTAGGTTGCCATTGCTTTCTGCGGTAGACTGGTTGCCGACAAAGGCTATAGAACCCAATCTGTCCTGTTATTTAACCCATAACTGGAAGGAAGAGACGGATTAATACCTTTCCCAAGGGTATTTGCACATAAGTGAATGCAATGAATTCAGCTGGAATTCGAACTTGGCTCCCTGATTTCTCGTTCCAAGCTGATATCCAATGCACTACAACGCCATCTGAATGGGAGTTACATCTTCTAAAATCAGGTCCCAAAAATCATCAAAGAGAGAGAAAGAGAAAGTTATTTACTACGTTATATGTCATTTCTACTAACAGGGAGTATAAAAAAATGTGTGTCTCAGTTAATGAACTAAAAAGTCAAATGAAAGTTCACCAAAATACTGTTTAGTCATTTAATCAAATTTCACCAAATGAGTATAGACAAGAACTTTCCATCCTACCTACACTACACTCAGTACATCTCTTCAGAAATAAATTGAGTTCTTTCGGTGACTGGCATGTGTATACACTGCTTATATACAACACGTTAAAATTTCCCTTCTGATTCCATGTGTCGATGGCTTAGAGGGCAGCGACTGACACCAAATCGGTCGAGTTTCGATCCCTGCCAGAAGCAAGTGAATGTGTCTAGCCATACCGATGAGCTGTGATACAGCGAAACAGGCTTGTATGTGGATGACTAATATAAAATAACATTCTTTTTGTTTCTACTCACCTAGTTGATTGGGTTGTTTGTTTAATGACTTATCAATGTCTTATGTGTTATTTAATGCCAAAAGTTAATTTTCTTTGGGGTTTTGACATTATAAAATACATGTTATTCTGCTTTCATAATTGAATACATGGTAGTTGATACTCAGCTTTTGCTCATATACATGTTTGTGTGGTTCTTAGAGGTGGTGATATGAGTTCTTTATACTATATTTTTATTGAAGTTGTATTTTGGAATAGAATTTGATTTCTTTATGGATTAATGTGATGAAAGAGTTCTGTCGTGTGGATTGTTTGATTGATTTCATTTTGCAAACATATCAACACCTCTTTGGGTTATTTAAATGCCAAAATTTAAAAAATTTGAACACAACTTTACGGATTCAGCTTCAGGATATATTTTGAATGCAACTGCATGCCTTTAACTACAGATAAAATATACTGTTAGTAATTTTATGATAAAATGTTGGCAACTTTACTATAAATATGTAATGTTAACTTTTTATATAAAAATGTAGAGCTGGTATTTTTTTCATAAAAATGTAATTTTATACTGTCATAGTTTCTTGATTTTGTTTTGGGGTTTACTATTTGCTCATAGCTGTGAACCAAACACATGCTACCACCACTGGTCTGAGTGGATCTGGGAACAAAAGCAATTAGGAGGAGGTTCTACAATCCTTGAATAAATATAAATGGTCTTTATCAGAGAGGATATATATATATATATATATATATATATATATATATATAATAGTCATTCACATACATAGCCGGGATCGAAATTTGACCAATTTGGTGTCAGTTGCAGTCACTACTCCTTAAGCCATAGGCGCATATTTTCACCACACAGCGACAATTATAAATAATATATAAAAAATAAGGGACTGTTAAAGTGCAACCATGCAGCAAGAGTGTTCATAACTGGTAGTAAAGAGAATGAACTGAGCCACCGCTATCTTGCAATTATCTCTCTCTCTCTGAGCTTGACAGGAGAGAAATATATATATATATATATATATATATATATAGATAGATATGTGTGTGTGTGAATAAAAACCACTTAAATTATTATTGTGCGTGTGTGTGTGTGTATATATATATATATATATATATTTATATTACACTATTTACGCTCTCACACCCTGATTGAGCACTATGGAGAAATGGTAGACTTTAAAAAAAAAAAAATTAAAAAAATTGTAGCTACTCAAGTATCTATGCATTGTTCATTCAGTCATGAATTTGAACACTCTCAGCAAGTGGCATGTGTATATAACACACTAAAATTTGCTTTCCTCATAGCTCAGAGGTACAATCACTAACTGATGTCAATTCAGTCAAGTTTCAATCCTGGCTAGAAGTAATCGGATATCTAACAGTATTGATTAGCTGTTATACAGCAAAACAGATCTGTCTGCGGATGACTATATATATATATATATATATTCTTCATTTGTAAATGAGCTATTACGCGACCTAGGTTTCTACCATGTGGTGTCTTAGGCAATTTGCAATAACTGATTTTATCATTATATATATATATATATATATATATATATATATATATATATATATATAAATAACTCATTTACAAATGAAGAATATATATATATATATATATATATAATAATATATAAATAACTCATTTACAAATGAAGAATATATATAACACATAAAAAGAAAAACAAACCCATATACAGACATGACCTTATTCTCAATGTTATAAATTCTTTATATAAAAATTGATTATTAAACTCAGTGACAAAAATCCTAACAGTTCATTTCTAAAAAGCATTCACTGAATGTACACTAGAGCTCAACAAACAACTTTATTTTACATGAAACTGTAATTGAGAAACATTTTCCATTCATAGTGATTAATCCATATAATTTTTCTCTACTCCAATACTAAAGGTAACTTTTTTTTTTTTTACTAACAGTAATCATTCATCTTCATTTTCCCTCAAAGTTACAATCCCTGACTTTCTCCTTTCATCTTCCCTCAAAGAGATTACAATCCTGACCTTCTCCTTTCATCTTCCCTCAAAGAGATTACAATCCCTGACCTTCTCCTTTCATCTTCCCTCAAAGAGATTACAATCACAGCCTTCTCCTTTCATCTTCCCTCAAAGGAATTACAATCCTGACCTTCTCCTTTCATCTTCCCTCAAAGAGAATTACAATCCTGACCTTCTCCTTTCATCTTCCCTCAAAGAGATTACAATCCTGACCTTCTCCTTTCATCTTCCCTCAAAAGAATTACAATCCTGACCTTCTCCTTTCATCTTCCCTCAAAAAGAGATTACAATCCTGACCTTCTCACTTTCATCTTCCCTCAAAGAGATTACAATCCTGACCTTCTCCTTTCATCTTCCCTCAAAGAGATTACAATCCTGACCTTCTCCTTTCATCTTCCCTCAAAGAGATTACAATCCTGACCTTACCTTTCACTCTTCCCTCAAGATTACAATCCTGACCTTCTCCTTTCATCTTCCCTCAAAGTTACAATCCTGACCTTCTCCTTTCAACTTCCCTCAAAGAGATTACAATCCTGACCTTCTCCTTTCATCTTCCTCAAAGATTACAATCCTGACCTTCTCCTTTCATCTTCCCTCAAAGAAGATTACAATCTGACCTTCTTTCATCTTCCCTCAAAAGAGATTACAATCCTGACCTTCTCCTTTCATCTTCCCTCAAAGAGATTGCAATCCTGACCTTCTCCTTTCATCTTCCTCAAAGAGATTACAATCCTGACCTTCTCCTTTCATCTTCCTCAAAGAATTTACAATCCTGACCTTCTCCTTTCATCTTCCCTCAAAGAGATTACAATCCTGACCTTCTCCTTTCATCTTCCCTCAAAGAGATTACAATCCTGACCTTCTTTCTTTCATCTTCCCTCAAAGAGATTACAATCCTGACCTTCTCCTTTCATCTTCCCTCAAGGGGAATTACAATCCTGACCTTCACCTTTCATCTTCCCTCAAAGAAGATTACAATCCTGACCTTCACCTTTCATCTTCCCTCAAAGAGATTACAATCCTGACCTTCTCCTTTGTCTTCCTCCAAAAGAGATTACAATCCTGACCTTCTCCTTTCATCTTCCCTCAAAGGAATTGAAATCCTGACCTTCTCATCTTCCTCAAAGAGATTACAATCCTGACCTTCTCCTTTCATCTTCCTCAAAGTTAATCCTGACCTTCACCTTTCATCTTCCCTCAAAAGAGATTACAATCCTGACCTTCTTTCATCTTCCCTCAAAGAGATTACAATCCTGACCTTCTCCTTTCATCTTCCCTCAAAGAATTTAATCCTGACCTTCTCCTTTGTCTTCCCTCAAGAAGATTACAATCCTGACCTTCTCCTTTCATCTTCCCTCAAAGAGATTACAATCCTGACCTTCACCTTTCATCTTCCTCAAAGAGATTACAATCCTGACCTTCACCTTTCATCTTCCCTCAAAGAGATTACAATCCTGACCCTCGCTTTCATCTTCCCTCAAAGAAGATTACAATCCTGACCTTCTCCTTTCATCTTCCCTCAAAGATTACAATCCTGACCTTCTCCCTTTCATCTTCCCTCAAAGAAGATTACAATCCTGACCTTCACCTTTCATCTTCCCTCAAAGAGATTACCAATCCTGACCTTCACCTTTCATCTTCCCTCAAAGAGATTACAATCCTGACCTTCTCCTTTCATCTTCCCTCAAGGGAATTACAATCCTGACCTTCTCCTTTCATCTTCCCTCAAAGATTACAATCCTGACCTTCTCCTTTCATCTTCCACTAAAAGGAATTACAATCCTGACCTTCTCCTTTCATCTTCCCTCAAAGAGATTACAATCCTGACCTTCACCTTTCATCTTCCCTCAAAGATTACAATCCCTGACCTTCACCTTTCATCTTCCTCAAAGAGATTACAATCCTGACCTTCACCTTTCATCTTCCCTCAAGAAGATTACAATCCTGACCTTCTTTCATCTTCCCTCAAAGAGATTACAATCCTGACCTTCTCCCTTTCATCTTCCCTCAAAGAGATTGCAATCCTGACCTTCTCCTTTCATCTTCCCTCAAAGAGATTACAATCCTGACCTTCACCTTTCATCTTCCCTCAAAGAGATTACAATCCTGACCTTCTCCTTTCATCTTCCCTCAATAAGATTACAATCCTGACCTTCTCCTTTCATCTTCCCTCAAAGAGATTACAATCCTGACCTTCTCCTTTCATCTTCCCTCAAAGAGATTACAATCAACCACTTGCATAAGGGATTCTGTGATTGAAAAGTTCATGGTTTGGCTTCTAGCAAGATCTGTGACAGAGTTTTCCAGCCACTTGTTCTGGTGGGCATTGAAGTCTCCAAACAAATATATGAGCAAATAGATGAGAGGAAATGGCATTATCTATATTTTTAGAGATGCTGTCAAGTAAGGAACAGTCAGGAGATGAAGGGGTTAGAGAAAGAAAAGATAGCTAACTGAGCTTAGATGGAGACACATGTAGGAATGATCTGGAGATTCAAGAGAAATCTTCCTAGCTAGAGGGAGATGTTTGCTGACATTAACGCCAATTCCATGCATATGGACATTGGAGTCCTTCCTAAAGAGGGGAAGGTAACCAAAAATATAGAAATCAGAGGAAGGAAAAGAAGGGTCAAATATTAGTTTCACAGAGAGTCAGGTGAATTTACTTTAGAAATTCATCCTGTTATAATTCTTCTTGGCCCACTCTTCATTAGTTAGCACGACTGTTATGCCCTGTCAATACCTAATAAGTAATGAACAATTCCCTGTTTTAATCGTGTAGAAAGAGGGGCAAAGACATGACTTGGTTTCAGTGAGAAAATGAAAGCAAAAAAGTAAAGATACAAGTGAAGAGAGAACCAGATTAATGTTGATAAAAACAGATACTGCACTTTGTTCTTATCTAAAATGCTGAGAAGCCTTTATTTTTAATTCTTGGCCTCATTCTGTAGAACCCCATTTTTGTTACCCATATCTGAGGAGATTGTTCAGAATTTACTACTATGAGAAAGAGAGAGAGAGAGAATCAAATTAAGATGACAAGAACAGATACTACACTTTGATATTAGTCAAAAGTCTGAGAGTTGATGAAAACCGTTTTTCAGACAGATAATATTAAATGACAGAAACTGAGCAAGGTCATTGTCAAAACTCCAGTAACCATAAATAAAATAACCATCTGCTGAATTATTTTAAAGTTTTTATCAAAAGAAATGTTCCTAAGATGGGGGTTTGCTAAATAAGTAAAGATAAAAGTGTTTAATGTCTCTTGTCAAAATCTCATAAATAATAGACTATTCTGCTTTGATCATGTGAACAGAGTGGAAAAGATACTACCTGGTTTCAGAAGACAGAAATGTTGAATGTCTCTTTCAGTGAATTGAAAAACATTGACAATTTCAAATATTTTCATGTGTACTCACTTCTCAAAATAACAACCAGCATTCATATTTATGATTGTTATTGCAATATTTCATTAAAGTTGTTACGCTCAAATATCTAATTATGTGACAGAGGAATTTCTACGGATATTTTATTGCTGTAGAACTAACCACGATCTTATTCAATCATTAACTTAATACGATTCATCAGAAAATTTAAATAATAAACTATGGAATTTTCTAGCAAAATGTAATTTATACTTTAATTTTAATTTTGTAATGAAAACTGAACATAAAGGCTATTGGCATATCAACATTTATAAGGGTCACCTAATGCCATGCATCATTTTTTTTCATTGACAAAAAGCAAACAACAAGCATATAGCAAACAAGACTGTCCCTTTTGTCACCTTCCTTGGGTGAGACAGAAGGATAGGTTCTTGTCTACACAAAAAAGAAGAAAGAAAAAAAAAATGGTAAGTGCAATGTTCACTTACCTCTGAAGTGTTGCTTTTTTGCGAGGTCTAAGCCTCCTTTTAAAAGTAATGCATCTGGCGTATCTGGGTTACTTAAAAGCACTTCCAGAACGTGCATACTTTGTTCAAGAATTTGATTACTGGATTCCAGTTTGGCAATGTCGCTCAGGGCTGCAGCGCGACCATATGTAGCACGTGGACTTTTCAGATTTTTGGAAAGAAGATTATTAAACATTTCTAATGCTTCTCTAGGAGAATCCTGAAAAACACCAAAGATGATCATTGGGATGTACACAACTAAATCTGAAAATTTATAAGGCTAATGTCAATTATTTAACTGCACATCATAAGAACAAGAGATGGTGGGGAAGGGGTAGTATAAGATGCTGTTAAAAAAAAAAAAAAATATATATATATATATATATTCAAAGTATAAATGAATTAGAAATTTTTGCTAAGCACAAAGTCGGCCTTTTTTTTTTTTTTTTTTTTTTTTTATACTTTTTGGCAACTAGGGAATAAAATCTTTAGATTCTTTCTTTCCAGTACTATTTAGAATTTTAAAGTTAGATCTTTTAAGAATTGTTACTAATATATTCTAGCAATCTTTTATGTCTAAAGTACAAGTTAGTTATTTCTAACTCAAAGAAAAAAAAAAGAAAACTAGAAATTAGAATATGACATAACCAATGTAGTCAAAAATGTAAATACAACATGTTTCCATATATAAGACAACTTTTAAATCATCAAAACCACCCTTAAAAATTGTAACTTGTCTTATATTATGATTCTAAAAAAGAAACCAAGTTCTGAGTGATGTTTGTCGGTAGGCTAACCTCAGCTTTGGTACAATAACATACATGAAAAGATATACACATTATCAAATAAACTGACAGTAAAAGTAATAAAACTATCTCTACCTTATATATTACTGGCATAACTTCATAATAAATTGCCTATTTGAAGAATAATTCCATAAAAATGAAATCAACTTGTATCCATGCAAACTCAGCTGAGAAAATGTAGACATTGAATTATGATTGTGTTCACAGCAATGGAATGTACAATTATTGTACATTATCTTACTGTTATTAGCAGTATTTTGTGATTGTTGATGATGTATAAGTAAATGTTTGTAACTGTTTAGACATCGGAAAAGAAGAGGAAGATGAATCGGGATACGCAAGAGATCATGTGATGAAAAAAACAAAATGACGGTTTCCCTTTTAGGGGATGTGTCATTTCGAAATAAACTACATAAAAATAAATAAAGTTAACTAAAATGAACATGCTCTCAAACTATGATAAAAAAAAAAGAAAAATACTTACTATATTTTTAAATGTTCTATCTTTAAAAAAATATTTAGAATGAGTTATATTTTGTGAAAAATAATGGGATTTAAAAACAGAACAAAAAAGTTAATATATATTCTTATTTTTTCAAGAATTTTAATTAATTTGAAAAGCTTTCCAAAATCATACTAAAAAAAATTATTAATTAAACCATATATATATATATATATATATAGGAACTTTCAAAGATTTGCTAAAAAAATGAGCATACTAAGATAAAAAAAAAAATGTACCCAACATAATAAAAACAAAGTTTAATCATCAAAATCTTTGTTATTATTATTAAGATGAAAAATCAAATGAATTTATGATTATATTTCTTAATCCTTTTTAGAATCTTTAAAATTGTGGATTAAATTTTTTTTTTGTCAGCAGGTGACCATGAATTAATACAGAAAATTTTGGTATCTTTTTGTGGTGAAAAACACAGATTTGGAAATTCTTACACGAATCAAATAATTGTTGAATTTTAATGGAAACTTTCCAAACTTATTTGCAAATGAATTAGATTATTTTAGTCTTTTTTTTTCAACATCAGTGACCTCCCACCAGTGACAATGAAATTTCCAGAAATTCATTTTTGTACGGCATAACATTTACATAAGTTATAAGCAGAAGTCTGAAAAATTTAAATCAATTATTTTTTCTAAAACAGAACCACTAGTTACCAAAATTCTGTTGAATCATAAACAAAAATGTAAAAAAACTAAAATAATTATTAATTAGAAAAGCTTTTAAGTGCTTTATATATATATATATATATATATATATATATAGCATAGTGATGATCCACGAATACTGTCTTAATATGTATAGGAAAGAATATTAAAACTTTTTGAGTTTAAAAATGTGTTTTTTTGACAGTATTTGTTTATTTCTACTATTATATTTTATATTTCAGACCACCCTCGGTCCTTCATCAGAAACAAATGATTTTAAAATTTGAATTAGTAATGTATTTTGCGAGATTTCGCGAGAGCGTCAGTGAAGAGTTTGTTTACATCACGTGACGTGCTTGTGGAGAGAGTTTTTGTTTTTACATCAAGTGACGTTGAAAGTGACATTTTTTTAAAATTATGCTTGTAAACGTAAACCCATCTTTAATAATGCTTGTAAATTTATTTTAGATTTTAAATTCCCTGATAGGTTTGTGTTTTTTAGATAAACATTAATTTAAAATGTCAGCAACCCAGGTGCCTAATTTGTAAACATTTGGTAAACGACACAATATTCTCTGTACCCAACACCAAAATCAAACTGCACCCACCACGCCTCACTTGTGACAGCGAAAACATATACTTCCTCTTCTGTTCAATATGTCCCAATAGTGGATATATTGGCGAATCCAGTAATAGCTTTAGATTTCGCTTCAATAATCACACACTTAATATACGCCAAAATAATCAATATTCCCCAGTAGGAGCACATTTCAATCAACCAGGTCACACCTTAGAAAATTGCAAATGTTTACTAATAGACTCCAATTTTAATTCTACATACGCACGCAGAAAGAAAGAAAAATACTGGATTTCAAAATTAAATACACACAAGCTAGGGTTAAATAGGGACTTAGGTGCTTTGAATCTTTACAAATACTTCAATAACTAAACTTTTTTTTAGATACATTTAAAAAAAAATTTTAAACTTTTTTTTAGATACATTTAAAAAAATCTTTTATCTAAAACAAATTTACAAGCATTATTAAAGATAGGTTTACGTTTACAAGCATAATTTTTAAAAAAATCTGTCGCTTTCAACGTCACTTGATGTAAAAACAAAAACTCTCTCCACAAATGCATCACATGATGCAAACAAACTCTTCACTGATGCTCTCGCGAAATACGTTACTAATTCAAATTTGTTTCTGATGAAGGACCGAGGGCAGTCTGAAATATAAAATATAATAGTAGAAATAAACAAATACTGTCAAAAAACACATTTTTAAACTAAAAACGTTTTAATATTCTTTCCTATATATATATATATATATATATATATATATATAGTTATAGTTGTCAGTCCATAGATGGCGAGGATAATTCAACAAGATTTCCTTAATATAAATTATTAATAGGTAAATCCATATAGAGAGCCTGATGGGCGTTAACCAGAGCGATATGAAGTTTATAAAGGAAAACTCAACACGTCATATTAGTTATAAACTATAGTTCATTTCAACGAGCTTAACTAGCTCATGTCATCAGACTCTTTTACAATATTTCCTCCATCTGGTATAAAATTTCTTCCGGAATGAACGTTTTCTTAAAATGAAGAGGGAACATAATAGAAATAATAATAATAAACATAAGATTACAAAAAAATAAATAAATGTAAGGGGAAGGAGGAAAGAACCAGTTCCAAATACGGGTAGTATCCGTTTGAAGTTATTCTGACTGTCTTAGATAGCATGAACTCTGAAAACCCAATTCCCCTGACTTTAGGCGTCTTGTTCATTCCGGCAGAAATTTTATGCCAGATGGAGGAAATATTGTAAAAGAGTCTGATGATATGAGCTAGTTAAGCTCATTAAAATTAACTATAGTTTATAACTAATATGACGTGTTGAGTTTTCCTTTATATATATATATATATATATATATATATATATATATATATATATAAGTATTGTTGGAATAATATTCCTTGTTTCAAGAAACACTTTTTAAAAAGTGCTCAATACAAAAGTAGAGCTAATAATATTATTTATTCATAAATTATAACATGGATATGTTATAATTTATGAATAAATAATATTATATATATATATATATATATATATATATATATATATACACACACACACACATTGGTAAATAATCCTAGAGGATCCTAGTAATATCATTTAAATATTAAAACTGATTCAACAGAGAGCTCAATGCAAATTTAATTTACAGAGGAGATATTCATTTATTTCATCTGTAAATTCAGATCACATTTAGTGGGGGGGGGGATAGCTATTTCAACATGTCAATTTGAGGCATGCACTGTCAAACCCAGTCAACCATATATGAAGAAAAATTTATGAATAAATGAAAGGAGGAGATAATTAATGAAGTTTAAATTTACTACGGCAACATCAATTGCTAATTAATTTATGTTTATTAAGAAGTACATTCTGATATTCAAAATTTGAATCTTTTTCTGCTAAACATAGATGTTTATCACCTAGACTATTAGAAGTACACGCCGAGCCTGTTAACTTCCGTTTTATCCTGGCTTCCTTCAATCCCCAGTATTCTGGGGAGAGGGCTGGCTGTCTGAAACTTTAAAATTGTGTTAATAAAAGAGTGCCTATGCACATAAAATCTTTATTTCCAAAACCTGCCAGATTTCTGATGTCCATGTTATATAAGGGAAGATGGTAGCTTGGTAGATCACATTTGTAGATCTACATTTACTTTCCACCGGACAGTTTTCTCTGGATCAGCAATTGCAGGAGGGTATAATCCCGGGTTTTGTATTAGATCCACTGAAATTCATCAAAACTTGATAGTTAAGGGAGTTGATAATGTTGTACATATTAATAGTACAAGAATAGCTAATATTCATTGTTTTCCTATTAAATATTTTACTTAGGTTGTTATCGTCGTGAAAATACTTATTAATTTAAGAAAGAACTTTTCAATATTAACAGTAAATAGTCTACAGAACGGTGTGTGTGTGTGTGTGTGCGTGCGTGTGTGTGTGTGTGTGTGTGTGTGCGTGGGGTTGAACCATATAATCTTTTTTTTTATGTTTACCTTTAGCATTCTGCAATTCAGATTTGCTAGTGGGTGCTAAATTGGTTAATTTATCTTTATACTCTGTAGGGCATTTTCATATAGTTTTTTAGTTATCACTAAAGATTCTAAAGTTAGAAGAATCAGCTAATTCTAGTATTAACAGTCTTTGGTATTTGTTTTATAATGGCATTAGGGTGGTTAGGTTTAATGTTGATGTAGTTAAAGGTTTCAATTTCCTTATGGTATGGTTGAAAAGAATTATTATTGAGGTTGAGAGTAATGTCTAGGTAATTCACAATATTTACTTTGGAAGCAGTCTATTTTAAATCCTAACATCTTAAAGGCTCTAATGATTTTCTTCTGGATTTTCATAGTCTGTACTATTTGGGATGGATGTGCGTTGTGGTGCAGTGGATATTGGCTCAGAATGAGAAATTAGGGAGCCGAGTTCGAATTCCAGTTGAATTCATTGCATTCACTTACGCACAAATACCCTTTCAGAAAAGTTATTAATCCGTCTCTTTCCTCCAGGTATGGGTTAAATAACAGGATGGATTGGGTTCTATAGCCTTGGCTGGCAATCAGTCTCCCACAGAAAGCAATGGCAACCTACTGCGGGATAATCTTCTGCCCAGTCAGTCATGTCTCTTGAGACATGATCGCCCAAGCATGTTTCACGTATGACACTTAACTGACTGACTATTTGGGATGAACACAAGTCCATCATCTTGGTATAGACCTACTGGCTTAGGATCTTCAATTCTATTAAGGGTGTCTACGATATAGATCCCTATTAAATTGGCAACTTGGGCTGAATCATGTACTCCCATGGTGATGTCAAATTTACTATTGAGACTTAATCCAGGTAGATTCATTAAGGGTAAAGTGGGATTTCCTAGCTGCTAGAATAATATTAGCTTCTTTGTCTGTGATTTCTACATAGCTTCTAGTGAAATTAATACAGTTTACTAAAAGGTCTCTAGATATAGAGAGATAGAAGTCAACAATATCAAATTTAAGAAATGTGGTTCTAGCGTTAGCAGCTACATTGCTAAACCAATGGATAGTATCAGAAGAATCTTTCCAGAGGTTGAGGCAGATTAGGTTGGAGTTTAACAGTTATATTTTTGATAATAATTTTTTAGATTAACCCTAATTCACTTTCAGTTGGATTTATTAACCAAGACTGGACACTATTCTCAAAATTGGGTTTATGATTTTTAAATAAGAGGTAAGCATTTTTAGCACTGACCCTCCTTGCTCTATCGATAATGTTTCGCTTGCTAGCAAATTTAGCGGTATCATGATTGATCTCAGTAATTATATTTTCTCCTCTTTGTCTAGTTTATATGTGTTAGTAATTTTATTAGTCAGAAATTTAAGGTAGTGAGAGGGGTTACATTTGTAAATATTTTAAAATTTATCGGCTATTTCCCATTACATTTGTAGATATTTTTAGATTTATTTGCTATCATCACGTTTATTTCAAAACAATAACCCCCTAAGTAAAATATTTAATAGGTAAACAATGAATATTAGCTATTCCTGTATTAGCAATATGTACAACATTATCAACTCCCTTAACAACCAAGTTTTGATGAATTTCAGTGAATCTAATACAAGACCCAGGATTATACTCTCCTGCAATTGCAGATCCAGAGTAAACTGTCCGGTGGAAGGTAAACGTAGAGTTCACAAATGTGATCTACCAAGCTACCATCTCCCCTAAAGAGAACAAGGAAAAATATAATGTGGACATCGGAATTTCAACAGGGATTTGGAAACAAAGATTTTATACACATAGACACACACATTTTTACTAATCCTATTTTAAGGTTTCAGACAGTCATCACTTAAAAATACTGGGGATTGAAGGAAGAAGGCCTAAACCCACAGATAGAGTAAGAATTGATAGGCTCGGTACATACTCCTAATAGTCTAGGTGATAAATGTAATCTATGTTTAACAGAAAAGATTAGGATTTTAAAATTTCATTGTTAGAATGCACTTCTTAATAAATGTAACAAATTAATTAACAAGTGCCGTCACTGTAGTAGATTTAAACTTCATTAATTATCCTCTCTTTCCATTTATTCATAATATGTTTTACCTTGTACAATGATCAGAATTTAAATTTGGTGAATCTGAAGTTTTTCCCTATCTACTACCCCTGACCCAATGGACAAAATTACCTGCCTTCCATTACCACAGGAAGATTACTACTATTTTCTCCTCTGCTTAATCCATTCCTCACTCCTTTTACTAATCCTTGCTTACAGTACAAGAACTTTTCTCCATTCTCAGGTTGACTGGGTTTGACATTACATACATCAAACTGACATGTTGAAATAGCTATCCCCACTAAATGTGATCTGAATTTACTGATTATATATATATATATATATATATATATATATATATGTGTGTGTGTGTGTGTGTGTTAAGGACACTATTGTCTTCAGAAAAAAATTTTACGATTTTTTGCAAGAACTGTTTTCATTAAAAGAAATTTAAGTAATTTATAAAATTTTAAATCTTTTCAAATTTTGTATTAATTTGTACTCATTTGGTGACATTGCTGTTAAGTAAAGTCCATATTTACTAATCATAAATGAAAATACTACAGTTCATTAACACCCAGGCTTACAGTCATATCATGTTGAATACACCAGTTCTCGCTCGATCACCAAAGTTAAGCAATGTTGAGCCTGGTCAGTACTTAGATGGGTGACTGCTTGGGAATACCAGGTGCTGTAAGCGTTTAGTGACGGACGTGTGTTGTGGTGCAGTGGATATTGGCTCGGAAAGAGAAATCGATGAGCTGAGTTCAAATTCCAGTTAAATACCCTGCATTCACTTAAGCACTGGTACCCTCCAGTTATGAATTAAATAATAGGGTAGGACTTGGGGACCCTGCCCTTAAAAACAAATCCCAATGAATTTTGATACTCGAAAAGAAAAATGTATTACTAGACATAAAAACTTATATAAAAACAACAATAAATTGTTGAAAGAAAAAGTTATTACCCACAATAAATAATTTAGTTGGCAATAAATGACCCACGGAGGTTGATATGCCATAAAACAAAACAACCAACCAACCAATCATTAACCCCCAAAACTGTTACATAATATCAGTCCATCTATATGAATGCTGGACAATCTACTCACAGATGATGAGGCTTGAAGCAACAGAAAAAGAGTACAGAACTGTTACATAATATCAGTCCTCCTATATGGCAGTGAATGCTGGACAATCTCACAGATGAAGAGACTTGAAGCAACAGAAACAAAGAAAACAGTACTGAACTGTTATGTAATATCAGTCCTCCTATAAGGCAGTGGATGCTGGACAATCTTCTCACAGATGAACAAGTGACTGCAGACGATAGACATGAAGGATGCCAAGAATACCATGAACTGAGCATGCAAGCCACAACAAAGTTTTTGAAAAAATGAAAACAAAAATGATATTTATACTTAATATCAGAAAGAGAAAGAAAACATGGAGTATTTTACATACTGAAAGCAAGTACCTGGTACCTCAATTTCACAAATTTAAGTGCAATATTATATTTGTACTTAGGTCTCATAGTTACATCTAGCAATTTCAGAAATTAAGTTGTATGCTAATAGTTTTATTTTTTTTCCTGCACTTCTGGCTTGTGAAACTTCTAGATTTCCTGTCAACTATGATCTACAAAAATTTAAATGTAACATCAATCATTGTCTCCTGTCTCCTCAAGTTTTTCTCTTTTATTGACCTTTCCGTTTCTTTCACTCTGTCATTTATTTCATCTTTAATGGTTTTCATCATCAAAAAAAGATCAACAAATTTAGACAGACGATGAATGATATGAAAGTGTCAGGATAGCAACCACAAAACATTTTGTTTTGAAAATAAAAGATGGACAACAAATGAAAAAAAGAGAGAAACAGGAGTCAATGTTTGTGAGGTTTTATTTGTCTACAGACAAAAGCAATTATGGAGTTTGAATGAAAGTGATATCCAGTAATGAAAATGCAAATCTGCATTGGCAAAGGTGATGATATGGTGTTCCCATCAAATATATAAAGATATCTTCCTGAAAAAAAAAAACAAATTTAACCCTCCATTTATGGAATGGGTTTCATATCAGGTAAAGCACAAGGGGGAGATTTTATATTATAAACACAATTCAATGAACAGATGTAAATTGAAAGTTTGGACAATTTTATCAATATAAATTGGTTTGTTGATGGTAAAGTCATTTTACAGAATGATAATGTATCTTTATGCAGGGTAAAGAATCTTAAAGCATTTCTTCAGGAAAGGCAGATTAACTCAACAGCATGGCTAAGAAGCAGTTTGGGTCTCAATAAGTTTGAAAATTTATGGTGGAAATTGAGAAAACAAAAACTAGAGGGTCTATGGCAAAAATTCTGTAAAATTGATCAGTCAATTGCAATTCAAGTTGGTGAATATTGGTTTGCATTAGTGAAATCTGTGCCTCAAATAACTGCAGTCATCATAAAAGCCTGAAGAAGAACTACAAAGTGCTGATTTTGATATTTTTTGTTATTGAGGATTCAGTAATCTTTCCTCTGAGTTAAAAGATAATTTCTCCTAAGTTAAAAATGATTATATTTAATTTGAAGTATGTTTCACAAAGCCAGAATACTCAGCAATTAAACTAAAACTGTTTTCTGTCATGTGGGATTTATTTTAACTTTATATTCATTCAAAATCATAAAGTTTCCTCTTTTTAACTTGCCATTTGATGAAGAGTTTAAGTTTTGTTTAATGGCATATCAACTTTTGTGTTTTATTTAATGTCAAAAAGGTGGAGTTTTAAGGCGTTTTTTAATACTTGGTTATAGTGAGAAGGTTGATTCGGTCAGATTTTAATGAAAATTTTTTATTTTTATTCTTTTTTATTTCAGAAAACTGAAAACGTCTTCTAGTTTTATATTCAAAAATGTTTTGCTGAGAATAATTTTTTTTCCTTCAAAAATGTGTTAGGGTAATAATTTTCCTTAAAAAATAAAAATTTTCTATAAGAGTCTATCTTTATACTTTCACAGTGGATTGCCCCCACATTCGGAGGGGTTAACTATTTGCCCATAGCTGGGACCCCAACAGGTCAGGGTCAAGGTGGACATGAGAACAGCAGCAATTAAGAGGTAGTTCCATACTCCACACAACCTCCCTATTAGAGGCCTTGCTGCCGGATGCAGTTTACTGTCGTACCCAGGACCTTGATAAAGAGATAAATAATAGAAATGATGAAATAAACACGCAAATGAGTTTAGAATATTTATATGATTTACAGTTTGACCAATATTCTCATCATTGTTGTCATTATTGCAACATTTTGTCTATTGTTTACTTCAGACTTCTTCAGGCGTGTTTTGATTCAGATAACATTTAGGGAATTTTAAACTGAACCATTTACTTAATTAATCTATGGAGGCAGATCACTCTCATTCTACTGTCCATGTTTATATAACAGGGTGGCAACCCTGATTCAATATTTTACTGCATGAAGGACATAACAGAAAGGTAACCCTGGTTCAACAATACACAAGAATGCCTAATGATTTGAAACAGTAAATAAGATTGAACTGCAAAAGAACGAATTAAGTATCAATGAAAAAAATGAAAGAACAAATTAAAAATAATTCGAATCCATAAAATGATTTTGAAGTCTTTTGGAAGAATTAGCACCTGAAATAAACCAAATAGAATTCATTAAGTTTTAATAAGACTATATCTTCCCCAATTTATCTAATCAGCTCGCAGGAACAGACAGCAGTATGACAAGATTTATGGTCTTCTGGAAGTTTCCAAATTCTTGCTAGGTTTATTTAAAATACTGTCAAATCTCAAAAATGTTCATAGGTTACCAAGTACAAAGTTAGAAGCTTTGGAAATGTACACATTCCACAAGAAACCATCTGTCAAAGCATCATGGACATCTTATAGAAAGACATGCAAGAAATCAATTTCAGGAGTGATCAAATTTTCTTAAACAATTCATTACTCAGTGACAACGACTGAATGCCAGAGACACAAGATGATGAGATAGGCAAAGTTCAGATTTAATCCACCCTTTTCTTTCTGCCCCTCACAAGAACTCTCTCAAATTATTATGAATTACTGCTAAAAAAATTTTCCTGCTGCAATTCTTAATCTAAACTTATTTATAAATGGAACTTTGACTGTGTGTCCGTTACCTATAGACTCCGAAATGGCTGAACCGATTTTCTTGAAAATTTACACAGTTGTACTATAAGTGTCTGCGAGTGTTCTTAGCTAGGTTTTGTGCCAAGGTACACCCGATGAAAAAATAATATCTATTTAGATCCAAGACACCACCAAATGACAATATGTTTTTGTTTTTTTTTTGGTAGCACTGTGGCAAGGAACAACAGATTTAGAAAACAAAATGAAATAAACAGAAACATTAGCAATGCGGTAGTGAGGGTATTATATTTTCTTTTTAAGAGTGTTCTCCTTCCACTATTCATGTCCAACTATTTTTTTTAACAGATGGATAATGGAATGAGATCAAATAAATTTTTTTCTGAAGGTTATCTGAATTGGAAGCACTTGAAGAAGACTAGATAGCATAATAGTTGAAACATTGTGATAATGACAACAAAGATGAGGACACTCTAAATAATGAGTCAAAGGGAGAGAATTAAAACATTAAAGGAATGCAGAAAATCTAACCTTCAATAATTCATCAGCAGCATCTAACTCGTCTCGAATAAGGTAATCAACACTGTTGGTAATAGACATTTTCTCATATGTTTCGACATCATCTTCATCTTTAGAGGTGGAGTCTGCAGGGACTGCTTCATGAACAGTTTCTTTGGGTTCTTGGACAGTCGGAGTAGCAGTTTTTTCGGGCATCTGATTTTCAGATTCTGTTTCTTCAGGTTTTGCAATTTCAGGGGCTTGGATTTTAGTTTCCTCGCCTTTCTCTTTATCAGGAACATGCCTTTCTGATTCTGTAGGATGTAGAGGTTGTTCATCTACAAAATCCTCAAAATCTTCATGTTCCTCAGTAAAAGGAATCTCAGGTTTTTCAACATCATCAGTTGCAAAATCTTCAAACTCATCGTAACTTAGTTCTTCATTGGACTGTGGAGATTCAGATTCTTGGGAACTTGGCTCATCATCTTCAGGAGCTTCAATCCCCTGAGTGCTTGGCTCATCAGTCTCGGGAACCTGGGGCTCCTGAGCTTTCAGTTCATCAGCAACATTGGCTTCAGGCTCATCAGCCACAGGAGCATCATGCTCTTCGGCCAGAGGAGCCTCAGGTACTTGGGCTCTTGGTTCGTCAGTTTTGACTTCTTGGGACAGCGGCTCTTCGGCCTGGGGAGCTTCAGCTTCCCGGGACCGCTGCTCTTCGGCCTGGGGAGCTTCAGCTTCCCGGGACCGCGGCTCTTCGGCCTGGGGAGCTTCAGCTTCCCGGGACCGCGGCTCTTCGGCCTGGGGAGCTTCAGCTTCCCGGGACCGCTGCTCTTTGGCCTGGGGAGCTTCAGCTTCCCGGGACCGCGGCTCTTCGGCCTGGGGAGCTTCAGCTTCCCGGGACCGCGGCTCTTCGGCCTGGGGAGCTTCAGCTTCCCGGGACCGCGGCTCTTCGGCCTGGGGAGCTTCAGCTTCCCGGGACCGCGGCTCTTCGGCCTGGGGAGCTTCAGCTTCCCGGGACCGCGGCTCTTCGGCCTGGGGAGCTTCAGCTTCCCGGGACCGCAGGCTCTTCGGCCTGGGGAGCTTCAGCTTCCTGGGACCGCACTGGCCTCTTCGGCCTTGGGGAGCTCAGCTTCCGCTTCCTGGGACTGTAGTCCAGGAGTTTCAGCTTCCTGCGCCCGTGGCTCGGGAGCATCGTCTTCCTGGGCCCAGGGTTCGTTGTCCTTGGGTGCTTCAGCTTCCTGAGCCCAGGGCTCATTGGCCTTGGAAGCTGGGTCTTCAGCTTCCTGGGTTTGCGATACTTCAGCCTCGGGCACTTTATCAGCCTTGGGAGCTTCAGCTTCTTTGGCCCGTGGCTCATCAGCTTCATGAGTCTGTGGCTCATTGACTTTGGGAGCCTCAGTTTCCTGGGTTTGTGACTTTTCAAGAGTTTCATGCTCTTGGGGCTTTGGTTTTTCTGCCACAGGAGTTTCAGGTTCTTGGGCCCTCGGCTCTCCTACCACAGAAGTTTCAGGCTCTTCAGCCACAGAAGCTTTGGGCTCCTGATCTTCTGGCTCATCTGCTACCATTTTCTTGGCCATAGGTACTTCAGGTTCCTGAGGCTTCAGTTTTTCAGGTTCCTTAACCATTGGGGTATCCTGTTCTTCAGCCACAAGTGTCTTGGGTTCCTCAACCACTGGAACATCATGCTCCTGTACCTCAGGTTCTTCAGTTACAGGAAGTTGTGACTCCTTTACTTTTAGTTCTTCAGCTACAGAGACCACAGTCTCTTCTATCACTGGTGTTACTGGCTCCTCAGGCACCGGTTTTTCTACATGTTCAGTTGCTTTTGTTTCCTGTTTTGCATCAGTTACAACTGCTGCTGCTTCTACAGGTTTATCCTCAGCTGCAGGCTTTGTTTCCGTGACAGGTGGTGGTAGATTTCCACGTAGTTCTCCTTCATCATCATCAACAAAATCATTTTCCATTGGATAAGATTCTTTTTTCTCTTCAACTGCTTCCTGTGATTCATCAGATAAGATTGATGGGAAGTTTTCAAAAATTCCTTTCAGGTTACCCAGATCTGCATCTTTTGCATGTTGAATATAAATATCTGGAAAAAAAAAAAATCATGAGATAATAAATTTTTATAATTTAAAAGAGTGCTTTCATTTGCCCACTACAAGGCCCAAGAGCCATTCAAAGTTTAAGAGTTACTTAATGAGGTGTATG
Source organism: Ascarosepion bandense (assembly GCA_037127315.1). Taxonomy (NCBI): domain Eukaryota; kingdom Metazoa; phylum Mollusca; class Cephalopoda; order Sepiida; family Sepiidae; genus Ascarosepion; species Ascarosepion bandense. The sequence continues at coordinate 1,385,274 of JBBBDQ010001248.1, read as the reverse complement.
ATATAGACATAAGAGGATAAAGTAAAAAGTGAACATTACAAGGATATGTGGATAGATAAACAGTGTACAAGGAAATATCCACATGGGAGTCTGTTCCACAAAGTTGAAGATGGAAAAGAATTTTGTAGTGGAATGCCTTTTTTAAGAGTATGGAGGGTATAGGGGTGATTCAATCCTGTGGATGTAACAAGACAGATCTTGGCCACAGATACTTTTTAAAAATTGTATTTTGTGGCCAACTCCTTTTCTTTTTTTAAAAAGTAGTTTATGTCTACAACTGTCAATACCATAAAGAATAGAAAAAAAAAGCAACCAATGTTGTATTCTTGTAAGCATATCCAAAATGAATGAGATAACTATATGACTAATTTGAATAATGTTTACTAGTTAAGCATTCATTAACAAAAGAATAAAGGAGGTAAATTAAAATCTCACTAATGTTTTACTGATTATTTTCAATTCATGCTGTTCACTTAATCAATAATGACAATGCTTTATCCAAAAAAAAAAATTTTTTTTAAATTCAAAAACTATTAAAGCAACTATTTATATTCCACTAATTTACATTTTTTAGTAATATTATTTCTAAAACATAGTCTCAACCTGACTAAGTTATTCAAGAACATGACTTGAGATTTCTTACATTAATGTTTTGGTTTAGTAGAAACTTGTGGTGTTGATTGAAACTACTCCTACAACAGCATATTCTATGTTCAATTTTCTTTTCCCCTGGACTAAATTTGTTATCACTGACATATTTAGCATTTATTAATTCCACATCCTGAATATTTTACAAATTCATAAACTGTATTGTTTCAAGATTTGCTATTTACTTGCAATAATAACTAATTTCTAAAACATGTCATTATTTAAATGAATTCTTTATATTAAACATTAATGAGTATCTTGATGACCAGAATATTTTAAAATAAAATCTACACATCCCTATCAAAATCTTTTTATATGTTACAACGAAATTGTAACAAAAAAATAAAGATAAAAATGAAATTAACTTACCAACAACTTCCTGCACATCAGTGTTCACAAAATACAACATGGTTCCAAGGCCAGACAAGAGAAGCAGGGCGAGTAAAAAGTATTTACAGAGGACTGAACAGATGCCAGGCTTCTTTGAGGATTTTGAGCCTTTTGACTTCTTTTTAGGAGCTTCTGTAGAAAATAAAAAGAGATACCATTAGTAAAATAAAAAAAAACTTTTATGAAAAAAAAAAAAATAAAGATAAACCTTCATAACACTGAAAATCTAACACTAAAAATTAAATTTCTTAAAATAGTAAATAGATAGAATCATGTGGCTAACATTAAAAACATTTTCAGACCATATACCTCAAATCTATCTTCCAAAACCACAATCATCAACTTGTTACAATAATAATTTATATTCATGATAGACACTATTTACATTCTATTGTCCTCATCTTCATTGCCATTTATAAATAGAATAATTTAATATTGCTCAAACTAATGCTTTTACATTTTATCTGATTAAAAAAAAATAACAGAAATTATTCAATGTGTCCTGTGAATGATTGAATTCATGTGTTGCAAGCACATTACAACCAAAGTTCTCAAACAGCTTTGTGTAAGTGTACAGATTTTTTAAAAATTTTTGTTTTATTTAATCATTTCATCCCAAGCAAGGTGGAATAACCACTAGTGTGTAGGGGGTTACAGTGAGAGAAAAGACTGAGTACAGGGGGCATTGAAGAAAGGATTAATGATGAATGGGATTCAAGAAAATAAAAGATGGCAATTGACATTGTATTCAAAAATGTGTTGCTGGTTGAGTATTTGCCCATAGCTGGGACCCTAACAGGTGTTTCCTCTCCAAAGTTAGTGTAGACTGGGAAACAACAGCAATTAAGATGTAGTTCCATGCTCCTCACAACCTCCCAACCAGAGGCCTTGCTGCCAGATGTAGTTTCCCATCATACCCAGACTACCTTCATTAGAGTTTCTTCAGCTCCTATAATTCTGATGAAATGCATGTTTCTACTTCCAATTATACATGACATCAATTTCATACTCTGTACCATTGTGACATAACGGGTCCCTTGTTCATATTGTCAAGTGGAGTGCAAGTAGGCCTAGAATAAAAGGCGGTTTTATAACAACCAAGTACATGGTCAGTAAAATCAAGATGTGGAAGTTTCAAAGTAACCTCCTGCTAGGCTAAAGGAAATAAAATGTATCAATAATTAAAAAGATTTTGGTATCAAGTAACACTTGTCCAGAAGGTAGAGAATTCCGATCATGGGCTTATATAGTCAGGCTGCATTCTAGATAATAGGAGTTAGGGTTCTAAGAGATGTAAGAGACAGCTATTGCTGGCCAAAGCAAAACCCTAATCTGTTAGTTTATTGTGAGAATAGTAGCAAAAATATTACAAATGTTCACCCCCACCCCCAGTCAGTGACAGGTGAGAGATCCCTGTTTATTGGATTGACTGAGTGATAGATTTTTTCACAGCTTAACCCTTTGTGAGTTAGTTAAAGCTGAAAATGATATTTTTCCAGACACAAATATTACTATTTAACCCATAGCTAGAGGAGGAAATTCATACCTTTACCTTTGTGTCTAAGTGAATATAATGAACCCAACTGAAATTTGAACTTGGCTTTCTGATTTCTCATTCCAAGCCCCTATCCATTACATCACCCACACATCCTCTTGTTTATTGGAATCAGCAGACCGTCTTTCACCCCAGGGCAGTATTTCAGACTGTCGAGTTGGTGAAAAACTGTCTAAGGGACCTGATCGTTCATGCCACAAACTTCTCAGTACTTACCTATGGTATTTATTTTTAAATCTTTGAACAGTTTATTTGTACCATTCTACAATGTTCCAAAAGGTTGACGAAGAAGACTTCATTTGTGTACAATATGTGAATTTAATAAAAATTTTCTTTTCCATACTACATTAAAGAAAATTGAAATATTGACATTTTTTTTCATAATAAAGAGATTTTGAATAATGATTAAAGTTTTCATAACATCCACATTTTTTTTTTTATTTGGTCATAAGTCAGAGTCAAGGTTGTTAAATAGTTAAGATGTCAAGTGAGGAATGGCAATATAACAAATAATATCTATATATTGAGAACATTGTGCAGGAATACAGTAGAAAAATTTAATACATGTTCTAATACATTTACAGTTTGATAAAAATGTTACTTGTATAAACTCCATAGCTATTCTTTATAAAGATTCTAATCCTACCACACATTTTTTATACAGTATAACCCGGACATAAGAGACCCTGATATAAGATAGATTTCCTCTGGTCCCAAATTAGAGCCTGTGGTAATGTATATAAAATAGACCAAACCCGGATATAAGATAACTTGTATATGGATCCGACAACTCTCTTATATCAGGGTTACACTGTAATCATTTTACCACAAGTAAGGCAGGAAGGACCGCCACTGGAATGCAGGGGTTATAGTAAGAGAAAAAAAAAAACAAGGTACAAGAAATGTTGAAGAAAGGATAAGAGATGAATGGGAATCAAGGTGATAGAAGATGGCAATTGACTTTGCATCTAAATTTTTGGAAATTGTAGCTATCAGGGAAGCAAGTAAATGGAGGGGAGTTCCACAAATGGGAAGTGTGACAAAAGAATCTGTTAGAGTAGAAGAGGTGGTTACATTTAACTATTTTGATGGTAAAAGGGTGGGACCTTAATGCCAATTTAGTAGCATGTGTAAATACATGTGGTCAGGGAACCAGAGGAAAAACCTTGTCAGAACAGTTGCCATGAAAATACTTGTAGAAAAGACAGAGAGAAGCCACACCACATTGGTGAGAAAATGACTAAAGGTAGGCTGCCAAGTCAGGATCAATTATATTGCAGATTCTTCTTTGGATTTGGTTGAGAACCTCAAGATGAATAGCAGGAGCACCTGACCAGATATGGCAAAAATGTATGAGTCTTGCATGAAATTATTATTAGGTCAAGTCAGAAATCATTTTTGTGTGTTTATCAACTTTATCTTTTTTAATCATTTCACTCTAAGCCAGACAATAAAGCCACTAAGACACAAGGGGGTTATTAAGTGTGAAAGAATGAGAAAAAGAAAATCATGAAGAAGAGAGCAATTAAGACAGAAGATATTTTGCATTTAAAGTTTTTAAGATCAAATTTAATGAAAAAGCAAGAAGCTAGAAGAGAGTTCTACAAGTGAGAAGTGCAAGAGAAGAAACTGTTAGCATAGAACTTATGGTCACAGCTGGCCATTTCAACTGGAAAATGATGAGACATTCCCACCAATCTAGTCTATTAAGTACCATTCATGATATATGCTTGGACAATCATGTTATGAAAATCTGACTGGGTAGATTTTCCTGTAGGAGGTTGCCATTATTTTCTGCTGTAGACTGGTTGCCAACCAAGGCTATAGAACCCAATTTGTCCTGTTATTTAATCTATAGCTGAAGGGAGAATAGATGGATTTAAACATTTTCTATGTAAGTGAATGCAATGAATTCAACTGGAATTTGAACTTGGCTCTCCAATTTCTCATTTCGAGCTGATATCCACTTATTATGGTACCCTATTTACATAGGAATGAACTCTTCCTTCTTCATATAATACTAACCTGTGTGACTTCTGGGAAGGCAGTCGTGAGGCAGTGTAACTATAAGAGTTCAGACGTACACTTCTATCTGCTAATTACTAACACTTATTTGTATCTATGTTCTGTTATTCTAATACACAGGTTGGACTTACCTTCTTGTTTCCATGTCCTTCTTCCTGGTTCTAACAGACCACTGCACCACAACACACATCCAAATCTAGTACTGTGCTTAAATTCATAAAGTCTAGATACCAGTGAGGAAAGTTCATCAAAACAACTACCATAAAAAATATTTATGAAAAAGGCACTGGGAAGCTACATTACAGCATTGGGAAAGTGACTGAAGCCAAGATGCTAGGTCAGGATTAATAACATGGCAGATTGTATTTTAGATTTTATCAAGCTCTAAGTACATAGCAGAAACACTAGACCGGATGTAGCAGAAATATTCAATGCATGCACGAATAACATACTTATAAATGTGCAAGAGATTCTAGCCCAAAAAAAAAAAAATTATGTCTAGCACAACACAGTGAACCAACTTGCCTAACAGCAGATTTTTTTTTTTATTTTTCTTCAAAATATTAAAACTGGTTTTCAAAAACAGAAATTGGTCGTGTCTCAACCTAATATCTTTATCCTCAAATAGTTACATAGTATATAATTAGTATAACTAATATAGGCCAGAACTAATCTTATTTAAATGATTTGGAGGGATAGAAAAAAAAGACAAACACTAATAAAAACTGCAAAAGATAAGTGATTATGGCAAACCATAACTGCTCACATTCTGGAATGATAAACACACAGAAGATGGTGATCGACTGGTTTGTTTTTTATGACTTATCAACCTTTTGCAGGTTATTTAAACTTATAGCTGAAGAAAGAGATGAATTCATACCTAATCAGATTTTCATAAACAAGAAATTATAATGTGGATATAAAATGGGGTATTAATTCTATATTACAATTGATATATAAACTGATCCCTCAGTAAAAATGAAAACAAGTCTAAATAATGTAACTACTCTATCTCAGAAATATAGATATATGTCTAAGTAAAGATTTAATAAACCTTTTATTGAGGAAAAGATCTATTGTCCCTCAAGGGTCTCATATCTCAATCCATGATTCAAGGGCACCTCCCCACAATACTATATCTCAACTTTCATTAGTTAGTTTTATAACATTGTTTTTGTAATGTTATTCCTGAAGGGAACTTCCAGTAACTTGCTATTCGTGAGTTATAATATTTCAGTATCTTTGCATAAAGTCCAGGTACTAAAATCCTTTAAATAATACACAAGGACGTCCTCAGAATAACTCTTGAGTAATTCACTCAGACACAAGCTCTTCAATGATGCACAACACAGAATATGCTCAGACTTCTGTCCGAGTGATTTATATACTAAATATTTATAGACATGTGATCGCAGTCAACAGTTACATTTGTTGTTTGGAAATGCAAGTTTGACCACACGTGTCAGTATTGACACCTTCATACATAACAGTAGTATTTATATAAATATAAATTTTATTGTAACTTAATTATGTACAATAATAGATCATATGCCATATGATCAATTTAAGTAGAAAAATTGAAAATAAATACAATGTATTTATAAAATAAAATACAATGTATCTAAATACAAATTAGTGACTTATCATAATAGATCATCCCATCTTAAATAAAATCAACAATGTTTTGCAGCAGTTTTTAACATCAACTTGAGATTTTTCTTGTTTAAAATTTGAATTCACTTGAACATTAAAAAAAAGTGAATTTTATATTGTGTTTTTAAAAAGATGCAGTGTGAGCAAGACAAATTCACAGATTTGGTTGAGAGAAAGAAGGGAAAAAAGAACGAAAAAAAGAAAGAAGAACGAAAAAAAGAAAGAAGAACGAAAAAAAGAAAGAAGAACGAAAAAAAGAAAGAAGAACGAAAAAAAGAAAGAAGAACGAAAAAAAAGAAAGAAGAACGAAAAAAAGAAAGAAGAACGAAAAAAAGAAAGAAGAACGAAAAAAAGAAAGAAGAACGAAAAAAAGAAAGAAGAACGAAAAAAAGAAAGAAAGAACGAAAAAAAGAAAGAAGAACGAAAAAAAGAAAGAAAGAAGAACGAAAAAAGAAAGAAGAACGAAAAAAGAAAGAACGAAAAAAGAAAGAACGAAAAAAGAAAGAACGAAAAAAGAAAGAAAAGAAAGAAGAAAAAAGAACGAAAAGAACAAAAAAAAAAGAAAAAGAACAAAGAAGAAACAAAAAAAAGAAAGAAAGAAAGAAAAAAAGAAAGAAAGAAAGAAAACCTTCGTCAAAATCTACAAAAAGTTTTTATTCTTTATTCAGTTGTGCTTAGTTTAATTTGTTACATATATAAATGTAGGTAGAAAAAAAAAAACAAATGTTGAGAAGCTATCAAGGGCTACTCTGCTGGTCCTGCCTTTTCCTTGACTAATATTTCCTGTTAGCATCAAATTTTCCAAGCCCTCCTTCCTCATTATACAACCCAGAAATTTCAGCTATCCCATTTTATGTATAAGTATCTTAATACATAGAAAGGAATGATTGAAATTACTTAGGAAGGAAGGCTTGGAAAATTTAACACTCACAGGAAATATCAAAGGCAAAAGGGACAGGAGGAAGCATTGGGCTACCTACCTACCTGATGAATGAATGGACACAACAGATATATGGAGGGATAGTAAAAAGACAAACATGAATCGCTACAAAGGATAGGAAGTCAGAGAGAGCCATGATCCTAAAGAGACAAGGCACACAGAAGAGAGGCCAAAACTGCTGCTGCTTATAATTAAGGATATATGCAAATGTCAAAATATATGGGCAAATATGCTTTCATTCTTTAAAAATAGGTTAAGTTATTTGTTACAAATGAGTGAACTAGTACCTATTGCCCTCACCAAAGTATCATTATTTGATATATAACATTTTCTTGAGTATAATACAACCTTATTCACAGCTTCTGCTCGAATGAGCTTATCTCCCTAATGCCTCCTCTACACGAATTTACTCGAGCTACTTAACTTGCAACTAAGTTCCATTTTACAGTCAAATGTAATTGCCACTACTACTTTAATAGCTTCTTTTCTCACACTTCCCACTTTTAGAACTCCCTTCTGTATACTTGCTTCCTTAATAGCTACAATCTCCAAAAGCTTAAGTGCAACGTCAATTGACATCTTTTATTTTCTTTATTACCGTCTTTCTCTTATCCTTTCTTCTTTCTTTTTGTTCTCCTCTCATATAAACCCCTGCACACTAGTGGCAATACTGCCTTGCTTAGGGTGAAATGATTATAATAATAAAAAATACAGCCAACACTATATAAATTTCTTTTGAAAAGTATCATATTGACTATTAAAATCTCAATATCATACATTATTTCACTAAGATATTTTAATTTTTCACAATATGAAAAAATAGAAATGAAACGAATGTTTACCCATTGCATGTTTCCTCATCTAAACTCCATTTCAAAACTTATTTTTAAAATTTAGGGAAAGGTGTTAGCTAGACGTACCTGGTAATACATTTTAAGGTGTTAATTTGTTATACTTGTTTCTCTTTGATATGACTATTATATTTCTAAATATTAAACATATTTTAATTTATATTTGCAATTAAAGTTATTGCAATAATTATTATTACTTATACAATTGGGCCTGGTTTCACACTTTGTATGTTGCACAAAACTTGGCGGGTGGAAATTAGCCCCTCACCTTTCATTATTTTCTAATTCCAATATTAGTTTATTTTAAACAGAACAACATTTTGTCTATTTTCGATTGCTACTTATTTATTTCATGGTAGATGTGTGTCTCTAGAAATGTCATCAATTGTGAGAAGCTGACTAAGACAGCAAAGCAGAAAAAAGTATGCAGTTGATGGTGTGTGCGAAAGTGATGTCAACATTGGTTGACATATCCTGATGGTGACCATCAACTGATACTCAAGCATCAAGGGATCTAACTCTAGCAATTCCTAATTATCTCCTCCTGGCTTTGGAGAGACAGCTCTATTATAGTAAGGACCGTGTATTTCTAATCTTACTATTTTAAATGAATTTTTTTTAAGCAGTGTAAAAATTTCTGAAAACATGTACTTGTGTATAATATGCACATCCAAGCTTACAGCTCCAGGTAATCCCATTTGGGTACTGACTTGGCTTGACATTGCTTAAATTTGATTGTACAGAAACAGGTTTCAATATGGTCTGGCCATAAACCCTATATATATATGTATATAAATACTAGTACATTATAAATATTAACAAAATAAACATTCAAAATGACCGTTTATCAACTAAATAATAAAAATACTAATTTTAATACTTTAAATTATATGAGTATCATTTTCTCAATTCACAAAATTTGAGATATTTTCTAATAAATTTCAAACAAAAACTTAAATTTAAAGTTTTTGTGCTACTTTAAACTCAATATAAATTAAAAACTTAAAATCACTAACTTTTCAGTTATTTTAAAATTTGAATTTTTAAAATTAACATAAAAAATTTTTTATTTATTAATTTTTTATAGTCTAATCCTCCTAGCTCTCAACCTTTGGCACATTATTTGAGGCTCTAATTAACTCTGAATTGGTTATTAATGATTATGGCTGAAAGAGTCTATCAAACTATAAATAAGAATAGTGATGCTCAGGCAACCATATTGAATATCTCAAAGGCATTTGACAGGGTTTTTGGCATAATGGTCTTCCTCACAAATTGAAAGGCTATGGTATTTCTGAACAAATTTTCGATCTGATTCAATCTTTTTTATCAAATCACGAAATGAAAGTGGTCTTGAATGGCTACTCTTCTCGATCTTTTTGCATTAATGCAGGTGTCCTCCAGGGCTCTATCTTTGGACCTACATTGTTCCTAATTTTCATCATTGACCTTCCTGAGGTCATCAATTCTCAACTTGATATCTATGACACAACAATTGTCTCAGTGATAAGTCTAATTGGTTTGGTACGGTCAAATTGTCAGCTGATTTGAAAAAATGACCTACAATCTGTTTACTGGAGCAAGAAATAGCTTGTTAATTCCAATGTCATCAAAATGAAACTGCTCTCTTATTTGTCTGAGAGATCCATTGTTGTTTTCCATCAGCAAGGGGAGAGGTGACTCATTGCACCTTTTAAGGCTAATGTTTTCTGCTGATATGAAATAGAAAGATGATATCAAATCAATAGCTAAAGCTGCTGCTAGGAAATTTGCTTCACTGTGTTGTTCTAGACAATTTCTCTTACCAGAAGCTATCTTACATATTTATAAGTCTTCAATTCATAAATGTAACAAATATTGCTGCCACATCTGATCTGGTGTTCCTGCTATATATTTAGAGATTTTTTATATATTACAGAAAAGAATCTGCAATGTTATCAGGCCTGACTTGGCATCTTGGCTTCAGTTACTTTGCACTACTGTAACAGAATCCCTGTGTCTTTTCTATAAATATTTATATGGTAATAGTTCTAATGAGCTTTTCTCCTTGATGAATTTAAGGACAGTACTAAATTGGTGGCATGGCCCAATCATTTTACAGTTGAAATGGGGAGATATAACCATAATTTCATATTTCTATTAGTTTCTTCTCTCACACTTCTAGCTTGTAGAAGCCTCTTCTGGCTCCTTACTTTCCAGTCAACTTTGATCATCAAAAATTTAAATTTAATGTCAATTGTTATCTTCTGTTTTCTTAATTCCTGTTCTTTTATTGTTCTTTCTACTTAATTATGTTTTCGTTTCGTATTATTTCACACTTCAAGCTACTTGTATCTTAGTGGCTTTATTATCTTGTTTGAAATGAAATTATTAATAACCAGATGAAGAGAAGCAACATTCTGATTAGTTAAATTAAACACACCTATATGATCTAAATTTTCTGTCTTCCTCTACATATTAACTCTTTAATAAGTAAACATTGTTTTCTGCATTCAAATGTAAATCATTTTCACCAAAATTATTGAACATTGAAAGCTTTAAATTTCAGAGTTGCAATATAAATTAATGTTAAATTACAAATTTATATAACACATTTTCATTAATAATTATATTTATATATATTTTTAGATGTGTAGGCAGCATTCAATTAATGATGTAGAAAGTGTAATTTAGGAGCCAACTTCAAATTCCCTTTCACACATACCTTTGAAAAAAGCTGTGAATCTATCTCTTTTCTCCTAAGTTATGAGTTAAACAACAAGTTAGACTGGGCTAGCCTTGGATGGCAACCAGTCTGAGAGAACAACTTTAAATTCAAAACTATAGAAAAGACAAGAAGAAGACCCTTTACTACTTTACCCCAAAAATTCATAATTCACACATATGAAAGAATGCTGTGGATATCACCTACACTATTACACACGTTAGGTAATAGATTTTCTTGCAGTAGGTTGCCATTTCTTTCTGCAGTAGACTGTTGCCAACTAAGGTTATAGAACCCAGTTTGTCTTGTTATTTAAACCATAGCAGGAGAGACCTTTTCCAAGGGTATTTGTGCATAAGAAAATAAAACAAATTGTTTTCATTCACTTACATACAAATACCCTTGGGAAAGTTGCTTGTCATGCAATGGTAAGGCATTTAACAAAAAATATCTATTATATTTACCAAATTTAACTTAATATACCACTAGGAGAAATGAGAACAGAAAGATTCTATAGCAGTATATAAAGGATTATATATTAAAAAGATTATACCACTGGCAGCAGAAAGAAAATATATAACTATCTCAGCAACATGACATGGTTAATTTAATACCCTTACTAAAATTATAAGGGGAAAAAATAGTGTTTGGATGCTAGTTGGAGATGACAATGCTGCGGACTTAGAGAAGTAAACCTCGATAAACTATCCTGCTATTTCCTTGGGTAGCAGTAGTTCATGTGGTGCCCAACGTAAGAGTGGTAGCGGTTCAGAGAACAGCGTGGTTGTGCGGATGACCATCTACTTGACAACGGACAAGCACATCGCTCCAGTTAGCGGCGAACTTTGGTGAGATGGTGACTTGACAAATACCAGTCCCTTTGGAGGGGTTGGCGTTAGGAAGGGCATCCAGCTGTAAAAATTTGCTTCAATTTCATATGTCATGTCAAATCCAGATATAGTTAGTAATAATGGGGCTGGAACTAATAGTGAAGGTGTCATTCATGGTTGGGTGGGTCACTGTGTTGTGGGTCCCATCAGACTGTTAATGAACATCAGATCTGGATGGCATGGCAGAACTTCCAACCCTGGGACACGGGGGGGGGGGGGTTGAAAGGGAAGTAAAACTGGATAGAAGAAGAAGAAAAAAATATCTGTCAAGTACTATTGAGAAAGTATCTTTAACATAGTGTTTGATTATAGGACGGCCATGTTATGTTTCTCTCTCTCTCAGAGTTGTTACTATGAAACAAAGTTCAAGAACTTTTTGAAAATATCTTCAACATTTATCAAAATTCATAAATACAGTTTTTTGACATTTGTTTTCTCAAACTTTGAAAATGCTATTACACTCAAACATTTTTTAATGTAGGATTATGACAGGAAACAGTAATAAATTAAATAAATCTTATTATAAATATAAAAATCAAATGTAGGCTTACAGTTGTTTCATATTTTAAATCTAACCCACCCGAATCTATCCTGCACATATCTAAATCTACCATCCGCCCATGTACTGAATACTGCTGCCACATCTGGTCAGGTGCCCCTGCTACTCTCCTTGGGCTTCTTGACAAAATACAAAGAAGAATCTGTAACGTGGTTGATACTGAATTGGCAGACCAGCTGCAACAACTCTCTCACCGGCATGATGCGGCTTCCCTGTACCTCTTCTACAAATACTTTCATGGCTTCTGCTCCGATGAACTTAGATCATTGGTGCCGCCTAGGTACGAATTTACACGAGATACTAAATTAGCAACTAGGTCCCACCCTTTTACAGTTAAACAGATAAGATGTAACCATAATTTCTACTCCAACAGCTTCTTTTCTTGCGCTTCCCCCCTGTGGAATTCCCTTCCACATGTCTGCTTTCTGGACAGCTACAATCTCCAGGTGTTTAAATGTTGGGTCAATAGACACCTATCACACTAACATGCACCTATTCTCCCAACACTCAACATCTACCCAACCCTCATTCTCGGTATCCATCACCTATCACCCTCCTTCTGACTTTTCCTATATCTAACCATCCTTTCTCCACTATGTAGCCCCCTGCGCAATAGTGGCAGTGAAATGCCTTGCTCAGAGTGGAATGCTTATAAGAAAAAACTAACTTTGCCAAACTGTTCTTTCAGCAAGATGGAGCACCTCCCAAATATGTTTTGACAGTAAAAGACTACCCTAACTAAACCATTCCACTGTTGGTTCAGAAGAAGGAGCAGTATTGAATGGCCACCACATTCTCCTGACACCAACATCAATAGATTTATTTTTTTGGTGGTGGTGGGTTAGAAAAGAACAAGGTTTATGAAAGAAATACTGATAGTGGATGAAATAGAAGAGTAACTCCCAAAAGTATTTACTGAAATTTGTGTCATGTTGTATGTCAGTGTTCAGAGAAAGTTCAAGGAATGTTGCAATGTTGAAGGAGGACATTTTGAGCACTTAAGAGATTAAACTGTGCTATAAAACAAAACAAAAAATCTAAAGTTTGTGAACAAATATGATTGTAACAAATGCAATAAAATGTTTTTCAAAAATGTAAAGTGCATACCTACTAAGCATAAGCCTACTTTTGGTTCAACCTGTAATTAGTAAAAAAGTACAAATACGCAAGTGTGTAAAACAGTAAAAAAGCATTAAATCTAAACTTGTCTAAAAACTAAGAACACACTTCTTTCTTTAACACATTTTCTTCAATTGTCTCATTAAAATTTCCTACACAATTAAGAGTCACAAGAATGTATTTAATAACACAATATTTAACATATTAATAATTTATTAATTGAACACCAAGAAATTAAAAGAAAACAAAAACTAAACTTCATGTTAAAAAAACTTCACACATCAAAGTTATTATCTTTTAATAAAAGTACACAGCAAACAGAACAATGCCAAATAATAAACATTCACACCTGAGTATTTAATGTGGCACCAAGCTGAAAGTATGTAGCACCCAGTGAGGATCCAACTCACTACTCGGTTATAACTGATATTGCGAGACAAGCTTGCTTGAAGTGCACCAGCGATTTACTAAGAATAGTTTAGATGTGACACAAGGCTGAAAGAATGGAGCACCCAGTGAAGACTGAACTCGCTACTCCATTGTAGTGAGACAAGTTTACTTTGCTAAGCATAACTTAGATATAGTTCAAGGTCAAAAGTACGGAGCTCCTAGTGAGAATCGAACTCACTACTCCATTGTAATGAGACAAGTTTGTTAATCATTACAAAGTATGCTTTGCTAAACAAGCTTAGATGTGGCACAAGGCCGAATGTATAAAGCACCTAATGAGAATCAAACTCACAACTTAGTCATAAATGACCTAGCGAGACAAGCTTGTTCGCCATTACACCACATCAACATGTCCATTGCTGCAATATTACAAAGCTACAGATATTTACAAAGATTGTGATTTAATAAGACAAACACATTTTTGTAGTCAAGTTGTAATTTATTTTTTTTTAATTTTTCTTGTCTCCAATTCTATATCCTTCTCCCAGACAAGAATTTTAAATTGTTACACACTTTTCTGGCATGCTGAACGACAGCTGACAACTAGTGACCTAGAATTATACCAGGCAATGTTTTAAACTGCATCAAGTAAGGAAAAATATAAGCATCATTTCTTGAACTTAAAATATTTTAATAGTTAATCATTAAAAAAGCACAAGTTGATTTTTTTATTTTTTAAGACTGGAGAAAAAAAAAAAAAAAAGTATGCTAAAACTGCTAACATTTAAATTTCAATTTATTTCTTCAAAACCAAGAACAGGCAACAATAAACAACAGATTGTCTGGATTTTAAACTTTGTTGGGACCGATGACATTTCTACGCATAAACCCAGTTTCATTTGCAAAATCAAAACAATCAGTAATTTCTGATTGTTAAAAGATCTTTTGTTTCTTATACTAAAGACTATGAAATCAATACCAATCAAATTTGACACTGAAGTATGTAAAATTCTGTAGGAGTTTATTTTAAAACAGCAAAAAATACTGACACAGGTTGTTTCTAGATTACATTTTTTTTATACAAACTACAATAGGCACATTCTTGTCAACCTGTTCACTTGACGTAAATATGATATACATAACTTATTTCTTTCTTTTTTTTTGAAATTACATATCCTTGACTAAAAAAGAAAATGAACCAACTTAAAACAGGTATTATTAATTAGGATAAAGACATTATCTCACACCTTTCAGTAAACTGTTCTTTAAATTGTTTCAATACACTTTGAAGACACAAATCCATCAGTTTTCTTTTTGTTTCTTTTTGGTATTTTTTCAAATCATTTAAATTATTATCATCATGAAGTAATTTTTATTACATACACACAAGCTCTTATGTACAGAATGAAAATAAATTCTTTGTGAATCTCACCATCAATTTTTATTCCTACCCCTTATTGCTGAGTTCAAGATCCATGTTCTTTTTTTCTTCTTGCTGATTAATAATGTTTCTGTTCCTAATTCTTTCACACTTACTAACCCCTTGTGTCTTAGTGACTTTACTGTCTTGCTTGGGGGGAAAAGAAAAAAAAAATTCAATAGGAACTCACACAAATGGAAACACATAGTTATTAGTAAATAAAACAAATCTGCAACCAGTAAAAAAAAAAAAAAAAAGATTGAGGGGTTTGATTAATGAGTAAACATAATAATCAAGACAAAAATCAATCTCAATCCAAACATTGAAGAATTCTTTGGTTCCTTTTTTTTTTTTTTTTTTTTGGTTATCACAGCATTAAAGAACAAAAATAAAGTTAGTGAGTGGGGGGTACAATTCCATCACTGCAATATGGCACAAACCATCAGAGCAGATTCTCACTTAGCTCTTCTTGTGCAGGTGATGTGAGTGGTGGTGAAATTTCTTCCTTCTCCGTAGTAGTTTCTTCCTGCCGTTGACGGCGCCGTTTCCCTTTTTTCGGTGCTACAACAAAAGTCAATCATTGAAGAAAAGGAGAGAGAAAAAAAAGGAAACAGGTTAGAACCCTGTCTCATAGAAACCACTGCCAATGCAAATTTTGAAAATGAGGATTGTGAAAATGAACATGAAATGAGGTTTGTTGTAAAAAAAAAAAAATATGCTAAAGTATTTAAAGATAAAATGAGAAAGTTTGAAAATGTAACTTTTGCAAAGGAAGATTTTATGCTTGTGATAAGGTTTCATCAAATTATTTAAACCAATGTGATCACCTTTGCTAGTTTGTTCATATTCAATTAAGATATTCTTAAAATAAAAGCAAGATTTTTCACTTTCATGGAAATTCACAAACAACTATGATGAAGACAAGAGAAAGTAGAAAAGAAAGTAAAAAAAATAAGAATAATAAAACTACGACAACAAAAAAAAAGAAAAAAAGGAGAGTTTTAAAATTAGAGCAATCTCAGTAAATTTTACTTGTACTTCAGTGATAAACTATTTTTACCCCAACATCAACCCACATTTTACAAAGACGAGCGACAACAATTTTTTCAAATTAATCTATATCACAAAAGTAGTTTGTGAATACAAAATCTGCAAACATCAAAATATATGAATCTCCTCAAAAAATCCTCAGATAAGACATTATCTGTATATAAATATAATTACACATTTCATAGAATATAAACAGAGCCAAAAAGAAATCTAAAAAGAACGATACTCAAATATTGCTGCCTTTTAGCAATTTAAAGTCTTATGTGGGCTCGCAGTTTGTTATATGGCTGTCTCACAATCTTCAGATTGAAGAAGAAAGGACAAGATACGCAAATCCATATTTAGAAATATTGAACAGCTTTGTCCCCTGAAGTCATTGGAAGGCAGAAATATTTGAGTATCAAAAATTGTGTGTGTGTATCTAATCTAAACTTATTTATAAATGGAAGTGTGTGTGTGTGTGTGTCCGTTACCTATAGACTCCGAAACAGCTGAACCAATTTTCTTGAAAATTTACAGTTGTACTATAAGCATCTGTGAGTGTTCTTAGCTAGGTTTTGTGTCGAGGTAACCCCGATAAATACCAATAATCGAAAAAAAATTGGGTTATAGAAGGAGTTGTCTGATTTTAATCAAATTTGATACACTCATAGACAAAGACATAAGTAACGATCATCAGAAGTTTCAAGGTTGCAGTTCTTACAATAGTGCAGAAAATCGATAATATATATATATATATATATATATATATATATAAAGGCAAGCTGTTTGTCTGTATGTCCTTTATACAAATCCACAATTTTTATCCGATTCTCACCAAACTTCACACAAATATTCTTTAGGCTGAGTCTGAGCTCCAGGATCATAAATTAGTTTTAAAGGTTTCATTACACCTGAGCAACGTCAGGCTATACTGCTAGTATATATATATATAAAGTTTGCTTAATACTTTTATACATTATTTCCAATGAAATTTTAAACAGAAATATATTTCGATGATGATTCATACTCATATATACACACGCGCGCGATTCATACTCATATACACACGCACACGCTCGGACACGGTTCACATTCACACTCACACTCACACTCACACGGTTCACACTCACACACGCACGCACACGGTTCACACTCACGCACACGGTTCACACTCACACACGCACGCACACGGTTCACACTCACACACGGTTCACACTCACACACGCACGCACACGGTTCACACTCACACACGCACGCACACGCCCGGACACGGTTCACACTCACACACGCACGCACACGCCCGGACACGGTTCACACTCACACACGCACGCACACGCCCGGACACGGTTCACACTCACACACGCACGCACACGCCCGGACACGGTTCACACTCACACACACGCCCGGACACGGTTCACACTCACACACGCACGCACACGCCCGGACACGGTTCACACTCACACACGCACGCACACGCCCGGACACGGTTCACACTCACACACGCACGCACACGCCCGGACACGGTTCACACTCACACACGCACGCACACGCCCGGACACGGTTCACACTCACACACGCACGCACACGCCCGGACACGGTTCACACTCACACACGCACGCACACGTCCGGACACGGTTCACACTCACACACGCACACGATTCATACTTATATACACACACATTCGGACATGATTCTTTCATGCACACACATTTGAACATGATTCTTTCATACACATACATTCAGACATGATTCTATCACATTATTTAGAATAGTTAAACATTCCATCATTTGACACATGTATACCATGTATTTCACATATTAACTTTATTGGCTCATAAAAGTACACATTCACCCATAATTTCTCTCAATACATACATTCATAACTGATTCTCTCATTTTATTTAAAAAAAAAAAAAAATTGTTCCATCACTTAACATGCCTGTACAGTACTTGTTATGGATTTTGAACAGAAATATATTTCATCACTGTCATTCACACATACTAACGTTACCGACATACACACACACTTAGTTTGTCTATGGTTTGGATGCACTTAACATACATTGTTTTTGCTTACATATACTTACATTCATAATAAATATTTTATTACGTATTGGCACACACACTTAAACACAGAAGGTTTTTGTTCTACATTTAATATTCATCCATTGCTTTCTCACACGTGACACCTACCTGACCAATGAAGCTATACCTCAACATACTGTCTTAGATTTTTAAATCATTCATTTTTAATAAATCTCTGAAGAAGCTTGTTAAAGTGAAACATGTTAGATTAAAGACACTTTTCCTACATGTTCTTTACTTATTCTTCCTACATGTTCTTTACTTATTCTATTCATTCATATATATATATATATATATATATATATATATATATAGTAATTTACAGACAGTTCTGTTTCACTGTATCATCAGTATGGTTAGACATCTGCTTCCAGCCAGGATTGAAATCTGACCAATTTGATATCAGTTGGAGTTTCTACCTCTAAGCTATCAACACAAAGTGGAGGAAGGCAGATTTTAGTTTCACATTATATACACAATGTAAACACACACCAGTAGTCGAGTGTGTTCAAATTCATTACTAAGTAAACAATGCATTAATAGCAGTGAGTAACTACAATTTTTAAAGTCTACCATTTCTCCAGTGTGCTCAATCGACGGGCGAGAGTGTATATTTCAATTCAGAAGTCAGCAGATTACACTAAAGTTTTTGGGAAATGGTTAAACTGATGACTATTTTCATGCACAGAATGGTTATGAACTCTAATTTCTATATAATAGCATTAAAATAAACAACAGATTATGGATTAATGAAATATTTGTATATGAAAAAGGGAAGCCAAGAATAAAACAAAATCATAATTTTAGAAAATATTTAAGAACATCTTAGATTGATGATAGCCTTTTGACAGCATTGATGCAATTTTTACATTGCAGAAAAAACAAATTTACAGATTAAATTTAATAAAAGAGAAACAAAAGTTAAATTTTTTAAACTTTTATCAAAGAATAACATTTTTAATCTTATTTTCTATAAGAATGAAAGAATGTCAACAAAAAGATCTCCCTAAAATGAACAAATTAAAATCAAATCAAGATGAAAAAAAAAAAAACACATTCAGTCAACCTTACATAAATTAAACAGTTATTTGCAAAAGATTTAACTAAAAGTGTGTATTAGTAAGCAGGTTAAAAAAAAAACAAACAAACAAAAGAAAAAAAACATCGAAATTGAGTTAAAATTTTTAGAACATTCAGAGTTTAAGATTACTGCATAAGGAATGAAGGGGCATAATTCATTGACTTTTTGAGAAGTTGGTAAATAAATAACAATTTAATAAAAGCATACATATACAAAATATGGGTAGATGTTTTCAGATCAGGGATAAGAATGAGTTTGAAGTAAAAAGAACATTCATAAACAGATTAAAAAGTCATCAAATAATTAAAACTAAAATGAGAAAAAAATCTACTAAAACAAGGTGCAAAAACCCTAAGTACTAAAATAAGAGAGATAGAAAAAAAAGAAGTACTAATGTACTAAAACCAAAAGAGAAAAGTACTAAAAAGAAGAAAGAAAAGAATAAAAACAAAAAAGTACTAAAAACAAAAAAGAAAAGTACGAAAAAAAGAAAACAGAAAAGGTAAATAAAAAGGAATGAGAAAATTTAAACGTTATCATATTTTCTCATCCAATGGAAGGAAGAAAAACTATAAAACTATTTTTGGCCATATATCCGCGTTATAATTTTCTTCACAAAAAACATGCTTTCTTTGATATGAAAAAATAGAGTGCGATGGTTAAATTGTCGCCACTTATACTTTTAATTTCACAAATTTTTTGTTTTTGATTTTGTTGACTACACAGTTTGGTAAGGTCAGTTGGGCATTGTGAGAAAAATAGCACAATGACACAATACGCTTTGCCAAAAATTTGGAAACAGAATGCTGTACTGTTTGGCATTCACACTGAAAGCTTCAATATGAACATTTCAGACTGTCTGGGTGTCAGTCTGTTGGATGAGTCTAATGATGATTACAAAGGTGTTTTGAGTGATCACTAGTGATGGCAATGTTATGCCTCCATTCATAAAGGGCACATTTTCTTATCCTCAGCCTCAGATTTAACATCAAGTGGCTTGAGTAGGTAGTGCTGCCCTGGATCAAGAGGGTGGCTGCTGGAAGACCCCTATGTCTGGCAACAGGACTGTTCACAATGCCACACAAGCAGGAGAACCCAGTCAAACAACTTAAACAAGGCGACCATCAACGAGAATTGCAGGAGATTCAAAGTCGTCAAGAGGTTGTGGTTAAAGCCAATGGCAATTTTATTGAATAAATTTATTCTTTAGTATTTTAAGATATTTTCATATTATTCTGGTAAATGTACCTGTTGAAATGAGATGTCAGTGTTATTTTAATTTTTGCAGTTTAGATGAGAATTCATCTATTGCGCTGTGCTGTGTGTGTATATATATATATATATATATATAAAAATTGATGAATTTTTACTTTTTTAATCTGACGGATTTCATTACTTACAGATTTGTTTTTAATGGATGCCCATATTTGAGTAGGTGTCCTGTTTATTTATTCAACAGTGTATTTATTTTTGTTTACCAGCCTGAATATCCAAGAAAACTTATTGAACAAAATGCACTCTTCTGTATAATTTGAAAATATATCTCCTCGAGATAGTTTCTAAAGCATGTCTGATGAATTTCCTTGGCCAGGGGAATAGAGATTCAAATCCAGCACATATTTTTCTTTAATAAGATATTCAGGCAGATAGACAAAAATAAGTACACTGTTTAATAAATAAATTAAGTGCCTCCTCAAATATTGGGTATCCACTAAAAATGGTGTGTGTGTGTGTGTGTGTGTGTGTGTGTGTATGTAAATTCTGCAAATGTTAGAATGTGAAAGAGATCATTGAAGTTTGCTATGAAACTGCTTGATATTTCAGTATGTTTTGTTTCATGCAAGTTAATATTGTGGGGTCAGTCCTAAAAGGTTAAATATATGAGATAATCATTTAGCTGAGACTAAATTGAAGTTAGAAATGACAAAGGGCAATTTTCTTATCCAATCCCAAGTATAAAAGATCAAAAGGATTTTAGCCAGAATAGGCAGGAGAGACTGTTTTCATAAAATTTAGATTGCATGTTTGTACCAGAATGTTTAAAAGGACATTTTCATAGATCCTTAGAAAGAAAACATAATAATAATAATAATATATACGTATATAGGTAAATTGAATGGAAAGTCATAAAAGATATAGATTTTTAGCTTTCACTTTCTGAAACTACATTGAATTCAATAATGAAAACTGTTTTTATGATGGAAC
The DNA here is from genome assembly GCA_037127315.1 of Ascarosepion bandense. Lineage (NCBI taxonomy): Eukaryota > Metazoa > Mollusca > Cephalopoda > Sepiida > Sepiidae > Ascarosepion > Ascarosepion bandense. The sequence goes on along the minus strand of JBBBDQ010001248.1, from coordinate 1,363,727 downwards.
CTTTTACATGCAAACCTAATATATGTAAAATAAATATATACATAAAATAAATAATGCAAATCATCATTGGCATATTTTTTTTTTTAAATAAAGAAAATAAAGATTCAGTTCTTTGTAGATTCCAAGCCTGCTGATTTGGATTTTGTAATAGGGTAACAGGTTGGATATGTATATATGTATATGGTGTGGTGGATAAATTGTAACCTAAATTACGCAAAAAATAAAAACATGGACATCTCATTTTTAGATGCATTTATCAAAATTGCACAAAAATATCTTGAAACATTAAAGAGTAAATTTATTCAATAAAATCACCATTGTCTTCAACCATGGCCTCCAGACAATTTTGGAATCTCCTGCAATTCTTCTGGATGGATTTGTTTAAGTTGGTAGAATGCTGCCATAATCCTCACCTTCAGTTCATCTTTGGTGTTAAAAGAAGATTTGTTAGTCTCTTACTCAACTACAATCTACACACAATAATCAAAAAGGTAACAGTCTGAGGAGGTAGGTGGCCAAATGCAAGGGGTGACTGGGTTCTCATGCTTGTTTGATATGGTGCAGTCCTGTTGTCAGACATAGGGTCTTCCAGAAGCTACCATCTTGACCCAGGGCAGCACTACCTTATCAAGGCACTTGACGTAGTTCTCTGTATTGAGTCCGGCGCATGCTTACCAACAAATTTGTGAGTTCTTTTCTCATCAGAATGAGTTTTCTGAGCTGCCATACCTTTTTAACCACCATTAGACCCATCCAACTCTTTCCAATTCCTCGGCACAATCCCCAGATTGACACTTCTGGTGTGAATGCCAAGCAGTACAGCATGCCATTTCAAAATTTTTGACAGAGTGAACTGCATCATGGTGCCTTATTTTCTTCAATGAGTGCCCAACTGACCCTATTATATCGTACAGTCATCAAAATAAGAAACAATGGACAGGTACAAAATTACAAATATAAAATGGCGACAATTTATCCATCGCACGACGTATTTACATATTTTCAATTTTTCTTAATTTAGACAATTTATTCATCGTGTGCATGTTTATATATATATATATATATATATATATATATATATATATTTAGGTAGCAATCCCTTTTTCATGCAAATTAATTGAATCAACTGCTTTAGTTTCCTTTCTCTCACCATACAGCCAGTTTTAGTTTTAGATCCACTGAAGTGACAGGGTGTAATTGATTTCTACTTTTTCCTCAGATTAGGTCGTTTGCAGTGGTTTTCAGTAATATGAATCTATTTTCAGAGTGTATGATGAAGTTTCTTTGGCTTTGAAAAATATTGTGTCATTTGTGATTGTATGAGATTTTTATCACATCCAGACACTATTATCTTGATTGCTGATTAGTTGTCCTATGGCCATTGTCTGCAATGGACATTACTCCAAGGAAGTGCATGAAAATTGTAAGGCTGCATGAACACACTGGCAAGCCTTACAGAGAGATTGCAGATGTTGTTGGTGTCTGCCTTGTCATCAATGCAAAGAAATAAACTGGATCCATCAGTCCAAAATGTAAAGAAAAATGCAGTTGGGAGAGAAAAACAATGCCAAGAGACAAAGTATATTTGATCAGGGAAAATGTGAAAGATCCTAGGAAGACATTATTCGTTTTTGTTTCAATTAATTTGCACAAAGGTGTGTGTGTGTGTATATATATATATATATATATATATATATATATATAAATTAAATCCGCTTGGATTAAAGTATCTGAATAAAAATATATATATATATATATATATATATATATATATATACAAGTATGGGTGGAAAATAATATTCCTTGTCCAAAGAAACACTATTTTTAAAAAAGTGCTCAATACAAAGTAGAGCTAATATTTATTCAGAAATTATAACATGGATATGTTATAATATCACTACAAAAGTAGCTATTTTGTTTCGACACTTCTTGTGTCTTGTCAAGTGATTGTTTTTAATCTTTTAAAACCATTGAATTTAAAATAAGCCACATCACATATCCATGTTATAATTTTTGAATATATATATATATATATATATAAAAAATGATAGAAAATGATAAACAACAAATAGGAAACATTTAAGAATCTAACAAAGTAATAAATCAAAAAGAATGTGAAAATATTAAACAGTTATTGTTTCACATGCTTTAAAGATGAATCAAATGCACCCTTTTTGTATTAACTTTCTTCTATTTAATTGTGTGAAAATGAAGAACAATTACTTGTCAGCATTTTTAACATTTTTCTTTCTCATTTACCACTGCATAGTAATTATAATTTTGTTCTTTTATCTTCATTTCCTTATTACATTTCTTCTCCCACATTTTCTCATTTGTGGAAATCTCTTCCGGATTCTTCTCTTCCTGTCAACTATGATCTTTAGAAATTTAAATTTAATGTCAGTTGTCATGTTCTGTCACTTTGAAAACTGTTCTTTTATTTTTCTCTCTGTTTCTTACACTTTCAGAAACACCTTGCATCTTAGTGGCTCTATCACCTTGTTGGGGAGCAATCAGAGAAAAATTTAAAAAAAAAAAAATTTTTTTAACATGACCATTTTTATGTAAATTATTAAATTTTGTATCTTCAGAAAAAAAAAAATCCCTGAATGTGAGAGGCTTAGTAGATACGATGTTCCCTGGTCTTCTGAACAGGAATATACATTTATTCTTTGTTTACTGTTTAGGATTGGGTTTCTGGTTTTTTCTAAAGTTTACTTCAACACTATATTTTTAATGACTCCGGTCTGAACTCAAAAATTTTAAATTTTTATTTACTAATTTTTTCCCTCCCCCTTCAACAGGAATAGATAGGTTTTTCTATTATCCAGTTCACACTCCCCCTTTTTCTTTTTAACAGGAATATAGGTTTATTCCTTGTTTCCTGTCCTTTATAAAATTTTTTCATTTTCTTTCACTCCCAGTAGCTCAACGCAACTTATTGGCATTGTTGCCTTGCTTGGAGTGAAGTTATTAAAAAAAAAATAAGATGCACCCATCAAAATTTGAAGTTGAGTGCATTTTTGTCTTTGAGACTTTGATGTCGCCTGTAGAGAGAGAGAGAGAGTATGTGTGTGTGCAGGTGTGTTTAAGTGGTAGTGGAAGAGAGATGTAAAGCGCATGTTTAAATATAGACAGAAATTTGAAGAGTTGATAAGAGTCAAAACAGGTTGATTGCTGAAAAGTAAATAGGACAATATAGGACAGTTGTGTAACGGATGAAATTGGTTTGTTAAGGTTTTTAGATTTACCTTAAGGTGTCTTTCAACTATGGCTCTCTAGTAGGTTAGTAGTAGAAAAGTATTTAAAGACATTATTGTTTACTTAGTATCACATGTTGAATAGTAATAAGGCAAATTAAACCCACTATCATAAAAGTTTTCTTCATTGGAAGTCAAGCCCGAAAACTTGTAATGATAGAAATTCCAATCATTCAAAATAGCTTAAACAGAGATTTTAAGAATTAATCCTTTAAAGAAAAAGCAGATAGGGCTTTTGAATTATTTATATAATTTGGATTGTTGTCCTCATCTTTATCATAATGACATTTCAGCTATTATATGCTTTGGCCTTCTTCAGGTGCTAGGAATTTTGAACTGCACCCTTTATTTCGATCACAAGAGTATGGACATAGTTCCAGTGACTTGACCCAAAATGTTGTGAGTTCAGTACTTGGCTACAGCAGTGGTGAACTAATAACTTAGAGTTGAGTTAAAGGGAGATAACTACATGGCATCCAGAAGTGGTGTTGCACATGGAATGAGACTGATGTACCCCAGTGATCGAAATAAAGGGTTCGGCTCAAAATTCCTAGCACCTGAAGAAGGTCTGAGCGTACAACAACCGAAACATCATAAACATGGCAATAAAGATGAGGACAACAGTTCGAACAATGTAAATAATAAAAATACTATCTCATCACAAAAGTATAGACAAATACTGAAGGGCTTTTAAAGTAAGAAAAACCAACCAAATTATAAATGTGTGTGTGTGTGTGTGTGAATTATTACAGAGATTCCATTTTTAAGCAAGCTGTAAGAAAAGATCATTCTAAATAATCCATATAAAAAAAGAAACTTATTAAATTCTTCATACAAATGTAGTGTCGTAAAGCTTTATGCTCTAGCCCATTAATATGGCATCTTAAATAACACTAATGACCATTTAATTGGCAAGTGGAACTAATACATAGACATCCAACTGTTATTAAATTTACAAATATGTCAAATATTTTTTGCTCAGTAGTTCCAAGAGCCAACAGTTATTATTATGAGTTATATGAAGGAGTGCTTAAAAGATTTCATTCTAACCAAGAAAAAGCCCTTTACATGGAGGGGGGGGGGTTAAAAAAAATTGTTTGGTCAGCTCTGGAAGGTGGGTCAAGCCAAAAACTTTTCCACTCATAGAATACAATTATATAAAAGAAACACACCAGGTCTTATAATTTTATATTAAAAAAAATAAATAAATAAATAAATAAATAAAGTAAAATGAAATAAAATAAAGGCTGACATGAGAAGGTGCTGAAAAGTTCTTGATTTTTTAAATTCCTTCTTGGTTGAACCAAGAATTTTTCAGCAATTCCTCATAGATGAAAGATATATTTAAATAAAAGTCTAATTTAATGTAAATGAAAAATTAACTATCCATTTATATATTATGACCCATGCTTAAATAACAAACATAGATATAAACAGTATATATATATTTTTTTTTTTTTACAAGAAAATAAATTCAGTCTGACCAAAGAATCCTTTCTCAAAGTCAAAAAAAAAAAAAAAAAAAAAAATCTTTCTAAACCTCTATTTATTTACATTGTTTACATGTGGGCTATTGTCTTCATCTCAGTCTTTGGCCTTCATCATGTATATATCACTGAGTAATCAACAGGGAATTCTGAACTGAACCCTTTATTTAATCTACAGGGATAGACTGTTCTCATTCCACTTCCCATGTCTAGGGATATCTTGTCTTGTTCTTATTTTTAGTACTGTTCAGTTATTGCTCACTCTGTTTCCACTGAATTAATGTAAAACACTGCCTGATGCAAAGATTGAACTCAAAATTACTATCTTAACAATTTTTAACTGAACCCTTTATTTAATCTATCGGATAGACAGTTTATGTTCCAATGTACATGTCTAGGGTCATCTCGTCTAGTTCTTATTTGTAATGCTGTTCAGTTATTGCTTGGCCTGTTTCCACACAGAGTCCAAGTACACACTGCCCAGCCCAGGGATTGAACACAATTACTACATCACCAAATTCACAAACCAGAGCTTTCTTTAATCCACTAGATGATTGTCCCAAAGGACAATACACACCTGATGAAGGCTTGAGAGCACAACAGCCTAAATGTTATAATAACAAAGACGAGGTCAATCTGAATGTAAATAATGATAAATTCTCATCCCAGATTTTCAGACATATATTCTATTTATTTTATTTGAAGAGAACAGGCAAACTCAATTTTATTGGTATTTGTCTATACTTCTGAGGCTTACGGCCTGTCACGTTGAATACACCGGTTCTTGCTCAATCACCGAAGTTAAACAACATTGAGCCTGGTCAGTACTTGGATGGGTGACCGCTTGTCTTGTTCTTATTTTTGGATAAAAAATGACCGCTTGGGAATACCAGGTACTGTAAGCGTATAGTGATGGATGTGCGTTGTGGTGCAATGGATATCAGCTTGGAAAGAGAAATCGGTGAGCCGAGTTCGAATTCCAGTTGAATACCCTGCATTCACTTAAGCACGGGTACCTTTGGGAAAGGTATTAATCCATCCCTTCCCTCCAGTTATGGGTTAAATAACAAGGGTAGGACTTGGGGACCCTGTCCTTAAAAACAAATCCCAATGAATCTTGATACTTGAAAAGAAAAATGTATTACTAGACACAAAAACTTATATAAAAAAAAACAACAATAAATTATTGATAAATGACCTGCTGAGGTTGATTTGCCATAAAAACAAAACAACCAACAACTATACTTCTGAAATGAGGTAGCATTTACATTATTTACATTGTTGTACTCATTTTTATTGCTGTTTTACGACATTTCAGCCGTAAGCTCTGGCCTTCTTCAGGTGCTCACAGTAAACCCTTTATTTTGATCACTTGGGAATATAATCCTCATTCCATTTGCATCAAAAATTGCAATATACTGAACTTCCTAGTGCCTGAAGAAGTCTGAATTTTACAATGTCTGGAACATCATACACTGATGTCCACAAGGACACATGAATAAAAGGGTTGGTTAATTCCAGTGACTTGGCTACAGCAGTGGTGAACAAATAACTTGGAGTCGAGTTAAGGGGAGATAACTACGTGGTATCTGGAAGTGACATCGCACATGGAATGAGAATGATATACCGCAGTGATTGAAATAAAGTGTTTGGTTTGAAATTCCAAGCACCTGAAGAAGGCTGAAGTGTACAACAACCTGAATATGGCAATAAAGATGAGAAGAACAATTTGGACAATGTAAATAATGTCAATTTCATTGGCTTTCACTGTCATGAATACATTCCTATGAGTATGCAGAATCGCTTCATCTGTGACATCATGCCTTGGGGTCATGACAAGACTCAAGTCTTTCAACATCATACTCAGTTCACCCAAAAGTTCCTACTGGAACAATACAATTCCAACAGGCAATCCTGAATCCAAATGCACATCAACAGAATTAACTGCAACTGCCGATCATGAAATAGCAAACAACTAATCAGAAACGCTGTATATCATGTCCACCTCAGCCAAGATGAAACAAAAAGAAAACCAACTAACTTCTTGTCTTTTCCTTTTTTAGAATAACACGTGGAATGAGCCACACTCCCAATGATCTCTACCAGAGACAACAGGTAAAAATGCTTCATTACACAATAGCAAAATGATCAAGAGTTGGAGAAAAAAAAACAAAAAAAAAAACTCAAATTTTTAAAAATAAAACATCACATTAAATGGCTGAACTCTATGCATGCAATCACACTTTTAAAGCAGCAGAATAAAAAAATCCAACAAGATTTTTGCAGCTGACTCTTAATGATATCAATATGTAACATAAGGATTTGTTACCAAACATGTTTTTATTACTTCAGATATTATTTTTAATGTATACCTGTATATGAGTAGATGCTCCATTTACTTAGACAAAAGTTGAACAGATATGTGTTTTGAGAAAAACCTCAACAAGTTTTAAAGTGTTTTAAAGTCGAAATAAAACGTTGCTTGATTGTTAAGCTCTTCAGAGTTGAGTGATAAAAGCACACAGGATCAGACAGAGATTCCTCCTGCAAAGGGAGACACAGGTTCAAATCATGTCGAAGGGCACATTTACTTCATTAAGATTTCCCAAGTATGTAGACTAGTAGACTGAATAAATATTGTTTAAAATAAAGTGTCTACTCATATACAATTATTCACTAAAAATAGCATTTGAAGTCATAAAAATGTCAAATTAAAAAATAAATAAAATCCATTAATTCTTCAGAAAATAATATTTTCAAAACAAAATCTCTTCCTATTATTAATATTATTCCTATTCAGATCTGATTAGTATCATAGAACGGAACGAGAGAAATATTTTGTGAGTGAATAATATCATAACACAAGAAACTCGGTTTCGAAAATTTACAGTAAAATATAAATTCTTCTCACTATTAAACAAAAATAAATGTATGTAAAAAAAGTAAGCATGTAAATAAAAGAAAATAAAAAATACACACGAAAGAAATGAATAGAAAAAAATCTAATTGAAGAGATTTATAACATCAACTTCTCTAATATAGTAAGAGAAGGAAGAAATAATTTTTTTTATAAAATGGTGAGGGTATTTGCTTCAACAGTAAATAGATTACTATTCATACCATCAAAAGTCAACTGTCATTTTCTAAGAGTACAATTAAGCAAAGTTTACCAAATACTATTTCTGTAGAAAAGATATCTTTCAATTTGGAACTCTAAATTGAAAGATAATGGGTTCAAATATCAGTGGTAATCACTTTTTTCTATTTTGTATATTTAAGAAAACAATAAGTTATTTAACATAACAAGGGAGCAATTTCTTTTTCTAAAAGGTTTTTGAATTTTGCAAATTGCCTAAAAGGATTGATAAGCGTCTTGAAAAAAAATTGAAGAGAGCGAGTAATCTAAAAAAACTAAAGAAAGATAACATTTTGAATATTATTTCCATCTCAGAAAGCACAGAATTAACTTGTGGCAATTTTGTAGCATTGTAAAGTGAGAGAGAAAAAAAAATTCAAAATGGATGTTACCACATAATCACTCTGAGGACTTTTCTCAAAAATATTATTGGTAAACCAAGAAAGAATACAAAAGCAAAGAAAGCAATTTACATTAATCAATAGATAAAAGATTACGTCAAAAGCAATATTTACTTTATTTAAACGTTACAAAATCCAAATATATTTTACATTCATCAATTGAAGGGGAAAAGGAAGCAGAAAAAAAAAATTGGTATTTTCATCGCATCTGCAGAAATATCAAGGATTTTAATTCACTATTAACTAAGTATATGCATTTAGAAAGCCTGAAATCATACTGTTTAAATATTTAATCTCAAGTGCGAATTTAAAAGTTTGGCAGATAATTAGATAAATCTAAAATCAACTTTGTATAAAGAAAGAATTTTTACATAACTTACATTTTTTTTTTTTTTTTTATAAGCGTTTCACCCCGAGCAAGGCATGTCACTGCCACTACTGTGCAGGGGGCTACATAGAGTGGAGAAAGGATGATTAAATATAGGAAATGTCAGAGGGTGGGTGATAGGCGGGTAAGGATACCGAGAATGAGGGTTGGGTAGATGAGAGTGTTCTGAGAATAATTGGGAGTTAGTGTGATAGGTATTTTTTTTTTCAATTCTTTACGTCCAGTCTTTGTCCTTTTTTTAAATAAAGTCGTTCCATGATAAAAGTTTTAACATGAATCATGTTGCACTAAATGCTTTTAAATAGGTTCCAAGACCTACACGAAAAAAAAAAATATCCGTAGATTGTTGTAACTTTTAAACATGAGTTCTATGAACTGACTTGTTAGGTACTTCGATATGGTGTAATGGATTAGCAAGCTTGTCTCACAAGAATGATTACGACTTAGTAGTGAGTTCGATCCTCACTGGGTGCCCCATACTTTCGACCTTGTGTCACATCTAATCTATGCTTAGGCACCTCGATGTAGTGTAATGATTAGCAAGCTTGTCTATTACAACTGAGTAGTGAGTTCGATCCTCACTGGGTATCCTATACCTTCAGCCTTGTGCCACATCTAAGTGGCGCTTAGTAAATCAACCTACTTGTTTTAAAAGTCGCCTAAATTTTTAGCTTTTATTCATTAAAATATTGATAAATTTTTCTATGGCTTATTTCTTTGCATATTATTTAAAGCCAGAAAATATTTTTTTAGATTGTAAAATTTTTTTTTAAGATAATAATGGTTTAGTCATCCAAGTCTTACTAATTAACCCATAGCTGATGTGAGGGGAGGGTAAGAGGAGAGGTAGACTTATACCTAATCAGAATTTGATAAACAAAGAAATTATGCGGATATAAAATGAGAGATCAATTCCATATTTATATGAATATAAAATGATCCCTCACTTTATAGCCACGGTAGTTTCTATATATCTATAGAATGTAAATAAATCTAATAGACAATCCTGTGTAGCAAATCAGCATGCGATTTATTCATTTCCTACGGCTTATCAACCCTTTGCAGGTTATTTAAAGCCAGAAAATATCTTTGAGATTGCAAGAATTTTTTTTTAAATAATAATAGTTTAGTGATACAAGTTTTACTAACTAAGCCACAGCTAAAGAGAGAAGAAGTGGATTCATGCCTTTCTCAAGAATATTTGTATGTAAATGAATATAACAAACCCAACAGGAATTGGAACTTGGCTCTCCAATTAACAATTCTGGGTCATTATCCATTACACCACCAGAACATCCAAGCTAACAGCACCTGGTATTCCCAAGTGGTCACCCATCTAGGTACTGGCCAGACTTGACATTGCTTAACTTTGGTGACTGTATGAGAACCAGTGTTTCAACATGATATGACTGTAAGGTTTCATTGAAATAAAAAATAGTTCAAACTGAAATTATAACTAATAATTTCTGAATTAGTGTGTGTGCGTGTGTGTATTTCAGAAACCAGCTTAATATTCTTAGAATGCAAAATAAAAATTAAGTCTATTAAGGTTTTTTTTTTTTTTACATACTTTAAAACAAATATTTTATGCTTGTAAAAATAACTATGATGGCAGTTGTTATTAGATTTTTTTTTTGATGCGAAAAAGTTTTAACCATGCATGAAAAGCAATTAGGGTTAAAAGCAGGAAAATGAAATGCAGAAAAGCTATTTTAGTAAACGATTATAAAATTGCGAGGAACAGACCTTTCCTCTGGGCATTCTGGTTCTTGGATTCCTTCGCAGAAGAATTTGCAGCTGCCATAACAGATATCAGGCAAATGTTATTTGAAATCAAATAGTCGTTTTTTTTCTTTTAATATATAAAGCAATTATTACTACAAAAATACAAATTGCTCATTGGTTAAAAAAAAGAAGAGAGAGAGAAAGAGAAAACAAGGAGAGAGAGAGAAAAAAAATAATCCAAAATTTCAAGTTTAAAAAATTTAAACAACTCAAAGTTTAAGATCTGTGTAAATGTAGATAAAAGAAAAAATATATCAAATTCTTTTTCTTTGTCAAATCAGAAATTACCTTTTCAAAAGAATTTTATTTTAAATATTCATTTTTATACATAAAATACACATTTACACTTTAAGAACATAATTTGAGCATGCATCAAGAAAACCTTTATAAAATATTTCAATAAAAAATTGTAATTACATAACTGGAAAAATATCTGAAATATATAATTAAAAATTATTAAAAATAATTAAATTTAATAAATAAAAAAAGAAAATAGCTAAAAATTTAAAAAGACAAATGCCAACATCTGGAAGGCGTTCATATTAAGTCACCATATTTAAGCCTATTTTATCTCCATCTCCAAAATGAAAAATGTAATTCAATGTATGAGATAAAAACAAATATCAAGGCAGTCTGATAAAAACTGCTTACGTGTAACATCAAAGTTTCAATAAAGATTAGAAGTTTCATTGCAATCTTATGAAATGTGCAATATGCAACAGGGTGCCATTCAATTCACAAGATCACACAAGTTTACTCAAATCTATCCTGAAAATTTCTTTGCACTACAAATATAGTTTCAAAGGGAAGCAACCATTTAACTGATGACTTGCAGGTGGCTTTAAATGCTAAAACACTTTCATTAAAAACAAAAGGAGAGTAAAAAATTATTTTCTTTCGAATATAAAGAGATACTTGAAAGTTTGTAAATAAAAAAAAAAAAATGAACAAAAATAAAAAATGCACTTTGAGTTCTAAGCTCAATAAAAAAGAAAAAGGCATTTTTGTGTGTGTGTGTATATATATATATATATATATAAAATTTGCTTTCCAGCTATTGAACCTGGGTTCAAATCTCACTCCAACTGATTTGTTAATGACTTCTTGGTGTGTCATTTGGCCTGGGGTGGTAATCCCAGCATACAGTATTGTTAGAGTCTGAAAACATTAATATGGATTGACCCAAGCCTTATGATCGAAATTGGATAGGTATAAGTATTCAGAAGTGACCATTCAAATAGTTGTGCTAGCTTGAAGTCACAAGCCATCGGGACTGAGTATCCAATGACATGAGCCTTGTTCCAACTATTGATGATGCCAGATTATATGTGTTGCAACACCAAAGTGAATACGATACACAGAGAAAGTGTGCTGCAGTATTATTAAGCACAATATCCGGTGCTAAATGGATATACACAGAACAGTACAATAGTTACAACAACAGACAAGACAGAACTTACAACACAAAGAGGAGGGGGTTTAGATTGCAATAATGTCAATAAGGTGGGGGTTTTATTTTTTAATTTTTTTTTTTTTTAAATGTTTGGTTATAGTAAAAAGGTTCATTTAGTCAGATTTTAATGAAAAGGTTTTTGTCTTTGTTTATTATAAAACTCAAGATGTCTTCTGATTTTGTATTTTTTAAAAGCAGTTTGCAGATCAGGTTTTATTGACACATTTTTGTAAAGAGAGTTTTGTTTGCAGTCAAATGTATTTCTGGTACTTTTTTTTTCTCAAAAAAATTGCTGGTAATATTTTTCCTTCGATTTTCTTTCAGAATGTATTGCTGGAATTTTGACCCCAGTTTGGAAGGTAACTATTTGCCCATAGCAGGGACCATAACAAGTGCTATCACCATTGATCAGAGTGGATCTGGGAACAATAGCAATTAAGAGGTGGTTCCAGGCTCCTCAAAACCTCCCAAATCAGAAGCCTTGCTGCTGGATGCAGTTCATCTTCATATCCAGCACCCCACAACATATTTGATAAGGAGGAATTGATTTTATTTCAATGTTTCTTTAACAGTTATATTTACTCATAAGAAAAAATTAAGTGGCAAAGAGATAGGTCTACAGTTATATTTACTCATAAGAAAAAATTAAGTGGCAAAGAGATAGGTCTACAGTTATATTTACTCATAAGAAAAAATTAAGTGGCAAAGAGATAGGTCTATAGTTATATTTACTCATAAGAAAAAATTAAGTGGCAAAGAGATAGGTCTACGCCTTTTCAAACGGCAATAAAACAAAGCAAATACCACAGCTTCAGCTAGAATTTGAACTCAGCTTATGAGTTCTTACAGTTTCCTTTCTATGTCTACAATCAACACTGTGTGATCTGCTTATAATAAAAACCAAAAGAAACTGAAAGTGACACTTTTATCCCAGGAAAGGGATGGAGATAATCTGGTCCATAACAAATGATCAGATCTATGTATAAATAATTTCATCATTTTTACCAGTAAACAACAAAACAATTCTTCCAATAAGATTGAAACATGTGTAGAAATTTACATTATTTACTTTGTTCAAACTATTGTTTTCATCTTTATTGCCATGTTTACAATGTTTTGGTTATTGTACGCTCCCCACCCTTTTTCGGGTGCTAGGAATTTCAAACAGAGCCCGACTTCAATCACTGGGGTACATCATTCACATTTCATGTGTAATGCCACTTCCAGTAGCCATGTAGTTATCTCCCTTTAACTCAACTCTTTAAGTCATCATCACTAGGCCATGTGGTTGGTTGGCTCCAAAAAAGTTGAGTTCAATACCAGGCTACAGCAGTGGTGAATAGACAACTTAGAGAGTTGAGTTAAAAGAGAGATAACTACATGGCTACTGGAAGTGGCATCACACATGGAATGGGAATGATGTACCCCAGTGTTTGAAGTGAAGGGTTTGGTTCAAGCCTCCTAGCGCCTGAAGAAGGCCGGATCATACAATGGCCAAAATGTCATAAACATGGCAATAAAGATTAGGACAACAGCCCAAACAATGTAAATAATGTAAATACAACCTCATCTCAGAAGTATAGACAGATAGCGTAGAAAGTTATACAATAGAAATATTGCACATTTTACAAGCATTATACTATCCCTTTCCAAAAAGACACAATATTGCAAGTCTGCTGCTACATTTTCGCTATTTCCACAGCAAATGTTTGGACAAGATCTATTCCTTAGTTCAATCAATTCAGATGCTTACAGCTAAGAACCACCATGCTGTGTCCATAGAGTTGAACCCCCTTCACTCCCTTTATATTCCAAATGGCTGTTTCAATTTAAGGGTCAATCATTATCTAGCATCCATATTCTAACTATTTTTTACTCTTACATTCAGAGCACACAATTCTTTCACTACTTTGAGTGGCTCTTAAGCCTTATATTCGTAAACATGAGCAAAAAAAAAAAAAAATTTTTTTTCCCTTGTAAAGAAAGGCTTTTATCATATCTTGAAAAATATGTTCTTCACAATACTTAGGTTTTTTCAAATTGTGTAATTCTTCCAGACAACATACAAAACAGAACTTTTGGTATTTTACAAGTATATGTAGGAATTGATCAGCTAAATATAAGTGTCTACTGATAAAATTGAACCATATTTGTTTGTAGAAATATGATTAAAGCTTATGAATGTGCCTTCATAACAAGACATGATAAAGAATTAACTTTTTTGGCAGAGAACCTCAAACAATTGGATATTGTACAAGATTTCTTCAAAGTAATTTACTTTCAACTCTTCAAATATTTTCTCATAGATATGTGAAAAATAACTTTTTATAGAGAGATTTGTCAAATACAGAGATATAAAGCCAGATATTGGCATTAGTAAAACAGATTTTTAAAAATGTTATCTTTTATAGATATTGGTAGATAAGTGATATGCAAGAAAAAAAAATGTCAAAACCTATATAACAAAGAGTATAATACACATGTCATTATTGTTCAGTCACTTGATTATCAAATTTAGGGGGCAAGTCAATACACATTTCTAAGGTGAAAAGAAATGTCCTTCAACAAAGAAAGAATATGACAATTATTTTCACTAAAGAAATCTTTTACGGCTTTGTGAACATATATGAAAAATAATACATGACTAGTTTTTATTTTCATCATAGCTTTGTAACTTTTAATGCTTAATTTGTTTTGTTTTTTTAATTCTCAGACTTCAGTATCAAAAAATTAATAAAATATAAGAAGAAGTAATACTAAATATTGAGGAAATAATGTTACTGGAGAAGTTATAGGCTGATGTTATTTACTCAGTCAGTCAGTTAAGTGCCATACGTGATACACGCTTGGGCGATCATGTCTCAAAACAGACATGACTGACTGGGCAGAAGATTATCCCGCAGTAGGTTGCCATTGCTTTCTGCGGTAGACTGGTTGCCGACCAAAGCTAAAGAACCCAATCTGTCCTGCTATTTAACCCATAACTGGAAGGAAGAGAGATTAATGCCTTTCCCAAGGGTATTTGCACGTAAGTGAATGCAATGGATTCAACTGGAATTCGAACTCGGCTCCCTGATTTCTCGTTCCAAGCTGATATCCACTGTACCACAACGCACATCCATTATTTACTCACCTTTCTCATAATAGCAAGACACGACACAAAATGTGAAACTGCCTTTAGACAATTCATAAATTGCTTAGTATCCATGACCAATGTCCCACTGGCATTGATATTTCCCCCAACTTTACTTTTAGTGCAACAAATGAGTGTCTTCTCCATTAATTACAACAGATAATACACATTGATCCTGGCCCAAAAACCAAGAAGCCTTTATTTACTTGATTTTCCTACTCAGGTTTCTTTTTCTTTAAACATGAGTTACTCATACGCATGGATAATCATATGGACCAAGGACAAAAACTGCCCAGCCCTTGCAACTAACGTCACACTGGCATTGATATTACACTGACTCCCACCTCTCTTAGTGCAATGAGGAAGGTGCTGCCACAGAGTTGTAATCCCGAGACTGGTCTAGTTTTAAGTAATCATAAGAACAAAACAGAAATGATGCACTCATGCCTGAAAAAAAAAAAAAAAAAAAAAAAAAAAAAACAACAACAAAAAGACAGGTTGAGAGGTGGGGGGGTTGCATACTGACAAACATTGTTTATATATTAGAGAGTGCTAAGCAGATAGTAACAAAAAATAAAACAAAGACAGAATCAAGAGACACGAATGAGAAATAAAAAAAAACCTGCAACTGAGAAAAAAAAAAATTAGCTTATTACTACAAAACTCAGATTACAAGTCAACAGGCTCAATTGTCAACCAACACAAAATAAAAATAAACCTATTATTTACAAAGTAAAACTGTTAGAGTCTTAGTAACAAAATGTACCTACAATACAAGGATTAAAAGAAAACACTGAAAATGAATAACAGACATGTTAAAAAATGTTCCAACATGTTAGTTTTAATTGTTATCAAATTTTGTAGTCACGTTTAAGACAGTGAAAATTAATAACAGAATTGTTTTATTTTTATATGTTACTTTTATATGCTATTATCAAATTTTGTACCCCTTTTTAAAAAAAACCTTGAAAAATAAATGTTCCAAGCCTAGATTCAGGATCAAAATATAGTGTCTGTTCACAGCTAAAAAGTATTACATCCATATATGTACATATAATCTCTCTCTCCCCCCTAGAATCTTACCACTGGTTTTATATATATATATATATATATATATAAAAAACCAGTGGTAAGATTCTAGGAGTTAAATTTAGAGAAGTGGTTCATAAATTCTCTTAGCTTTTATATCCATCAGCAGAAAAATAGGATGTAAAAAGAAACAGTTCCTAAAAACATTTGTGTCATCACCTGCCTATCTGTTTATTTTATACAGAACAGAATTTCATTAATGATACTCACACTTTATCAATTTTAAGCACAGTATTAGCTATTGTCTTATCATTTTACAGTTGAAATAGCTGGAAGTAACAGTAAGTTCTATGTTAAGAGTTTCTTCTCTTGCACAGTTCTTGCTTGTGGAACATTCTTTAGTCTTATTGCTTCCCAGTCAACTTTGATCTTCAAAAATATAAATACGATGCCAGTCATTATCTTTCATCTTCTTAATTTCTATTCTTTTATTGATCTTGCTCTTTAATAGCGTTATATTTTTTTCACATATTCTCTCACTCTGTAACCCTTTGTGTCTTAGTGATACTTAAGATAAAATGATTAAGAAAAAAAAACAGATTAGTGTTACATGTTAAGTTGTAACAAAAGAAAAAAAAAAAAATGATTGACCAAAACTCAGAGCTAAATTACAGACAAATATTTAATTTACAAAAAAAAAACACCAAATAAAATATTTAAACTATACAACTTTTGTTGCATTCAAAATAAGAAACAGAGTTTACTACTGGTGAGTGTTACAAAGAGAGAAGGGGAAGGTAAGGTGCCAAGTATCTTTACCCAGTTAAGCTAGCGAAGTAGTTTAAGTGCTATACTTTTTGGAAATCCTTAAATGTGTATATAAAGAATAATTATTAGTTTGGTGAATGAAAGAGTCAAAAAAATCTATTTACCCATTTAGTTCCATGAGGTTCTCTTTCAGGTTTTAGTCGGTCGGCAACTTTTAGTAGAGATTTTTTCGGCTGGTTATACAAATTCTGAGTTGATAATGTCAGCAAATCCTTTTAACAACTAACTACTCCCTTCCCAAAACCTATTTTTATAGGGGCCAACACCTAATTTGCGTAATTCTTGAAATCTCTCGAATCTACTGGAATTTTGTTGAACATTCTACAATCTTCCAAAATGTTCTTTTCCTAATTTCTCTATTTAACAACTACTTCATGAATTAAAACATTTTTTGTAACAACAAGTAAGTAGGACTCAATGGAATCCCTTACTATAACATTTTAGACATTATTAATGTTATTTTTTATATAAATGCATCCTCGTAACAATTCGGTAAAGGTGAAGGAAAGCAGGTGTAAAAGAAACAAGGGAAATAATAAGTTAAAAAGTAGGGGGGATAAAAAAAGAATGAAAGCAATTTACTGTTTTTAATTTTATTACTCCTTTACCCCCTTGATCTTTTTAAAAAGGGTGAAGCTTTTAATATTTGAAACACATTAAACACAAAGGTAGGTAGATACTCCAGTATTAACAAATACAGTACTTCCTTGATTATCTTGAAATAGGGGTTAAAGACAATATTTGAATAATTCAAAATTTCAGATAACTGAATACTTAAAAAAAAAAAAAAAAAAAAAAAAGTTTCAGTTTATTCAATTTTATTCTTATGAAAAGATGCATCTATCTGTCCATTTCTGGCTGGCCAAATGTTTACTGCTGCTAAATCCCAAAGCGGTATTGAATATTGAAGCGATGATAATTCAGATGTATTTTCTTTGTATGAAAACAATAAGGAAATTAAGAAGAATAAGTCAAACTGATTTGACCATGGCAACAGCTCTGACAGACCTTTTTTCCCCTGGGGCCTCAACTGTATGAAGTGTACTACTAGATTTGCATCCAGGTCCCACCCACTGACAGTTGAAATAGCTAAATCCAACCCCCACTTCTGCTCCGAAAATTTCTTTTCTTCCATTTCCCACCTGTAGAACTCCCTTTCATTTACTTGCTTCCTTGATAAATACAATTTTTTAAAATTTAAATGCAACATTAATCGCTATCTTTCATCATCTTGAATTCCATTCATCTTTTATCCTTTGATCAATTCTTCCTATACTCAGGCTTTTCTCTCACACCCTGAAACCCCCTTCATACTTTTTTTTGATAATCGCGTGGCCCCAAGCAAGGCATTTTACTGCCACTGTTGAGCAGAGGTTACATAGGAGGAATGTTATGAGAGAGTGACAGGTTACAGAGGGTGTCAGGAAGAGGATATAAGAAAGAAAAGAATATTGATAAGAGTGGGGTGGACAAAGAAAAGAGCATGAGAGAGAGAGGATGCAAGTTAGTGAGACAGGAGATGACTATTGACTTTAAATTTGAATTCTTGAAGATTGTATCTAGTAGCATTCCTGTCTTGTGAGGAAAAAAAGAGGGGGGGGGGGCAATAAGCAAGGTTTTCTAAATTCTCAATGTTTGTCCGAAATGAAATATAAGTATGGGTGCTGTGGCCAATACTTCTCCCGCAACTAAAAGCTATGGCAACCACAATTTTCATATGTAAATGACAGGTTGTCAGTATTTGTAGAAATAAGTGGAGACAAAAGAAAATTTCAACAGTGATACTGTCATGTATTTTTAGATCTAAATCTAAACTTATTTATAAATAGAACTTTGTGTGTCTGTGTCCGTTACCTATAGACACCAAAACGGCTGAACCAATTTTCTTGAAAATTTACACAGTTGTACTATAAGTGTCTGCGAGTGTTCTTAGCTAGGTTTTGTATCCAGGTACCCCCGATAAATATCAAAAATCGATAATAAAAAAAATTTTTTTAAAAATCGGGTTATAGAAGGAGTGGTCCGATTTTAATCAAATTTGACACACTCATAGACAAAGACATAAGAAACGATATTCAGAAGTTTCAAGGTTGCAGTTCTTACAATAGTGCAGAAAATCAATAATATATATATATATATATATATATATAAAAGGCAAGATGTTTGTGTGTGTGTTTATCTGTCTGTATGTCCTATATACAAATCCACAATTTTTATCCAATTCTCACCAAACTTCACACAAATATTCTTTAGGCTGAGTTTGAGCTCCAAGACCATGGATTAGTTTTAAAGCTTTCATTACACCCAAGCAACGCCAGGCTATACTGCTAGTCAATAAATGGTTAATAAAGACAAAGAAATACTAGTTTGTTTAAAAAAAAAGAGGAAAGGCAACTATCATCAAGATCATGGAGCCAATGCAAACAATCTTTTCCTTAGCTACAAAATATGTGCCTCACCAAGGCCTACATACTATACGACTGAAAATGAAAGAAAAAAAATATTAAAACTTAGCTGTGCGTAACAGTCCAGTTGTTAGTTGTTGGGAGGGGGATATTATCCCAGTGCAGGCAAAGAGCATATCAATGCCGCTACATCTTGGAGCAAAAAGAAAAAAGGGAGGGATATGTTTATTCTTCTATAGTACTTAAAAAGTGTCACCTAACAGGCACCTTAGCAGACCAAGTCGGGGCAACCCTACATTGTTTTAGTTCAGATAATTGAATGTTTGTATTTTTTCTCTTTATTTCATCCTGGATAATTGTGAAATTAGAGCGGTTTTCATTTATATAATGAGAGCGGTTTCATTTATATAATGAATTATCAAAGGAAAAAGTTAAGTCAGTAAATATCAGTCAGTTAAGTGCCATACATGATACACGCTTTGGGTGATCATGTCTCAAAAGCGACATGACTGACTGGGCAGAAGATTATCGCGCTGTAGGTTGCCATTGCTTTCTGTGGTAGAACCCAATCTGTCCTATTAATTTAACCCATAACTGGAGGGAAGAGATTAATACCTTTCCCAAAGGTATTTGTGCATAAGTGAATGTGAGGAATTCAATTGGAATTCGAACTTGGCTCCCCGATTTGTCGTTCCAAGTCGATATCCACTGCACCACAATGCATATAAGTATCACATAACTAAATATGATTTGGGAGCATTGTCCATTTATCAGAACTGTAGTCCACCTTAATGAAGCTTTAATAACTACAGAAAAAATGATTATCAAAGGTGGTGGAAATTTTGAGCTAGTAATAAGGTAAGCATGAGGAAATGGTTGCCTTAAAAATCTCAAGCAATGAAGGTTATGAATTTTAAAAAATACTTTAAACCAGCAACAGAATAAAACTGCCAATTCATGGAAAATGTTTTCTTTATAATTATCTGTTACATGAAAAGTTATGCATTTTTTTAAGAAATTTCATAGCAAGACTTATTTTAAAGAAATGTTTTCAATCTAGATAAAAAATATTAATCACTGTATTTTCTTTTTATTTATTAGGGATGAAAAAAAAAAAAGAAGATTTTTATTAGGGATGCTAAAAAGATTTTGAGCTGCATTATTAAACACTGAAGAGATTTTAAACCACTGAAATTTATTTTCCCAAGTAGTTTCCAACTAATCATAAAATGAACCATAATGTCAAAATTTTCTAGTCATAAAATCAGTGTTTTACAGAATTTCATTTAAATGGAAAATTGATTTTCCAGCATGAGCAGGTTAATGTGAATCTCTCTTTACATTTCATAAACCCTGGGGCTGGGCAGGGTCTAAGGTCAATTTTACATCTCAACCTCTGTTAAACTCTTAATGTAGAAATAAAGTTTTTATTTATTTGAATCTATAAGCATTTATTTAGTTTGCGGATAGATAAATTTTAGTAATTTATATTTATTTACTATATGAGCCCCTTTAGAGTATGTTTGTGGGGGATACACCTCTATAGAGAAGAGGTCTGTATATTCTAGGCCCTATTTTTTTTAATGATTATAAATAAAAAATTTTGTGGACAGAAATGATTTTTTTGGATTTTAGAAAGGGAATTTGAAAAAAGAAAAGTTATAAAAACTAATTATTTACTTTAATTAAATAATTTTAAGATATTTGCTCTTTAGTTTTGTGAAAAAAATGTTACAGAGAAAAAACACTAAAAGCCAGAAGCCTAGAAAAGAAAGAGGATTTTAAAAATAGAAAAAATGTTGTAATAGCAATAAGAACATAATTTAAGTGGTGTCATATGTAATTTTCTAGGAAGAAAGAGTTTCATGCACGCATTAACATGTGTGCAACATCTTCATTCTCCGCCATCATAGTTTTGTTTTTTATTGCCTTATCCTTTTTATATAGTTGCTGACTAAAGCAATTCAAATTTTTTTGGTAAATTTCAAAAATACATAGAACGATAGGATGTGCGTTGTGGTGCAACGGATATCGACTCAGAACGACAAATTGGGAAGCCGAGTTCAAATTCCAATTGAATTCCTCACATTCACTTACGTCCAAATACCCTTGGGAAAGGTAATAATCTGTCTCTTTCCTCCAGTTATGGATTAAATAATATGACAGATTGGGTTCTATAGCCTTGGCTGACAACCAGTCTACTGCAGAAAGAAATGGCAACATACTGCAGGATAATCTTCTGCCCAGTCAGTCATATCTCTTTCAAGACATGATCGCCCAAGGCATGTATCACATATGGCACTTAACTGACTGATTGAATATAATTGTTGGAATCATAATTAAGGCTTCTACTAAGCATAAAGTGAGGGATCGGTTTTCTACTGTTATGAAGTAATAAACTGATCCCCCACTAATTATTAGTTAATAATATAATACATCTCTTCCCTGTCTAGCTAGGAGTCAAACGATAGGATAGATTGGGTTCTATAGCCTTGGTCGGCAACCAGTCTACTGCAGAAAGCAATGGCAACCTACTGCAGGATAATCTTCTGCCCAGTCAGTCAAGTCTCTTTTGAGACATGATCACCCAAAGTGTGTATCACATATGGCACTTAACTGACTGATTGAAGCTAAACTTTCCTAAGTTTTAAAATGAGACTGAATTAGGAGCTTGTGTAATGACAGCAGTCTGAAAAGTATGTAAAGAAAATGAAAAACCTCTAAAGCTTGGTTTAACTGACAAACACAAAAAAAAAAAAAAAAGAAAAAAAAAAGAAGAAAACTTGATTTTTAAGAGTCCACATTTCTTTTTCAACCCGGCACTTGAGCATCAAGATAGTTCCCCACAAATGGTGACATTTGACACAGATGACCTATTTTAAATGCTCTGGCAAAGAAATGCATTTAGCAAGGACACATCCACACTCATTTACATATATATACATGACCCAAGAGTGGAGTTAATATGTATAGCTGATTTTTTAAAATTTTTTCTGTTGTCGACACACTCAAGTTTTTTTTGACGATCGTCTTAAACGAAGCATGTCTAACAGCTGCTGGTGGGTAATGGTTAAGAAATGTGTTGCCTAGCAACCACATCATTTTTAAAAGATCATTTTCTTTTCTTCAATTAAAAAATAATTCTGGATTTTCTTTAAGTATCAGAATTGGCCAATGATTTATTAACATTATAAAACAAAATGAAATGCTGAAATATTTTCAGCTCGTCCTACTTCCCAGAAACCTGAACAAGTTAACTAAACATCAGAATTTTTTTTTTCTGTCTTTAAATCCTTTTTTCATTGGGATGAGGCCCCCTTTGCTATGAATTTTACTGAAACAAAGTGCCCAGATAAAATAAATATTCATAGTGTACAGATTTTCATAAAATTCAAATAATTATTGACAATTATAAATTTTACAAAGAGTTATTTTTTTTTTTAAATCTATCGACAAAATATTTTCAAGAATGGACAGCATAACAATTATCAGTTCCGAAAGTGGAAGCACTGAGCAGAATACAAATTCTCATTGAATCAATTTCGCATTAATACTCTTGGAAAAAGCATGACTTCATCTCTTCTCACCAAAACTATAGATTAAATAACTGGGTAGACTAGGTTTTTTCTTGCCTTGAGTGGCAATCAGCTTATGAGGGAGACAATGTATTCAAAACCATAGAAAAGGTATTCTATTATCTTTGTTAAAAAATCAGCAATTCATAGATAAAAAAAAGAGGTAAAGAGAAAAGAAAAAAAATCTTATTCTAACTAGCAGTCGTCTCCTCTATACCGTGTCCCTTCAGGATGTAAGCAAACATGGCCCTCCACATCTCCCTCTCTCTTGTCACACTTAATACCCCTTCTATTATTCCACTCAATATCTGCTCCACCATCCATCTGCTCAAGTCCATCAGGGATGTCATTCATGGCTTTCCCCTGTCTCTTTCCTTCTATCCATCCCATGAGCATTAGTTTTGCCAAGCCCTCTTTCCTCATTACAAACCCAAAACACTTCATCTGTCTTTTCCTGATGTTAAGTACCAGTTTCCTTTTTGTGTCCATCCTCTCCAAAACGTTGTGGTTGCTCATGTCTTCCATCCATGGTATCCTCAGCATCCCTCTGTAGAACCACATTTCAGTTGCCTCAAGTTTTTCCTTCATCTTTGATAAGATTGTCCAGCATTCACTGCCATATTGAAGGACAGACATCACATAATAATCCAGTATTCTCTTCTTTGTTTCCAGTGAAATTTTACTGTCTCTTAAAACTCTACTCAGCTTCTGGAATGCATCCTTGGCCATGCCAATATGCCTTTGGATCTCCGTATTGCATTTTTCGTCCTCTGTTAGATCACTTCCCAGGTATTTACATTTCTGCACCTGTTTGATTTCAGTATCACTAACTTGTAGTTGGCATTTGGGGCTCCTCTTTTTACTGATTACCATGCATTCAGTTTTCTTGTAGTTGATATGTAGTCCTTTCTTTAACTACTTCCTGTTAGAGATCTTGTAGTTTCTTGCCCATATCTGCTACCAGTACTGTGTCATCTGTGTATCTTATATTGTTCAGATTGTGGCCACCAATCATGAATGCTGGCAGGACTTCAAGAGTTCTCAGAATGGTCTCACTAAATACACATTAGTGTCTTACACTTCTTTGTTTTTGTGTATGAGTCAGTTACATTTTCCTCATGTATTTATTTAAATTTCAGATTCTTAAACTAGCAGAGATCCATTCCAAAATGACTGGGGATGGATCAGCACCTTTGCCTGGGAAAAGCAACAGAAGAGAAAAAGTTGTGAAGGAGGAAAGGTAGAGTGTAAGAAAATATGAGAATAGTCTGAAAGAAAAAGTAAGAGGGAGAAAGATGGAGACAAAAGATTTGCTACCTTGATTTTAATTACTCCTTTAATCTCTTAAAAGTGGGTAAAAATTTTGGTCAGAACTGACAATAGATTTAATGGATGAGGTAGCCTTCTATAAATTATAGTACAGGGTGTTGCAGCAAAATCTGACACTTGACAAAAAAAACAAAAAAAACGAAATAGGCAATAAAAAATGAGGTTCCAACATGATGTAACTGTAAGCCTCAGTGATCCATTAAATAAGTTTCTGCTCTACTTTATCAGATAAGCCATGAAGAGCAAGCAATGTCAAATCTGATTTTATAATTTTCAGAAAATGTAAGATTATCATTTTCCACAAACAGTTATTAAAGAGTATATACAAATTCTTTTTTTAAGATAAAATGGTTTATTGATAGAAGTTTTACTAATTAACATATAGTGGCGGTGGGGAGAAGAGGTAGACTCATACCTAATCAGAATTTGATAAACAAAGAAATTATGTGGATATTTAAATAGGGAAGCATTTCTATAATATCAATATAAACTGATCCGTAACTTTGTGGCCACAGTAGTTTCTACACATCTATACTCTAGAGGATGTAAATAAATTTAAAAAACATGCCCTTTGTAGCTGATCAGTATTTTATTGATTGAGTGTTTCGTTTTCTACAGCTTAATCCTTTGCAGGTTATTAGGTGTTTTTTTTAGATAATAATGGTTTAATGATACATTTCTTACTAGCTAACCCATAGCTGGGGAGAGAAGAGGTGGATTCATACTTTTCTCAAGGGTATTTGTACATAGATCAATATAATGAATTCAACTGGAATTAAAAGTTGGTTCTCCAATTAACAACTCTGAGCCATTATTCATTATGCCACCAGCATATTCAAGCACACAGCATTCCCAAACAGCTACCCACTAAGATACTGACCAAATTTGATGTTGCTTAACTTTGGTGATCATACAGGAACTGAAGTTCCAACATGATGTAACTGTAAGCCTCAGTGATCCATTAAATAAGTTTCTGCTCTACCTTATCAGATGAGCCATGAAGAGCAAGCAATGTCAAATCTGAATTTTATGATTTTCAGAAAATGTAAGATTATCATTTTCCACAAACAGTTATTAAAGAGTACGCGCACACACACACACACACACGCGCGCACGCACACACACACACGTGCGCACGCACACACACACACGTGCGCACGCACACACACACACATAAAATACAATGAGTTGAGAAAACTTTCCCAAACATAATGACATAAAAAACAAACAGCTGGAAACTAATGGATCATTGTAATCAGGATTAGATTATCACCTTTTATGGCCCCTAAGCTAATGTTATGGAGCCCACATCAGACAAAGCTACTCTCTAGCTCACCTGCATCTGTCTTGCATATATATATATAACTGTAAATTAATCTTTGAACACATCTCGAAAAACCCACCGAGTATAAACGTAGAGGGGGAAAAAAATGGAAAAAAAAAAAATAAGAAACAAACTTAGCATTTGAACATTAGTCAAAGTACTAGTCGGAAAAAAAAAACATCCCGAGATGAGGAACCTAACACGTAAAGTGCTCAATACAATTGTAGAGCAAATAAATAAGTAGCTAACTTAGAGCCAACAGACCAATCAAGGTTTCACCAAATGGATCGTCAGGGCAAGTTGGCTAATTAGGCTGAAGTAAGGTGGTAGTATATAAGACACTCTGCAACTACGCGACTAAAAAAAATAGAAGACAGCAAACACACTAGACGGGGGGGGGGGGGGGCACAATTTATTTAAAAAACAATTAAGATAATAATAAAAAGCTATACATACAATCTAATTTAGTAGCCAATTTTTACTATGTCTACATTTCTTTAAATTTGTTGTGGAGTATCTTATATAATAATACCGCCTTACTTCAGCCTAATTAGCCAACTTGCCTTGATGATCCATTAGGTGAAACCTAGGTAGGTCTGTTGGCTCTAGGTTAGCTACTTTATATATATATATATATATATATATATATATATATATACACACACACACACACACACACACACACACAGGGTGTCCATAAAGTTCATGTGCACTTTAAAAAATTTATAACTATTTGTATTTATGCTAGAAATAATTTGTAAAAAGGATTGGAAAGAAGTAAATCTATATTTTTTAAGGTTTTATTGAAATTTTATTTAAGTTTCCCATAGAATGCCACAGGCGAAGGCAGTAGTGGGTACAAGCTCTCACAGCATGCGTTTTAAATAGCCTTTGACAACTATTTTTTTTTACTTATCTAAAAATTGTTGCAAATTTTATGGTTAAGAATTATTCAATAACTATACTTAAAACTAGGTACATTAAACTTTATAACATTTTTTACAGATTATTTCTATCACATATAAAGTTATATTTTTAAAGTGCACATGAACTTTATATTCACCCTGTGTGTGTGTGTGTATATATATATATATATATATTACAAGTGATACACTTTACTGACATTTTCATAGCTTGAAAATTGCAATTTTTCTTTAACTAAACTAAAATAGCTATCTTTTGTTTGTCAATAAAATCATTCTTTAAGAAATACCAATACCATTTCAATTAAACTATTTTGAAGTTATGCCTTCTAAAAAATTAAAGTCACTGCTTGATAAAAATTTCTAAGATTTAAACAGTCTGAAACAAAATCAAGCTTGTTATCTAACTGAAAGACAATGACACAGATTAAAACACTCTTTTCCTTGCTTTGCTTCCTGCAAAGTCAAACAAATATGAGTTTGTCATGTTGATTTCAAAATATAACTATTTAGAGGTTATAACATCTAGAAAATTAAAATCATAACTTTATAAAAGCTTGAGAGGGCCCTATGTTCCGACACCTACACTAGCCAACATTACAACTCAGCTCTGGACCCTAGGATGCAACCTATACTAGCCAAATGGATAACCTGACCCTGATTGTAATGATTGGAAAATAAATTAAAAATAATTGCATGTACTAATAACTAATATTATACATGAGCTGGTAAAAAAGAAAATGCAGATTATGTCTACCATTTAAAAGAAACATTCCTTCCTGTTTATATTCCCTAATTTAAAAGTAACATACCAAGTATAGCATACCAAATTTACTCGTCCTACATTCCAAAATAAAATCTGTACATTTCAGTGCACTTTTTTCTCTCACCCAAATCAGCATAATCGGGTTAAAGACTACAAGACAAGAATTTAACAGAATTGCATGGCAACTGCAATTTATAACAAGGGACAAGTTATTAATTCTTTGATATATATTTGGGTCAGAAACACAAATAAATGACACAAAACTTATGATTAACATTAATTTCACATCTGATCTTAATATTGCATGAAATTATCAAATTAAAAGTAAATAGGCTCAAGTAATGAAATGACAAAATATTTTGATATAAAATTTAAGTAAAAAGATTTCTGCAGTACTGCCAGAACTGATCAAAGAAATAGGATATATGAACTCTAATGTATATAATATATTAGTTCTCCTGGTGAATGGCATGTGTATACATCACATATATATAACAGGCTAAAATTTCCTCATCTCATTCAATGCGCTAATGACTTGGGTAGTAAGCACTCCGACTGACACCAAATTGGTCGCGTTTCAATCCCGACTGGAAACAAGTGGATATCTAGCCACACTGATGAGCTGTGATACATCAAAAGTCTTGTATGTGGATGACTAATAAGTTATAATCTCATTACGATTGAGCTCTATAGAGAGGAAAGTTTTAAAAACAGTTACCACTTCTGTGATTTACACATTACTCTACAGTAATGAATTGAGTTCTCTTAGTGGCTGGTGTGTGTATATGCCGCATATATATATATATATATATATATATATATATATATATAACATGCTAAAATTTCCTCTTCTCTCATTCTATGCGCCGATGGATTAGGGAGTAGGGATTCCTACTGACACCAAATCAGTTGAGTTTCAATCCCGGCTGGAAGCAAGTGGAATATCTAGCCACAATGAAGTATGTGAATGACTAATAATAATAATAATATATATATATATATATACACACACAGTACTGAGCAAAGTATTAGGACAAGAACTATTTTATCTTTTATAAGGCATACTGACAGAAAATAAACAAGTAATTTTATTTGATTTACTCAACAAATGCTTTAACAAGAAAAAATACTTGTTATAAAATAAATTTAATATTTAGTATAGTAGCCTTTTGATTTGATCACAGCCTTCATTCTGTCAGGCATTGACATCAGAAGCTTCTTCAATGTATCTAATGGTGTCTCTTGCCAAGCAGCTTGTATTTGTTCCCAAAGTCTGTCTGGTGAAGTAACATTAGATTTATCAATTCGAGAGGGGGGAATAAGAAAAAAGCCAGTCATATCCAAGGATAATAGAATAATGAGTAGTTTCAAAATAACTAGTTTAATAGAAAATAGGAAAAATTTAATATTTAGTATAATAGCCTTTTGCTTTGATCACAGCCTTCATTCTGTCAGACACTGACATCACAAGCTTCTTCAATGTATCTAATGGTGTCTCTTGCCAAGCAGCTTGTATTTGTTCTCAAAGTGTGTCTTGCAAAGTAACATCAGATTTATCAATTTTTTTATCCAAAATATCCAATAGATGTTCAATAAAGTACTTTCAAAATAACTTGTTTAATAGAAAATATAAAAAATTAAATATAACTTCTTTTTAATACATTTCTTTTCCACCTGGTTTTAAATAATCAATATTTATTACCAATTTACTTGGCTTTTCACCCTGTATTTGAATTTCAGTGAAGGTTTTATGAAAATCACCCCAATCCTAAGA
This sequence comes from Ascarosepion bandense, assembly GCA_037127315.1. Classification (NCBI taxonomy): domain Eukaryota; kingdom Metazoa; phylum Mollusca; class Cephalopoda; order Sepiida; family Sepiidae; genus Ascarosepion; species Ascarosepion bandense. The sequence continues at coordinate 1,334,731 of JBBBDQ010001248.1, read as the reverse complement.
ATTCTACACACTACCAGTAGTGTGTAAAATGTGTTAGGGGTGATTTTAAACTTTATTTTGATGCCTCGTAAAAGATGAAATAGTTCTTGTCCTAATACTTTTGCACAGTACTGTGTGTGTGCGTGTGTGTGTGTATATATATATATATATATATATATATATATATCTCAGACTAATGGTTGGTTATTGAATGACAAAAATGGAATATGTGTGGAAAGATAGATAGGATAATACAAATAATTTGCCCTTCAGCTGATTGATGCTATATTCAGCTTCATCTGCACTTTGAGTATTGTAAATTTACTTTTCAGTAATTGTTCAATCCACTCTTTAAGAGGTTTCAGCAATTGTCATTTTTCTCATTTTGATTTTTTCTTTATACGAAGATATAACCAGTTTACATAACAGTTTATGATTGATTTTTTTTGTGTGTGTGTATATATATATATATATATATATATATATATATGGGTAGCAATCCTTCTTTTATACAGGTTTCATTGTAAATGGCTGACAAGGCACTGCAATTAAGCTTTTTATTATATTTTTCTTGCATTTATGCAAGAGATTATTTTTTAGAACAAAGTGTGTCAGCTCAGAGACAAAAATAATTTATACATGTCCAAAAAGAAACACTTTTGTATGAATGTAAGAAAAATAAGATAAAAAGCTTAACTGCAGTACCTTCTCAGTCATATTCAAAATATATATGCACCCATTTATAAACAATACAGTATCCATAAAGTTTTTAAGTCCAAAAACCTTCAATCAAAATGCTTTTTTTTAAAATTTAAAATAACTACCTCAAAATTTACTCAGAATTATTAAAATAATAATTTAATTTGAAATATGTCAATCTCATTTTTTAAGATTTAATTTCTGTAAATTAGGATATATTTTCTGTAATTTAAGCAATAAATTTGTAAGAGCTGGAATTTGTAAAGTTCTCATTATCCAACACACACACACACACATATATATATATATGTGTGTGTGTGTGCGTGTGTGATAACAACATATTAATTTTTTATATATCAAGAAATAATTTTTATGGTAAGAAGTATGGTAAAGACTACTAAGCGTCTTGCACTTTAACAGTTTCTTTTCTCCCACTTCTCTTTTGTGGAACTCCCTTCCGGTGGTTACTTCCCTGATAGCTACAATCTCCAAAAGTTTAAATGCAATGTCAATTGCCATCTTCTATCTACTTGATTCCCATCCATCTCTTATCCTTTCTTTGATATTCCCTGTACCTTGATTTTTCTCTCACTGTAACTCCCTTCCGGTGGTTACTTCCCTGATAGCTACAATCTCCAAAAGTTTAAATGCAATGTCAATTGCCATCTTCTATCTACTTGATTCCCATCCATCTCTTATCCTTTCTTTGATATTCCCTGTACCTTGATTTTTCTCTCATTCTAACCTTCTGCACACCAGTGGTAGCCCAGATTAAAAAAAAAAAAAAAGAGATGCTGTTAATTTAGAATTATTTTTTTTTTAAATATGTTTTCAGTACATAATCTAGGTGAATTCATTCAGATTTTTTTTTTTATTTTGTTTATATTTCCATCACATGTCATTAAATTATGGATCCCACATTGTGATAATAAAAGATCTGTCAAGAATAGTGAAACACAAGAAACTGGGCACAAATTTACTCCACATGATCAAAGCACTTTCTGAACATTTTCATCTTAGTAAATTGTTCTCTCTTAATTAGAGTAGCATTTTTTAGATCAGAATTGTGGTCAGTTTTGTTATGGTGAGCAACTAATGTGTTTAATATATTGCTTTGTAAAAGATCTCTTTTGTGTTCATATAATCTTATTTAAATTCCTTGAGGTTTCTCTGGTGTATTCATTGTGGTAATTATTACAGGTAATAGAATAAATTCCTCTTATTTTGTTTTTTTATCAAATATTTGTCTTATTGTTTTAGGTACTTGTGACAGAGTTGCTGATGAGAACAATATTTTAATTATCTCTCTCTCACATTAATGAAAGAATTGTTCACTTTGGATATTCTGAAATGTTAAATATTAGCTTTTTTTGAAAAATTTTACAAAATAATGTTATATGCATTGGTTTCTCACTGTAAGGAGATCAACTGCAATTTTGAAGTAAAAAAATGTTACCCTGATCAAAGGAGAAAATAATTTGCTCTGACATATATATGTCTAAATAGTACTTTAGTAGGTCATCCACAGTAAATTTGTGCCTTGATTCTTACCACATTTCACCATTACTGGCATATTTTCTAATATCAGTGTGGAATATGTACTTACAAAAGTGATGGAAGAGAAAAAGATTAAATAAGTTCAGCTAAGAGCAAAAAAAACAAATTTAGTTCGATGAACAGTGGTGATTTTATGAGGGAGGGAACTAGAAGGGGCCAAGGCCCCACCAGAATCTTGGCTGGCCCCTTGGTTGGCCCCCACCACTTTTATAAGCTTTAAAAATTTATGAAACTGATCAGTCTCTGATTTTGATAAGATTTGATCTTCAGCACTTTTCCCTCTGCATTTTCTTTTTCATTTAGTTTTTTAAGGACACATAACAGAGACCAGTTTGGAAGAAAAACAAAATAAAACAACCTGATAAATAGAAACAGACATATTAGGGAGGGAAAGAGACTTAATAGTTATATTTTCTGAAGGAAGACGTTAATTAGAAATAAGGTCCCTAACTTGATGCATAGATACATAAGCAGTCAGTGATTTATGGCCAAGTGAAAAAATTGGTCAGTAATTTTCTCCAATCTACTGAAGACAATTGGCACCAAATTCCCAGATGCTGCTTGAGTTTCCCTCCCCTTCTCCTCAGAAAAATCTCAGCACTTTCAGAGTTCCATAATTATTCTTTTTTTTTTTTTAATCATATCACCCCGAGCAAGGCAGTAATGCCACTGATGTGCAGGGGGCTACATAGGAGTGAAAAGATTGGAAAAGAGAAAGCCGGAAACCACATCTTAAACAGGGAACAAGGGATGAACCTCTTCACCTGTTCAATAGACGTGGGTGGAGTGTGTCAGAAAAATCTCAGCACTTTCAGAGTTCCATAATTGCCTCTACCAATGAAGTCTTGAATGAATTGCATCACAAGTTAACTTTTCCCACTCTGTCATACAATTTTCCCAATACTGTTCTTGATATAAAAAAATATGTATCATCATCTCATGGACAAATTATGTAAATAATGTGTATAGAAGATCATTATGAAAGCAAAATTTTCTCGCCTGGCTACCATTGGCACATTTTTTCAGATGAACTTATTAAAACAGGTTCCTGCCATTTTTGATCACCTGTATTTTAATTGTGCAATGAGACTTTTAAATTTAAGCAAACTTTTCTCATTATGTGACTAAACAAATTTTGAATGATTGGGGAAAAAAAAAAAATTTTTTTTTTTTTTTTTACTAATTTCTGTTATCTTGTAATTAAAACTTATTTACATCATTTAAATTCTTTAGACAGTTGTCCTCATCTTCATTATCATATTTATGACATTTCAGCTGTTGTACACTCCAGCCTTCTTCAGGTGCTTGGAATTTCAAACTGAATCCATTATTTCAATCACTGGGGTATATCATTCTCATTCTATGTGGGATGCCACTTCCAGATACCATGAAGTTATCTCTCTCTCTAATTTATTTGTTCACAACTGAGTCAAGTCACTGGAACTAACCAATGCTTTTATCCACTGGGTCATATGTGCTTGAGGACATTAAGTGTATGAATTTTTGGGACTTATAAACCTAATGTCTCAGTTGGCAATAAAGATGATGACAACAGGCCAAATAACGTAAATACTACCTCATCTCAGAAGTATATTCAAGATATTTAAATAACTGCAATATGCTTTTATTAAAAGCTGTATAGGTTGAAAATGAAATTTGTTAAAATCTAATTTTGTATCAATATCAAAAAAAGGGGGGGGATGAATTAACGATTTTCTTTGTTGCTAAGTTTTATGAACTCATACAATACAATGTCGAACACTTTTTTTTTTTTTTTTTTTTAACAAAGATGTTGTGGGGTTCTCCCTTTTCCTAAAGATGGACTCATCTAGAGTATACTTATACTACTGCTAAGGAAGTGAGACGATAGAATACCGCCACTAGTTCATAGTAGCTCTGTGCTCCACTCATCGAGAAGATTATTATGCAGTACCCGTCAGCTTTCGATGCGGACATACTCAATATACTATGGCTTCACCTCCAGAGACTTGTACATATACTTTTTACTAACCAGTATTCAAGTCTGTATCCTTACGTTAATACACTTATTTTCTATCTCAATTACTGGTCGTTATTTATTTGTGCAGACCCCATTCCCAGGATCCACAAGAAAAGTGAAACAAGAAATCCAACTTTTTTAAAATGTAAACATTTTCTGCTTCTACAATATCTCTTCTCCTTTAGGTACCCCACCCATATTGTCATTTTCAGCTTGTGTTATCTTTTCTCATTTAGCTACCCTCAACTATACAGTGTTCAAAATCCAACACAAAGAGATACATTATACTTTGGCTTTTTAAAAAAAAAAAAAAAAAAAGGAAACACTTCTCAAACAATGATTTGCTTAGTTAAATATTTTAAACACAAATAAATAATAAAAAAAAAAAAACAAACACAAAAGCCCCAAATTCAGATTTATCAACCCAAAACATTAATCTTGTAAATAGTTAGAATTTGACGACAAACCAAATTTTATATACAATATCAAATGCTCCACAATTTTGAAAAAAGATGAAAAGCATTTGACAACTGCCCAAAATATCCTAAATTTTACTGAAGATACATTTTAATTATTTTTTTAAAATTCCCTTATATATTTATCTTTATGCATTTTGTAAAAATCTCAAAATAAAGTTCAGCTTCTCTTCTATTCTCATTAAAATTAGTTCTGCAGAGTCAAAACTGATTTGAAAAGTGAGACAAAAAAAACATGACAAAAATTAAAAAAAAAAAAAAAAAAAAAAAAGAAAAGAAATTACATTAGATTCAATGATTATGTTACAATGTGCACAGAAATTATCCAGGTTCAAAATAGTTAAAAGTATTGGATAAACACACATCAACCACTAAAAGTCAGTATAAACAGAGTTATGGTCCCTTGATTAAGCAGAGAGCTCCACCTGGACAAATTCAGTCAGTAAGTACTCATTCTTGATAACTCTTAAACTGAATTTTTAAAAGTAATTCTTGAAACTTATTTTAGTTTTAAATGATTAAATTTATTATTTCCAGTAAGCAAAATGACACATCTGTAAACAAAAGTTAATTCTTGGGCTTAAAAATCTTGCAAAAATAATATATCCATCTGTGACATTATTTTTTAAAAAACTAGCAAATTTAATGTTAAATTAAACTGATTTACACAAGTATTACTTATTTTTTAACATGAAATTTAAAAAAAAAATTTCTTAAACATAGTGTTGATCTTTCTGACCTTTCCCTCACATTTGACACATGATGGCAGCTTGACAGATGCAAGATAAGTGTATGACGACTGGAATTGATAACATATTCCAAATTTTTTTTCCTGTAAGGGGAAGAAACCATAAAACACATGACCTTTTAATGTACACACAGAAATTACCATACAAAAATCAAAAATACAATGGTTTAATGATTTGTATTAAACTTTTCTTCACTTAATAACTTAACAACCTAACATCTACAAATCTTTGACATATTTTTGAAACTTTATAAATTATTATAATTAGAAAAGAAAAATTTTTAAATTTCATTATTAATCAAAAGAATTTTTCTTCAAACTATAATGTCCTTAATTTATATTATTTATTAAAGCAATTAAAAGCTTATCTAATTAAATAATGTCATAGTTATATTGCATTTTTATATTTACTATTAAGCAAATTTTTTGAAAATGGGGCCAAATAGTTGAAAAAAAATAAAATAAATAAAATAAATAAAAAATAGATGATTTACAATGAGTTCTGTGTTTAGCTAATAAAACCATTTTTGTCTACAAAATTTGATTTCTTGAAATTTCAAGAATTTATGTGGAGATGGGATTAACAGATATGTAAAAAAAAAAAAATTTTTTAGCCAAGATTTTTTTCAAAATAATGATTTCAAAAATAATTTCATTCATTTGTGAATAAGTCCTGAAAGTTTCATTAAAATCTGACAATTATTTAATTTTTACAAGAATTTCCAAATTAATTGTGTTTGTCCCCAGAAAAAAAAAAATTACATATTACATTTTCTATAGTAAACTCTCGCAATGATTTGGCTACCCACTAACGAAAATATAAACAATTTTCCCCAAAGTTTCGAATGTGTTAGAAAGGATTAAAAAATAGTTTGATCTTTTCTCTTATTAATAAACATTTTGATGGAAAAAGTTTGTTTTTATTAAGTCTAGGACCTTTTTTCTTCATACTATAGTTTTTTTCAGCAATTTAGTGGAGGTACCTAGTTTTAAGTGTCATCTGTAATACATGCCTAGGCAAAAACATTTTCATTCAGTAGTTTACTATAGCTTTTCGTGATAGAATGGTTGCCAAACCAAGGCTATTGAAATCCAGTCTGTCCTGCTTTTCATATCAACTTAATGCCTGCAAAAATTTGTGTTTTTTTTTTAGGAGTGGGGGTATGGACAGGACTGAAAACTGGCTTCTTTTTTTTTTTCTGCAGGTAACTTTGCACCTCAGTTTTAGCATTATAACTTTAGATACAGTGAATTTAAATATTCAAAATAGCAAAAATGACACAGGTTTTTCATTTGATCATAACAATACCTGAATAGATAGATGAATAATTTTTTTTAAAAAATTAAGAGTTATATTTTTACACTGTTCAGACTGTTTTCATTTTTATTGCCATATTTACAACTTTTCTTCAGGTGCTAGGAAACTTCATAAACATGGCAATAAACCTAAGAACAATAGCTTGAACAGTGTAAAGAAATAATGTAAATACTAGCTACCTCATCTCAGAAATATAGACTTAAGAACTAAGAGTTAATCTCTAAAAAGTTGTTAGTGCCACCTTCATTTTCATAACCATTGAAACGAGAAGTAAAAGGTGATTTTCTAAGCTTAGGTGTGGCACAAGGCCGAAAGTATGGGGAACCCAGTGACGATCGAATTCACTACTCAATTGTAATGATTCTAATGAGACAACGTTGATAATCATTATACCATGAAAGGAGAAGTAAGAGGTAAATAAAAAAAAAAAAAACAATCCACTACTTACTGCCCATTATGCAAAAGACAATTCACTGGGTTTTTTTTTTGTTTTTAATACAAGGTGTTGCTAAGACTTACCAAGAAAAAAAAAATTCCAACATTTGGTCAGATTTTGGGAAATTAGTCAGGCTGAAAACTTCACTCCCTTGTAAAAAAAATTATTATACACAGATAGTGTTGAAAATTTATTGATATGACCAAATGGGAGGGGGAGATAGAAATGAATAAAGCCTATAATTCTTCAGTAACATCTTATACTACTTCTGTCCCATGACATTTTGCCAAAGAAATGTTAGGAAAACAAATGACAAATTGAACTTTTTTTGTGTGTGTGAAGTCTTCACTGAACAAAGTGATGCTTCCATTGATGTAGCTACACATGCACAAAGGAGAGAGGATGCTGAAATTTAGTTTTTTATGCTTAGCTTTCAAATTCCAACTGAATTTGCTGCTTTCACTTACACACAAATACCATGAACCATTTGATTTTTGCAAGAATTTCCAAATCAATCTTTTTTCAGAATAAAAAGACACTAAAACTTCCTATACTAATTAAATTACCTGCTGACACAAGAAAAAAAAAAAAAAAGAAAAAAAAACATTTCGACAGTTCTAATTATTTCTAAATTATGAAAATATATAATAATTAAGAAATCTTTTGGTCTTTTCACTCAATACTAAGGTAAAAATGTTGACAATAAAACTTTCTTTTTATTAAGTTTGGGCCACTTTTTTTTTTCTTTGTACGCTCATTTTTTTAGCGAATCTGTGTGAAGTACTTACATAATAAGAATTTACTTTACACGTCTGTAAGTCTGTCATTCACACACGTATTGAATATTACAGCTACATTTAGTTTAGTGCTACTGCTACATATTAGAGATTATAGATAAGATCCAAAGAAGAATCTGCAATGTTATCAGTACTGACCTGACATCTTGCCTTCAGCCACTTTCTTACTGCTGTAACATTGCATTCTTATGTGTTACCTATAAAATGCTTACATGGTAAATGTTCTGATGAGCTTTCTTCTATTGTTATTTCAACTTTACAAATTTCAGTGCAGTACTAGATTGGCAGCTAGGTCCCACCATTTTACAGTTGAAACGGATAAATGTAACGATAAGTTTTATGCTAAGTTTCTTCTATCGCACTTTTCACATATTGAATTCTCTTCCAGTTTCTTGCTTTCCAGTTAAGTTTGATCTTCAAAAATTAAGGCAGCAATGTCAGTTGTTATTTTCTGTCTTCTAAATTCCTATTCTTTCACTTAGTGATCCCTTGTGTCTTAGTAACTTTATTGCTTTACTTGGGGTGAAACCATTAAAAAAGAAATATCCAAGAAGGATTAAATTACATCCAAAAATGAGAGAATTACACTGTCATGTCAGCAAAATTTGATGCTGCATTTGTAACTTGATTAAACTTTTAAAAAAATTTATGTTATCATTCTTCAATTATTACACCTTTAACATTTGACAAAACATTTTATTGAATGCATTTATGTGGTTAAAATATTACACATTAACATGTACATACATGTTAATTCATCCCAGAAGACTTAAGTAGCATATTTTTGTTTTGTTAACTAAAATATGTTTAATTCTTGCTCTAATGAGTATTGTTCGATAAAGTTTTATCAAAGAGAAATTTTTTTCCAGCCTCTTCAATAAGTAACAAGTGGTGACTTTTTATGTATTTTCTATCAGCCTGCTGCTGCCATTTTACTAAAGATTATTTCCCTTGCTCCAAGAAAGCAAAAGAGAGAATTTTTTCAGCAAATACAGACCTTCATAAAAATAAAACTTTCAAAAGAAAGTTTTTTTTCTGTTGGCACTGCTATTATTTTAAGTACATTCACTCCCTTAACAAAGTCAATTTAGAAGATGAAAAAAAAATTATTTACCTTTTATAAGAATTTATTATTTCCCCAATCTTAAAATTTTTTCAAAATTTCATATTTATTTCTTTATAAATGGATAAAATGATAAACACATTCAGAAGTTTCAAGGTTGCAGTTCTTACAATAGTGCAGAAAATCGATTATATATATATATATATATATATATATATATATAAAAGGCAAGATGTTTGTGTGTGTGTGTCTGTTTATCTGCCTGTATGTATTTTTTTCAGCCCTTTTATTTTAGTTTTTGCTTCGGGTTTGGCTCTAAGTAGGTATAATTGTAGTTCTTAATCTCAGCCATGATACCATTTACTCAGAGGACTTATTTAGCCTTCAAAATTCAGTTTATCATGAAAAAAAACTGATTTGATATCGATACCAGGAAATCAAAATTTGACTTACATCCATTCGTTTTTCTTTCAGTCTACGGTTTCGCTTTAACTGGAAACAACTATTGCTTTTTAGTCTTTCGTGCCAACGTCCAAAGAGTCTGAGCTCCAGAACCATGGATTAGTTTTAAAGCTTTCATTACACCCGAGCAACGCTGGGCTATACTGCTAATTGAAAATAGAACCAGCAAGAAAAGGTCTAATTTCAGCCATGATTATTGCATTCACGTCAAGATGACACCTTTTAGAAAAGGCATGAATCCATCACTTTTACTGGCATTGACAGATAAAACAGAGAGGTAGTCTGGGTTCCTTAGTTTTGGTAGGGAACAACCTATCCAGAAAAACTAAATCCAAACCGAGAGAGAGAACCATGGTAAAACACTCCACTACCATTCTGCAAAGAGTCATGGCAATTAAAATTTTACAAATATCAAAGGAAGTTGTGGAGAGCCATGATTATCCATATCCTGAAAAAATTAAAACATTAACATGATAAAACTAGTTTGGGCTTCAGGATTAAAATACTAGCATTAAGAAAATTGATTTTAAAAGTTATTAAAGAAAATTTATTTTTCTTTTTTTTTAAAGTACTCCTGTTATTGTTCACTCTTGTTTCCAGTGAGACATGCTGCTCAGCCCAGAGACTGAACTCATAATTAATATGTCACCAAATTCATGAACCAACACTTTATTAATCAATCAAGTTAATGTCCAGTATTGACATAGCAATTGTGAGTTCAACCCCTGGGCCAGGCAGTGTTTACTTGGACTCGATTGAAATAGGGCAAACAGTAACTACGCAGTACTAAAAATAAGAACGAGACAAGATATCACTTGACATGGGCAGTGGAACAAGAACAATCTATCTCTGTAAATTAAATAAAGTGTTAAATTTGTTATTCTCTGTATGTCACCTGGGTAGACATACACCTGATGAAGGCAAAAGGGCACAATGGCTGAAAAGTTGATAAAGACGGGGATAATAGTTTGCTTGTAAATAATAAGCTTCTTATCCCAGAAATTCGGACAAAAACACAAAATAGTGTTGAAATGCTCTTGAACCAATACACTTCCCAAAATTATTATTTCAGTAACTAAATCTCACAGTACTGATTCTGGCAAGTGGATAAAGATGAGAACTTTTCAGCACTCACTTGTAAAATGAATTTGATGCAATAAATAGTATAAGCAGATGAAAGACTTATTCTGAGGGGAAAACAACAGTAGTAGAAAAAAAATTTTTTTTTTTTTTTTTTTAAATCATTTCACCCCAAGCAAGGTGATAATGACACTAAGACACAAGGGGTTACTGGAGGGTCATTCCATGTCAAATCATCCAGACCTCGACACCCTTACGTCTCAGATTTTTTTCACATTTTCACCATATGTTGGTATCATAGAAACTAGAAAATCCTGAAAATTTGAGCATCTAACTCTAAGCGGTTCCGGAAATATCGCACTTTTAGTATTTTATGAAAATCGTGTTTTGTTGCAAATTTCCGCCATTTTGAATTTACATTTTAATGGACATTAAAAAAAAAAATTAAAAAATAAAATATTGTTCTATTTTCTATTCTAAACCTTTGTGTAAATAAATTGACATTGTTGTTTATTAAAAAAAAAGAAAAGGATTTTTGGCAATGAAAAATAAACATTGTTTTTAAAAGTTTCAAAGAAAAAAGTCAGCTTCAAGGTTTTACAAACTAAGTTAGAATTTCTAAAAATAGCACAAATGAGATTTGTATTAAGAATGCCCAATGGGTAGTTATTAAATAAACATTATTATTATTTTTTGTTTTTATTAATTACCATTTATTTAATTAAAAAAAGAATATAATTTTATTACATATAAAATCATTTAAACTGTTTTTTTAATTTCTAGGCTATTATTGATAAAAATATTTAAATGAATTTTTAAATATTATTATATACTTCTTAAACTAAATTCATTTTTTTACAAAACATTCTACAATACGAGAAAAATGTGAATTAAGTTTTATCTTGAAAAAGAATGAGAGTCAAAATTTCAAAATCTTTTGGGAACAAATATAACTAAATACTGAAGATGCAGTGAAAAGCTTCATTAAGGTATTCATGTACAATCATGACAGTCAGAATGTAAAAGAGAACTGATCCATTTTGTAAATTATGAAATAGACATTATTTGTGAATGGCTTAGAAAACTTCTGGTGGTTACAGGATGCAATATAGAAGTTGTTCATACAGAATGGAAACATATTGAATTCTATATTGCAAATAATTTCAGAGATAAATTTAAATATAATTAAAGATTAATTCTTCTTTATTCCTTTCGTCCTTATCCGGTTACATGGCTTTACCTGCTACTTGCACCCTTGCATCAAACAAAATAGTTTCATCCAACTTAGAGAAACATCAGAAAGCAGTAATACCACTTCTTAAAGGAACAGCAAGTCAAAATAAAATTCAAGTTTTCCTGTTTGTGATGAAGTCAAGTGACTCCTTGTACACAGCTCTGTCTGAAGTGAGGCCCCTGAAACTGCCCATCTTTGAGGTTCAATTGTGAGCTAACGAGAAAAGAACCAAACACCATTTTTGGAGGAATTCAAGTTCAGACTATCAAGAATGTGTAGAAACAAAAAAAATTCAATTTCCCATAGTGCCACATGTTTTTTTGGGACGCGCGAGACCAATACCCAAACCTCGGCTTAAAAGTTCAATAACTCAAAAACAGTTCATTTTCAGAGGTTTTAGATATGATATTTGGATTCCTCATGTGGAAAACCATTTTAGTGCAAATTTTCAAGACTGAACCTTGTCTAGAAATGGACTTATGCCCAAAAATGTAAATTCAAAATGGCGGAAATTTGCAACAAAACACGATTTTCATAAAATACTAAAAGTGCGATATTTCCGGAACCGCTTAGAGTTAGACGCTCAAATTTTCAGGATTTTCTAGTTTCTATGATACCAACATATGGTGAAAATTTGAAAAAAATCTGAGAGGTAAGGGTGTCAAAGATGTTTTTTTCTGGATGATTTGAGATGGAATTACCCTCGAGGTGAAAGAAAATAAGAAGGGAAATAAAAGAACAGGCTTCAGGAAGGCAATTGGGATTGCATTTAAATTTTTGATAATTGTAGGTGGCAGGGAAGCAAAAATCCAGAAAAGATTTCCACAGGTGAGAAGTGCAAGAAAAGAAACTATTCAAATGGAATATAAGGTTGCATCTAGCTAGTTCAACAGTATAACGGTGAGACCTAATTGCCAATCTAGTAATACGTTTAAAGCCATGTAGTCAGTATACCAAGAAGGAAAGCATATCAAAACAATTGCCATGAAAATATTTGTAGACATATCCTGGTCAATATATCAACAGATAAAAATTACATCCAGCAAAACAAGAGTACAGTGATGTTTCTGTAAGACATTGCAATGCTGATCTTACAAACCACACCATTCTATCAAATCTTTTAGAAGTACGAATGATAAATAATACTGTACATAAATGACAATAAAAAAATATATTGTCATAAAAAATAAAGCAATTTTGTATTCATAGAAAGAATCAGTATTGAACAAAATATCGAAATCAAGAAGAAGCTTTGACAGCTGAACTCGGATTTTAATATGGCATATTAATAAATAAAATTTTTAAATGTATATTTTAAGGTTTGTTTTTTAACTCCAATAAAAGACAAGAAATACATCATCAAAAACAAAATAAACAAAAAGTTTGAAAATTTGTTATAGAAAAGAACAAAGAATAAATTTCCAACTGCTATTCAAGGATGTGCGTTGTGGTACAATGGATACGGTCTCAGAATGAGAAACTGAAGAGCCAAGTTTGAATTCCAGTTGAATTTGTTACATTCATTATGCATAAATATCCTTGGGAAAGGTATTAATCCGTCTCTTCTCCCTCCAGCTATGGGTTGAATAGCAGAACAGATTTGGTTCTATAGCCTTGGTTAGCAACCAGTCTACTGCAAAAAGAAATGGCAACCTACCAGGGGAAAATCTTCTGCTTAGTCAGCCAGAAATCAAAAGAGATATGATAGCCCAAGTGTTTCACATATGACACTTAGCTGACTGAGTCAAGACAAGAATCTTAAATAGATCTAAAATTAATCAGATCTAAGATTTATTAAATCTATCTCAGTTTGGATGTGTGTTGTGGTGCAGTGGATATTGGCTCGGAACAAGAAATCAGAAAGCCGAGTTCAAGTTCTACTTGAATTCATTGCATTCACTTACACACAAATACCCTTGGGAAAGGTATTAATCCATCTCTTCCTTTCAGTTATGGGTTAAATAACAGGACAGATTGGGTTCTATAGCCTTGGCTGGCAACCAGTCTACCACAGAAAGCAACAGCAACCTACTGCGGGAGAATCTTCTGCCCAGTCAGTCATGATTGCCCATGCGTGTTTCACATATGGCACTTAACTGACTGATCTCAGATTGAATGGAAATATTATGACTAATAGAGATGTGTGCGGTTGTGTACATTGAAAAAAAAATTTTTTTGTCTCCCTTCCAAGATGATCAGTTTTCTTTTTGAAAGGGCATTTTTTGTGCATCCTTTCAGCACTTCTTTTCCAACATAAAACCATTGACACTGACTCATCTGATAGGGAATCTCAAGTATCTCTAATGGGTTATAAGAGTTTGGATCCTCATATACAACTATGAACTTATTGTATCTAATGGATTAGATCATTTAAGTTTCAGCCATGTAATCTGAATTCCTTAAACATAAACATACTAAGTTGATATCTATTTTAAAATAATGAAGGATACTGTTCAATTTGTACTTGAAAGCAAATCTTTGTAGCAATGACTTCAGCAAGGTTTTTTTTTTAATAAGCATGGCATGTGGAACTAAAACAATCTACCCCAGTGGATGTAATAAAAAGTTCAGTTAGAAATCACAATCACCTGAAGAAGGCTGGAGCATACAGTGGCCAAAATAGTGTGAATATGGCAATAAAGATGAGGACAACAATGTTAAAAAAATTTTGTTTTAAATAAAAATTATTTGTATTCAAAAAATCTCTCATCCTTTGTTGTTTTTGGTTGTGGTGGCTGACAATCCAAGTAATCTTTAGGGAATTTCAAACTGAACCCTTTATTCAATCTATGAGATAGATTGTTCTCATTTTGCTGTCCATGTTTCAGACAGTGTAAAAAGTGATAACAATAACTGAGCAAGCACCAAGAAGATGAGATACCCTAAGTAAGACATGTACAAGTACAATCTACCGCCCCACCACCTCTGCCCTGTAGATTAAATAAAAAGTTTCTGTTCAAGATTTCTTGAAGTTTACCAGGATCGACAGACACCTTCAGTTGCCTGTCGAAACAACTGTTGAAATGCAATAATAACAACAAAGATGTGTCCAAATGTAAATAATTTCTCATCCCAGAAGTTCAGATAAAAAAGTCTTATCTTTAATGCAAAATGCTCATAAATATAAAAGGATAAAAATAAATTAGTTTTATGAAAAGTGAATTTATTATGATTCACCCATCATCCATGATTAATGTATTGTAAATTTCATTAATTTCTTTTTTCTTTTTCATAAATATTTTTGGAATTCTTAATTAATACTCAGAATTTGTCATTAACTGATCAATGTCAGCACAGGAAAATATTTTCATTTTGGTAGGTTTCAAATGTTTAAGTATTTTACAACATTCCATTTTATATATTCGCAACATATGATTAACACATTCTATATACCCAGCATTACAATCCTATGGTACAATTGTGAATGATGAAATTTGTCATGCTTAATTTATTTAAAGATGCCAATCATTTTTATGAGTAAAAAGTTTGAAGAATATATTCCTTTATTTCTGACAATTCTTAAATTAGAAACCAAAGTACAACTCTATGAAGGAGTTTTTTTTTGTTTTTTTTTTTACTTTAAACTAGTTTATCAATAACAATATGAAAAATCAAACTTCTGTGGTGTACATTGTGACAAACAATAAATGGCAATTTTTAAAAAATTGCATACAAACTTGTCGAATACAATTTTTAGTAGCAATCAATTTTAGGAAATTTAATAATAATTATTCAAAAGATGTCTTTTTCAGAGCACTAGCATATTTGTGAAGAAGGACTTGAACTAGAGACCAAAATTAAATAAAATATTTTAGTAAATTCAAAATTGCATTGGTTGTAAGTGACATCAACTCGAGTCACTTGGTTAAGTTAAATTATTTAACTTAATGAGGATCTTTTAATCTAAACTAAAGCTTAAAAATAAAATGATAAAATGCATAGCAGTTCAAATTTATTAGCCAATTTTTAAACTGTGGGAAAGTAGATAGGGAGAAAAAATATAAAATTTTAATAACTAAAAAACAAAAAAAAAAGCAGAGGTTAGGTTTTTTGTATTGAGAAATAAATATTTGTTAGGAAAATTCTTGATAGCCACTTTCAATCGATACGAATGGATGTTGCTGTATTTTTTTTTTTGCGCAGTGTTAAATGGGAAATTTATTTTTTTTATTTAAGAACTTTTTTAAAAAATCAGTAGCTGCTTTAAAAATAATGTAAGAACAATCACTGAAAAAAACTTATGAAGTTATTCTGTGCATTTTGTCTTTGCTCTATAGTCTATCTTTATAACTTTTTTTTTTAAAGTATGATATAGGTGTGTAAAACCTAAGCAAAGAAGAAGAGTGAAAACACTGTCAACAACATTAAGTGACGACAGTGTTTAATGCTTGAACACGTAATAATCATGATGGCCTGAAGATTGCATTTTTATGAAAGACTGTCGCCATCGGTAACCTGTGTCCACTAAAACCATAAAAAATGAATAAGAAAATATTTTGAAAAATTTCTCGATTTGTGCCAAAGTTAATCTTTTTTTTAAACGTAGTGAATGAATAATAATTTTGAAGGTTGGTTGGTTGGTTGGAAAAAGTTTTTAATCTTCAGATATTTTTTTAAATTCATGAGGACAAATAGAATACCAATAAAGATTCATTTTTTTTTTTACGTAAATTACTTTCCAGTGAGTTTGCACTGCTCTTACTGAAAAAAATTTTTTCTCGAAAGTTTTTAAAGTGAAAGCAAGTGGCTCTAAAGTGGGGGTTCGATTTACAGTAGACGTATTACCAAAAATGGGCTCATACACTTTATGATGGAAATATATTGCTAAACTGAACCCTGATTTTGTGTCCGCCTTAATACAAACATGTGGTTGACTTTTTTTTTTTTAAATGCTGAAATAAATAAATGTCTCTTCTTGTGGCTTGTTTTTTTTAGGGCTTTCCTACACTAACAGTACACTGTATTCTGAGTTGTGAAGAAAAAAAATTATACTTTCGTACCTTAAACTTCGTAGCCTAACGAAGACAATTCATACGCATTTTTTTTTATTATGCAAAAACAATATGGGTACAATTAAATCCAGTTTTTTTTTCCTTTAAACTTAATCTCTGTAAAAAAAAGTTTCCTAAAGCATTTAAAAAACGTAATTCAGTCAAATTACAAAGATTTACAAAAAAAAATTTTTATAATAAAAGTTACTGGTTGTTCAATAAAACTTTATAGTTTTTAAATTGAACGACCAGCAACATGACGTTATTCTTTTCTTTTTATTAAAAAAATAATGCATAATTAATTAGGTCTTAATTAAAAATACTTGCATATTTTAAAAATTACTGCGTAAACTTGCACAAAGTTTAAAAACGAATAAACATAAAAAACAAAAGCCCAATAAAATATCCAATATTGTGGCAACTGAAGATGATTAATTCTTGAAATCTTGAGAATTGCGAAGCATTATTTTTGTTTTGCAATTCTAAAACAAACAGAGCTTAAAAAACAAGATTTTAAAAAGTTAGACTAAATTTAAAAAGGATAAAGAAAAATTAAAGTTAATATCCAAACACCGTTACTACAGGCCTATTTGAATTCATTCAACAATGAAAACCGTTGACGTTTACAATATAAGAAGAAGCATGTCATATGACACACGTGTAACTCAATATACAAAAAAAAAATCAAGTAGGCCATAAACCCGACAAAATAGTCCGGCACTTTCTTCTCTTTTTAAGACAGGGAAACGTTGGAGTTTTTTTTTTCTTCAAACCAAGCCTCAGTTTTCAAATTTTTACAGCAGTAGTTTTTTTTTCTTCTCCAAAGTAAAAAAAAAAACACATGTCAAAGTTTTATTTTACCTTTTGAACTTTTTACAAGCAAAGTACCGAAAATCGGCTTTGCGACATCAAAGGGGAGGGGAGATTTGTCACGTGACCAGTAAATCGCAAACCCGAAACTGTGTAGAGAGAGACAAGTAATGATTTCTCGTGGCATTTTTTCACCCTAATTATTTAGTCTCCTTCCACCTCCAGGATGTGTGTGTATATATATATATATATATATATTCAGTTACAACATCAGAATTGATTAAAATAACATTAAGTGACAGAAGAAAGGAACAAACTCCTCAGTTGCAGTGTGAAAATAACGCGTAAAAATTGACTTTTTGTATGGTTAAAAACAAAAAAAGGGAATCCTACATAGTGATTGTATAATTAAGTGTAGAGATTTTTTGTAAGGACCATACTTCTTTTTTACTTTAGTTTTTAAAATTTGCCTTTTAAGGATTTGGTTTGGAATCACATACAGCTCCTGAATTGTTGGAACTTAAACATCTGATTTCTAGATCAGCAGTAAGTCGCGGAAATATTGAAAAAACAAAAAAAAAAAAAAAGTGTTAGAACTTTGTTGAAGCAATTCTCTTTAAAACTAATTCAATTCAACAAGTTTATAGTTTGCAAATAAAGAACACTAAAAAAAAAGTATAAAGATGAAACAAAAATGGGAAAAAACAACCTGACCAAGAGGAGGAAAAAAGGTTTTATTTCGAATAACCATTTCTATCCGTTTTCTTTGTTAACCAACTAGTCACCAACTCCTTTTTTTTTTTTTTATTAGTTTGAGCGGAATAAAAAAAAACTATATCGCACATTAAAAACACATTTTATGAAAGATCAAAAGAAAGTACGCGCGTCAGGGTGATTAAACCCAGAATGTCAATTTTTACGACTATCAGAAAACACTTTGTATTACTCAGCAGAATTTAATGGGAATTGGTCCTTAATGTATTATTTAATATTACAGTAACTGCGAGAAAACTTACTTAGAAAAAATTTTAATTAATTCTTGATAGACTTAGATTTTTTTTTTTCGAGAAAAAGTTCCATTGTTGTTGAAACTAAACTTTCAGAAAAAAAAATACAGGACATTTTTTGCGTTACAGTTCCATTAAAAATGAATACTTCACTTCTTGTCGCTTGTTGGAACTGAGACATTTTTTGTTTATTTATGGATTGAGAAACAATTTCTAGTTTGAGTTTTTCTTTTTATCAATTCGATCAGGTCTCCGTTTAAAAATTAAGGTTAAAACGATGGAAAAGCAAAAATATTTTAAAAATCATTCACAAGCAACAATAAACCTTTTTGGCGTGTTTCAGATTCAAAGGGAAATTAAAAAGAAAGCCAAATAAAAATTGAATAATTTCATTAAAAAAGAAAAAAAAATATTTTGATTAGAATTTATTATTTTGTAAGGGATTTTTTTTTCTTTTTAGAGAGAACGTGGCACTGAATGTCATTTCAATATTCTCAAATAAATGGCTATTTTTATTTAAATGAACCGGCATTTTTTTTTTAAGAAAATTAAAAAGAAAATAAGCAAGTGATATCGCTTGGTGTGGAACAAAAGAACAGTAACAATAAAAAGTTAAAACATTTTTTGTTTTTAAGAATTAAAAAAGTAAAACAAAAAAAAAGTAACAAATATTTTTCCTCTATCTCAATTTTTGGGTGATTGCAATTTCGGGGTTTTCTCAATCTTTTTTTTTCTTTTTAAGAATTAAAAAAAAATCTCGTTATAAATAAATCTAGCAGTTTAACTGCATTAAAATATCCTTGTATGTTGATATAGAAACCAATATTTACATCAAAACAACGAAGAAAAAAATAGCTAAGTGGTGTAAAAGAACAGATTTACAACGCAAGAAGGGCCATATTAAAAGCTTTTACATATCCGACTCGTCGGCATCTGTTACAAAAATAAATAAAGCCTAACCCCAAAATATCATCTAATTACCCCTAACTAATCTAAAATATAATCAAATATCATTTTTAGACAACGATTAATATCTGTTCCCGAAGTGGAAGCCGGCTGTGATTAAAAACATGACAAGTAAAAGGGAGGCAAGCAGAGACGAAAGAGGGGGTGAAATCTTCACTTAAAATCCACTGACGTGTCACTTAATAAAACAACGTAAGAGCACGTTTCTATATTTACCTCCGACTCCGGCATTTTTAGTTGGTTTCTTGTTTTCTGTATTATTCTGTTGCGGCTTTTTCTTGTTTGCCATCTTGGACTGATCTCCCTGCAGCAATTGGAAGATTTTTTTTCTCTGTCTCCTACACAAGGAAACGTCTGTCCGGCCTTCTCTCACAACTGCACACTAAAGCTTAGCAGCCGCTACAACGTGTACCTTGTCCGGTGTAGATAGAAAAGTAGTCTCCCCTGGAAAAAATTACCGTGCAACTGATGTATCAGTATTTTTCCCGTATGAAAAAAACATAAATAATTACAAATTAAAAACATTACTTTTTATTTAAACAAATAAATATTTTAAAAAATGTTGCATTAAAATATATTATACATTAACAACATTATTCAGTTAAAACTTCATATTTATCTTTTGTACATAATCAGCTAAGTTATATTGTGAGAGACTTTTTCTTTATCTCAAAAAGATAAAAATATTTTTTCTGGTATGCAAAATTGACAATAAAATAATCTAGTGGCATTATATGATACTTTACTTCAACTGTTTTAATCACAACCAGTTTGACTAAGTTTATAATAATGATAATTCCTCATATAAAAACTCAGATAAAAATAATCTAATTCATCAAAATAAACATGTATAATTTAGAAATGAAATCCAAATGTGTTATACAGATTTATCATAATTTCCAAACCTCTGTAGGAATAATAGCCCTGACTTAAAATAACAGGTAGTATGCATTTTGGAAGCCCTACTCTCCCTCTCTTCAACCACAGGAGCAACATTAAAAGGCTGCATGAAAAACATAAGATGTTAAGAAAAATTGATCTACACAGAGGGGATATATAAATAAGCAACAATCTTTATTGCAAACAAACCACTTGTTTAAAATCATTTCATTCACAGCAAGGTGATAAACACTATTATGATGCAAGGGGTTACTGAGAATGAAAGAAATTGAGAAAATGATTATGAAGGAGAAAAGACAGTAAAAGAAGACAAAAAAATGACCATAAATGTTTTTTTTTTTTCAATCGTGTCACCTCAAGCAAGGCATTTTTTTAATAGTGTCACCTCAAGCAAGGCATTCCACTGCCACTATAGCGCAGGGGGTTAATAGAGGGATTGGATATAGGAAATGTCAGAAGGAGGGTGATAGACGACTTAGGATGTACATAGGGAGAGAGCTGGAGAGAGTGGGTGTGAGTTAATGTGTTAGGAGGTGTCTATTGACCTTACATTTAAACTCCTGGAGGTTGTAGCCGTCGGGGAAGCAAGCATGCGGTACAGAATTCCACAGGCAGGAAGTGCAAGGAAAGAAGCTGTTGGAGTAGAAATTGCGGTTACATTTCATCAGTTTCACTGTAAAAGGGTGGGACCTAGTTGCCAATCTAGTATCTCGTGCAAATTCACATCTAGGGGGCACCAGTGATTTAAGTTCGTCAGAACAGAAGCCATGAAAGTATTTATAGAAGAGGCACAGGGATGCCACGTCACGCTAGTGAGAGAGATACTGCAGGCGGTCAGCCAAGTCGGTATGAGTTACATTACAGATTCTTCACTGTATTTTGTTGCATTTTAATTTATGAAGAATAAGATCATAGTTGACAGGAAAGCAAGAAGCTGGAAGAGAGTTCCACAAGCAAAAAGTGTGAGAGAAGAACCTATCTCCAAATAGAGAATGATTTAAGTAAGCACCAAAAATATATATATATTTTTTTTATTGAATTTATTTTATTTATCTTGAACAGTGAAACAATGCTAAGAATATTCAAGCACTGGATTATTTCCCCTGAATTAGAATTACAGGCAACGTGATTTTTGCCAAACTTGCTTTATTTTTCCTTTGAACAAGATGAGTGACAATATGTTGAAAGATGAGATAAAATCGATAAATGAAATAATAATAATAAGTATTAAAAAAAACATTTTTCTATGATGCTAAGAATAAAGAAACTGAAAATATGATTATCCATCTTGGTTTCATCAAACACCACTAGATGGCGCTGGTTAAGTTGATAAAAAGATAAACATTTTTCTGCCTCATTCTCTTTCTCATCTTTACTCAAAGATGTAGCACTATGTGGTAATTATGTTCCTGCTGAAGAATGTCAGTTTCCCAGGTCCACTGACAACTTACATTCTCTTTTTCACTTTCTAATGCATGGTGTTGTGGTGCAGTGGCTATCGGCTCGGAATGAGAAATCAGGGAGCAGAGTTCAAATTCCAGTTGAATTCATTGCATTCACTTACGCGCAAATACCCTTGGGAAAGGTATTAATCTGTCTCTTCCTTCCAGTTATGGGTTAAATAACAGGACAGATTGGGTTCTATAGCCTTGGCTTATAACCAGTCTACCACAGAAAGCAATGGCAACCTACTGTGGGATAATCTTCTGCCCAGTCAGTCATGTCTCTTTTGAGACATGATCGCCCAAGCATGTTTTACATATGACACTTAACTGACTGAATTCATGGCACTTGCACATGTCTTCCAAAACCTTGACCCTTGAAGTAAATCAACCTTTTCCTTGGTTTGTATTTATTTTTTAGATGAGACCGCGTCTTCTCTCCAGTTATGGGTTAAATAACAGGACAGATTTGGTTCTATAGCCTTGGCTGGCAACCAGTCTACCGCAGAAAGTAATGGCAACCTACTGCAGAATAATCTTTTGCCCAGTCAGTCATGTCTCTTATGAGACATGATTGCCCAAGTGTGTATAACGTACAGCACTTAACTGACTGACAATTTTCAATATCTTGGAATTATTTCAAACTATTGTTCTCGATATTTATTGTATCAAAAAAAAGTGTTTGGGGAGGAACAAAAACTGAGGTTGGTCATCAATAACTATCCTATACCTAGCTAATCAGAATCATGACCTAAACATTTTTTTCAATTTCCCATTCACCATAAGGACCCATCCATCATCACTCAATCCTCCATGTACCAAAATACCACATCTGCTCAGGGAACCTACAAAAGAATCCCCACAAGAATAAAAATTTCTTTATATGATATATATAGAAAAATATATAAAAATTTATATAGAAAAATATATAAAAATCTATACATGAAATGTAAAGGGTGGGGGTACATAAAACAAAAAAAAAACAAACAAAATTTTTACTTAAAATACAAAATAAATCAATTAACCCGTCCATCCCACAAAATAAAGAGGCCACTGTATTATATCAAACTATTGTTCTCATCTTGGTTGATATAGATGTTATAACATGCACAACGTTTTAACCAAGTATCCTCCGGTCATCATCAAGTGTCCATTGATTGGCTGATATGGATTATCGTGTTGATTATTGTGAAATATCCTTCGAAATCAGTTATTGTTCTTTCATGTTGGATTTGGTGCATCACTAACAGATCCAAGGATTGAAGTCATGACCACTAGATGATACTAACGGATGTATAACCAACTAAAACACAAATATGATACACATGTATAACCAAATAAATACAAATTATGACAAGTGGCACAAACCCACTAACATAATACAGTTGTCAAAACCATCTGACACTAAATATAAAAGGCTCCAAAAACACACCACTAAAGTTTTTTTGGATAGTGGATATAATAGTTGGCTATGCATGTGTTAGTATTATCAAGTGGTCATGAGTTCAATCCTTGGATCTGGTAGTGACACCAAATCCAACATGAAAGAACAATAACTGATTTCTTTTCCTTGATCATTCCAACTCTGCACAAGACTGATTTAATCTTGACCCTTAGAATGATGCTAATCCTTATTTACCCTAACTTCTAGACCAAGAAAAAGAAAAAAAGATATACCTGTGAGACATTGAGAACTTTGTTTCATTCGGTTAGATAAGTGATATATGCTTGTGCGATCATGTCTCTTTTGAGTCATGATGGACTAGGCAGAAAGTTTGCCCTTTCTTTCTGTGGTAGACTGGCTGCCAACCAAGGCTACAGAACCCAATCTATCCTGCTATTCTACCCATAGCTGGCAGATGAAGTGATGGATTAATATATTTCCCAAAATTATTTGCATGTAAGTGAATGCAATGAATTCAACTGGAATTTGAAAGAGAATAAACTGTCCGTGGTAGAAACTTCAACTTTTGTATACTTCTTATTTACACTCATGTTTGTTGTGCCCATCTTTATCATCATATTTGTGATGTTTTGCCCATTATACACTCTGACCTTCTTCAGATGATATACGCTGAAATTTCAAACTGAACCCTTTATCTTGTTCACGGAGATAGATTATTCTAGTTCCACATGCCATGCCTTTTCTGGATATCTCGGTGTCAATTATTTCCCTTTTAGTAACTCAAGTTTTGTTTACTTATGGCCTTTATAATTCTTGGTTATTTTGAATAACTCCAACATTACAACACATTTAAATCATAAGAAACATTCAAGTTTTTAACGGATATGTTCAAAAGATACTTAAAGGCTAAAATACTGTGGTCAGACATTTTATTTTTTTAACAATAAAGAACAATTAGGTTTTTAATGGATATGTTCAAAAGATACTTAAAGGCTAAAATACTGTGGTCAGACATTTTATTTTTTTTAACAATAAAGAGCAATTAGGTTTTTAATGGATATGTTCAAAAGATACTTAAAGGCTAAAATACTGTGGTCAGACATTTTATTTTTTTAACAATAAAGAACAATTAGGTTTTTAATGGATATGTTCAAAAGATACTTTTAAAGGCTAAAATACTGTGGTCAGACATTTTATTTTTTAACAATAAAGAACAATTAGGTTTTTAATGGATATGTCTAAAAGATACTTAAAGGCTAAAATACTGTGGTCAGACATTTTATTTTTTTAACAATAAAGAACAATTAGGTTTTTAATGGATATGTTCAAAAGATACTTAAAGGCTAAAATACTGTGGTCAGACATTTTATTTTTTTAACAATAAAGAACAATTAGGTTTTTAATGGATATGTTCAAAAAAGATACTTAAAGGCTAAAATACTGTGGTCAGACATTTTATTTTTTTAACAATAAAGAACAATTAGGTTTTTAATGGATATGTTCAAAAGATACTTAAAGGCTAAAATACTGTGGTCAGACATTTTATTTTTTAACAATAAAGAACAATTAGGTTTTTAATGGATATGTTCAAAAGATACTTAAAGGCTAAAATACTGTGGTCAGACATTTTATTTTTTTAACAATAAAGAACAATTAGGTTTTTAATGGATATGTTCAAAAGATACTTAAAGGCTAAAATACTGTGGTCAGACATTTTATTTTTTAACAATAAAGAACAATTAGGTTTTTAATGGATATGTTCAAAAGATACTTAAAGGCTAAAATACTGTGGTCAGACATTTTATTTTTTTTAAATAATAAAGAGCAATTAGGTTTTTAATGGATATGTTCAAAAGATACTTAAAGGCTAAAATACTGTGGTCAGACATTTATTTTTTTAACAATAAAGAACAGTTTTTAATGGATATGTTCAAAAGATATTTCTGGGGCTAAAATACTGTGGTCAGACATTTTATTTTTTTAACAATAAAGAACAATTAGGTTTTTAATGGATATGTTCAAAAGATACTTAAAGGCTAAAATACTGTGGTCAGACATTTTATTTTTTTAACAATAAAGAACAATTAGGTTTTTAATGGATATGTTCAAAAGATACTTAAAGGCTAAAATACTGTGGTCAGACATTTTATTTTTTTAACAATAAAGAACAATTAGGTTTTTAATGGATATGTTCAAAAGATACTTAAAGGTCAAAATACTGTGGTCAGACATTTTATTTTTTAAACAATAAAGAACAATTAGGTTTTTAATGGATAAGGTTCAAAAGATACTTAAAGGCTAAAATACTGTGGTCAGACATTTTATTTTTTTAACAATAAAGAACAATTAGGTTTTTAATGGATATGTTCAAAAGATACTTAAAGGCTAAAATACTGTGGTCAGACATTTTTTATTTTTTTAACAATAAAGAACAATTAGGTTTTTAATGGATATGTTCAAAAGATACTTAAAGGCTAAAATACTGTGGTCAGACATTTTATTTTTTTAACAATAAAGAACAATTAGGTTTTTAATGATATGTTCAAAAGATACTTAAAGGCTAAAATACTGTGGTCAGACATTTATTTTTTTTTTAACAATAAAGAACAATTAGGTTTTTAATGGATATGTTCAAAAGATACTGTTAAAGGCTAAAATACTGTGGTCAGACATTTTATTTTTTAACAATAAAGAACAATTAGGTTTTAATGGATATGTTCAAAAGATACTTAAAGGCTAAAATACTGTAGTCAGACATTTTTATTTTTTTAACAATAAAGAACAATTAGGGTTTTTAATGGATATGTTCAAAAGATACTTAAAGGCTAAAATACTGTGGTCAGACATTTTATTTTTAACAATAAAGAACAATTAGGTTTTTAATGGATATGTTCAAAAGATACTTAAAGGCTAAAATACTGTGGTCAGACATTTTATTTTTAACAATAAAGAACAATTAGTTTTTAATGGATATGTTCAAAAGATACTTAAAGGCTAAAATACTGTGGTCAGACATTTTATTTTCTTTTTAACAATAAAGAACAATTAGTTTTTAATGGATATACACAAAATAAACTTTCAAATTAACTATGGTAGAATTTAGACCTAGGTTCCATAATCATTCTAACCATTGCACCTACTGAAGAGGACGGATAAGACTCTGCTGTACAAGCTGATGGTGGTTCTGAAATGGTGTGGGTTGTGTTCTGTAGGAGTTTGCATGGACCACAAGTGAAACTGGCATCTATATTGTTGTAGATCTTCGTCTCCAATTTGTTGTGGAGTTGTGATGAAATTTCGCCACAAAGTTGTAGTGACTGATTTGTGCCAGAAGTAAGACACAGAACCAGAAGATAGGTTCAAAACAGTGTATTAATATAACAAGAAACAAGATATTCAAAGGAAGTGTTAAGAATAAGTAATATAGAAATAAGTCAGTCCAAAGGTATTATTATGCTGTTTATTGCCTGACTAGTAGCTGTCATTAACTGCTTTGTTAACTGCCTTTGTTAACTGCTCTAAACTTGTCTTCGTTAACTGCTTTCGTTAACTGCTATCCAGAAGTCACTCAGGTAATTCATATGTAGCAAGAGGAAGAGTCCATTCCTCATAGGAGGGCACCATGACATATATCAACAGAGCTAATAGGCATATGATGTTGTTGCTTAATGTCAGGTTCTAGGAACACTTAGTTGACTTCCATATATTCTATTGGTCCAACGCACTTCTTAGATTTAAACCTAATAAAATTTGTACTTGACATGTAGCTGAACCTTATAAATTCTCTGCAGCCAAATCTAAGAAACCCAACAGAGTTGATATAAACAATGCTGGAAAGATCCAAGATAAATATATCCACACAATAATTCCATCCCCTGATAGACTTCATGCCACATCATGTAGTTGCCACTATTCAGGTGAAGAGAAGCATTTTGTATCAATAAATCTCTCTCACGTTCCATAAACTTCCCGAGGGGTATGGGGCCATGGCTCTAAAGTTCCATAGACACTTTGGAGGCTATGGAGCCACAGTTCTCAAGTCCCATAGGCTACACAGGGAAGTATGGGACTAATGCTCTCATTCTGTAGATTTCAATGAGGAGTATACAGCTACTCCTCTCAGCATGCGATGTATTGTGGCTATGATATCCATACTAATAGTTATTTTTTAACAGAATGGAATTGCTAGCTACATGCTCAACTAGTTTTGAATTAAGAATTGCTAACCAAAGCTAGGGAGCCTAGTATACTCTACTATTTAACCCATAGTTGGGAGAGAAGAGATGGATTTGTACCTTTTTCAAGGGTGTTTGCACAAACTTGGCTAGCAAATTTCTCATTCTGAGCCACTAACTATTGCACCAGCCATAAATAACCACCTATAATGTTATATAATGCCTATAATGTTATATAATGCCTATAATGTATATAATGCCTATAATGTATATAATGCCTATAATGTTATATAATGTTATATAATGCATATATTGTTATGGTATTTCAGTTTTATATTAAGTTGATATAATGTTTTAAGCATTTTTTGCATGTACTGCCATATTGGTGTTTTCAGTGATGTTTGGTTGGTTGGTTTTGTTTAGTAGCATATCATCTCCTCTTTGTATCTATAGTAGCTTCTATGGAGCCTTACTTTTGGAGCAGAAATGCACAGATGGGCAATGGTGGTGATTAGACTGTTTTGTAGTTTAAAATTTGTTCTTTCAAATTATGTCACCGTGCTCTTTGCATCTGTTTTGCTTTTGTAGAGGGCATTACTTTCAAAGCAGAAACACATAGCTAAATCCAAACTTATTTATAAATGGAACTCTGTGTGTGTGTGTGTGTGTGTGTGTGTGTGTGTGTGTGTGTGTGTGTCCTATAGACTCCGAAACAGCTGAACCGATTTTCTTAAAAATTTACACAGTTGTACTATAAGCGTCTGTGAGTGTTCTTAGCTAGGTTTTGTGTTGAGGTAAATAAATATCAAAAATCGATAGTCAAAAAAATCAGGTTATAGAAGGAGTGGTCCAATTTTAATCAAATTTGATACGCTCATAGACAAAGACATAAGAAACGATATTCAGATGTTTCAAGGTTGCAGTTCTTACAATAATGCAGAAAATCGATAATATATATATATATATATATAAAGCAAGATGTTTGTGTGTGTGCATCTGTTTATCTGACTGTATGTCTGTATTTTTTCAGCCCTTTTATTTTAGTTTTTGCTTCGGGTTTGGCTCTAAGTAGGTATAATTGTAGTTCTTAGTCTCAGCCATGATACCATTTACTCAGAGGACTTATTTAGCCTTCAAAATTCAGTTTATGATGAAAAAGACTTATTTGATACTGATACCAGGAAATCAAAATTTGACTTACATCCATTCATTTTTCTTTCAGTCTACAGTTTCACTTTAACTGGAAACAACTATTGCTTTTTAGTCTTTCCTGCCAATGTCCAAAGAGTCTGAGCTCCAGGACCATGGATTAGTTTTAAAGCTTTCATTACACCCGAGCAACGCCGGGCTATACTGTTAGTATAATAATAGTGTTTTGTAGCTAAAATCTTGCTCTACCCCAAAAAGTCATTGGCCTCTCTGTATCTGTTATAGATTTTATAGAGCATTACATTTGCAGCAAAAATGCATTCATAGCCAATAGTTGGTGACTATATGGAAAAAAGTGTTTTGTAGTTGAAAACCTGCTCTATCCAAGGAGGTCATTACACTCTCTATATGTGTTATAGAATCTTCAGGGGATTACTTTTGGAGTAAAAATACATACATAGCCAATGGTGGTGACTATATGGAAAATGTTGAATTATAGCTGAAAACTTGCTTTATCTAACAATTAGGCTATCTGTATTGGAATTCTTCAAGTTGAATTCATTGCATTCAATATCATGTGGAAATATATAAGAGTGTTACTTTTGAAAAATTCTTCATTTTTTTTTTTACACAGTAAAACAAAGCACTACTTTTGTATTTTGTTAGTTGAGGAATCCATAAAAAGTCAAAATATTATATTTTGCTTCTAAGGGTAAGACATAGCACGTGTTGTGTTATTTTTTTAAATCTGTATCAGATAAAAAAAAAAAAGAGACATTATTTGACCTTAAACAAAACTGCAGCCAAAATAGGAGCTGTCATTTTTTAAAAAGCTGAATTTTAACACCTTATAGCTTGGTTATGTCTGTTATCAAGCAAACATAACCAAGCTATAAAATGCTCTCAAGATAAAAATATATTTGACCTCATTTGTGGATATTATATAAGTAAATGTTTATATTTCTGAAATGCGCCATATTAGTTTGTATATAAGTAACTTAAAAAAAAGAAAGGGTTAAAAAACTCACTTTGCATCCTATATTTGGGGTCTTCCATAGGCTAATTTTATCCTTAACACTCACTTCTACTTTTATGTGCCGTGTCCCTTCAGGACATAGGCGATCATGACCCTCTACCTCTTCCTGTCTCTTGTTGTGCTTAATATATGTTGTCCTGTTACTTCTCTCAAACCCTTCTCTGTCATTCATTTGTGTAAGCCCATCAAGTATGTCACACACTATTTCCACTGTTTCTCTATCCACCTTGTGAGTATCAGATTTTCCAAACCCTCCTTCCTCATTGTGTGTCTCAGAAACTTCAGCTGTCTCTTGCTGATGTTAAGTATATGTTTCCTTTTCGTTTCCATTCTCTCCAAAATTTTGTCATAGCTCACATTTTCAATTCATGGTAACTTTAGACGACCTCACCTGATTCCATGAAAATGTTATTTATTCAAACAACGTTATTATTTTCATTGTTCTTGTTTGCACAATTTTATTTTTCAATCAGAAATTTTGCATATTTAATATTATCCATAAAGCCATATATTTTTTGATGATTTTTGGTTGGTTGTTTTGTTTTTATGTCATATCAACTTCGGTGGGTCATTTATTGCTAACCAAATTTTTATTTATTTATTGCTGGTGATACCTTTTTATTTCAACAATTTATTGTTGTTTTTATATAAGTTTTGTGTTTAGTAATACTTTTTTCTTTTCCAGTATCAAGATTCATTGGGATTTGTTTTTAAGGGCAGGGTCCCCAAGTCCTACCCTTGTTATTTAACTCATAACTGGAGGGAAGGGATGGATTAATACCTTTCCCAAGGGTACCAGTGCTTAAGTGAATGCAGGGTATTCAACTGGATTTCGAACTTGGCTCACTGATTTCTCTTTCCGAGGCGATATCCACTGCACCACAACGCATATCCGTCACTAAATGCTTACAACACCTGGTATTCCCAAGCAATCACCCATCTAAGTACTGACCAGGCTCAACATTGCTTAACTTCGGTGATCGAGCGAGAACCGGTGTATTCAACGTGATAGGTCATAAGACATTTTTAGATGAGAGTACCTTTCATGGAATACATGTCTTTATCAAGTAATACAAACATATGAAACAATAGAATACGAAGCTTTATTCCGATTTACTCGATGTAGGGCTACGCTCTGTAATCAGTCAGTTAAGTGCTATATGTGATACACACTTGGGAGATCATGGCTTAAGAGAGACATGACTGACTGTGCAGAAGATTGTCACGCAATAGGTTGCCATTACCTTAAGCAGTAGACTGGTTGCCAACCAAGGTTATAGAACCCACTCTGTCTTGCTATTTATCCCATAGCTGGAGGGAGAAGAAACAGATTAATACCTTTCCCAAGGGTATTTGCACATAAGTGAATGCAATGAATTCAACTGGAATTTGAACTTGACTCTTTGATTTCTTGTTCCAAGCTGATGTTCACTGCACCACAACACACACATCCTGTAGTACAGACCCTAATGCACAGGAATAACAGTGGCCTGAACATCTCACATTCTTGCAACTTAAATCCAGAAGTTAGTGTATTTTGTAAGCCTTTTTGACCTTGATATTATGGTAACCAGGAGTCATTTTCTTCTTCTTCCTCTTCTTCTCATCATCATCATCATCATCAGTTAGTTAAGTGCCATATGTGATATACACCTTGCGTGATCATGTCTCGAAAGAGACATGATTGACTGGGCAGAAGATTATCTCGCAGTAGGTTGCCGTTGCTTTCTGTGATAGACTGGTTACTGACCAAGGCTATAGAACCCAATCTGTCCTATTATTTAACTCATAACTGGAGAGAAGAGACAGATTAATACCTTTCCCAAGAGTATTTGTGTGTAAGTGAATGCAAGGGATTCAACTGGAATTCAAACTCAGCAGTCCGATTTGTCGTTCTGAGTCATCACACTTCCAGAAAAAAATAAAGGAAAAAAATAAAGGCGCAGTGTTTAACAATATGTTGACAGTATGTTTGGCTGGTTTTGTTTAGCGGCATATCAATCTGTCTAGGTTATTTAAGGCCAAAATCTAAATTTGAAAATTCAAACTTTATAATTAATTCAAGAGAATGAGATTATTTCATGATTAAATTATAATTACTTAGTTGCAATTTTTTTTGTCAGATAATCTTAGAAAATCAAGTGAGGAGTGAAAACCTATTCCTCCTCACAAGAAATGAGATTAAATCATAGCAAATTCATTTTTGTTTTTGCAATGTATGCCACGTCTTCAGTTTTACAATAAAATGTGTTGCTGGTCATTCTGCTACAAAAATGTATTTTTATATTTTTTTTTGTATTTCATTTTTGTTTGGTTGTTCACTGATCAGAAGACTGGAAGTTTTGATGAGTGTGGAACCACCTCTTAATTGCTGTTGTTTTCAGGTTCACCCTGACCTAGGGTTGTAGTGCATGTTAGGGTCTCATCTATGGGTAAATAATGAACCCCCAACAAAAACAAAATACTATGAAATTATAAAAATGGATTTTTTTATAATAAAAATACATACAATACAGTTTTATATAAAAAACATTATCAATGATACATATTTTTGGAAAAAATTACAATACAAAAGAACAATACAATTTTAAAGCCAAATGACTAGCGATATATTTTATAGTCAATCTAAACTTATTTATAAATGGAACTTTGCCTGTGTGTGTGTGTGTGTCCATTACCTATAGACTCTGAAATGGCTGAACCGATTTTCTTGCGAATTTACACAGTTGTACTATAAGTGTCTGCAAGTGTTCTTAGCAAAGTTTTGTGTCGAGGTACCCCCGATAAATATCGAAAATCGATAGTCAAAAAAATCAGGTTATAGAAGAAGTAGTCCGATTTTAATCAAATTTGATACACTCATAGACAAAGACATAATAAACGATCATCAGAAGTCTCAAGGTTGCACTTCTTACAATAGTGCAGAAAATTGATAATATATATATAAAAGGCAAGATGTTTGTGTGTGTGTCTGTTTATCTGTCTGTATGTCTTTTATACAAATCCACAATTTTTATCCAATTCTCACCAAACTTCACACAAATATTCTTTAGGCTGAGTCTGAGCTCCAGGACCATGGATTAGTTTTAAAGTTTTCATTACACCCAAGCAACACTGGGCTATAGTGCTAGTATATATATATATATATATATATATATATATATATATATATATATATATATTAGGTGCGATTGGTAAATTGTCGCAATTATTTTATTATTTCAAATATTCTTTAGGCTGAGTCTGAGCTCCATGACCATGGATTAGTTTTAAAGCTTTCATTACACCCGAGCAATGCCGGGCTATACTGCTAGTACCAGTAATAAATTTGTACAGAAAAATGGCTAACAACACATTTTATCTGTATTTGAAGGCATAAACTTGTGTCCGAAATTATATTTAGTTGAAGCCATAAGATAATGCTAAAAATACTTACATTTCAGCATAATTCATAAAGATTGATATGCTAATAAGCAAATTTAACCAAATAACCAACATGAAAAAACTCTTTCATAACATTAATCCATATAATATCCAACAATTACTTAAATCAAACTGTATTCCAAAATATAGCTTCAACAAAAATAAGCATCACTGCTAACAGTAATCATGGCCACACAGATATGTATATGAACAAAAGCTGAGTATCAACTACCATGTATACAATTGTGAAAGCAGAATGATATATATCATATATTTATTACATCAAAACTCCCCAGAAAATTAAATTTCAACACTAAATGACCCACAAAGACTAAACAAGCACTTCAAATCAAATCATACAAGGTTTGTGTACCTCAGAAAGAAGATTGCAAGAGATGGTACCCTGCTTCTAGTGGTCAAAAGAAATTGCTTTCTAAAATGTTTATAGCATCATGGAAAGTCCCTAGTCAACAAGTGAAACCAAGAGAAAGTTGTTTCATGAATATGTTCTGTTAGTGATGACTTTTGGAAGTGAGACATTAGTGCTCTACACCACCAATGCATAGACTTTTGAAATGGGCCAACATTGCAACAGAGAAAATTAAGCTTGGCAGGAATATCAGCACCTGAATTCAACATCAGATTGCCGTAAAAGACATAATCAAGACCATCAGAAAGTGAAAACATAGCTGAGATGTCTTAATTATCTTTAACTCAACAAAAGTAGATAAAAGCATTGGTTAGATCCAGT
This sequence comes from Ascarosepion bandense, assembly GCA_037127315.1. NCBI lineage: Eukaryota > Metazoa > Mollusca > Cephalopoda > Sepiida > Sepiidae > Ascarosepion > Ascarosepion bandense. The sequence continues at coordinate 1,300,828 of JBBBDQ010001248.1, read as the reverse complement.
GACTTGACCCAAACAGTTGTGAGTTCAATACCTGACTACAGCAGTGGTGAACAAATAACTCAGAGAGTTAAGTTAAAGGGAGATAACTAAGACACATCCTGAAGTGGCATGGCTCATGGAATCAAGCTTGGCACAGCCTTACATGACAGGAATAGCAACCAGTGAATTCAAAACCAGATTGTTGTGAAGGACATAATCGAGACCATCAGAAAGTAAAAACATAGCTGGGATGTCTTAATTATCTTTAACTCAACAAAAGCAGATAAAAGCATTGGTTAGATCTAGTGACTTGGCCCAAACAGTTGTGAGTTCAATACCTGGTTACAGCAATGGTCAACAAATAACTTAAAAAGTTGAGTTAAAGGGAGATATCTAAGACATCCAGAAGTGGCATGGCTCATGGAACAAGAACAATATACTCCAATAATCAAAATAAAGATTTCGGTTAGAAATTCCAATCCTTAAGAAAGCCAGAGAGTAAAAACATTTTGAATATGCCATTTAAATGATCCATGTAAATAATGAAAAAAAGTAAGAGTGGATTATTGTGGTTTATTGTAAATTATTGCATATCAGTCAGATAAGTGCCATACGTGATACATGCTTGGGCGATTGTGTCTCGAAAGAGACATGACTGACTGGGCAGAAGATTATCCCACAGTAGGTTGCCATTGCTTTCTGCGGTAGACTGGTTACCGACCAAGGCTATAGAACCCAGTCTGTCCTGTTATTTAACCCATAACTGGAAGGAATAGACAGATTAATACCTTTCCGAAGGGTATTTGCGCGTAAGTGAATGCAATGAATTTGGTTGGAATTCGAACTCGGCTCCCCGATTTCTCGTTCCGAACCGATATCCAATGCACCACAACGCACATCCTTATTGCATATAACTTTGCTTAAAAATCACCTCTAGGCAGCTCTTCTTAAGTTTTATATAAAGGCATATATTTATCTTGCAAGCCTCTCTTACAACTTTTCAACACTATCATTAAGATGCAGTTTACATACAATTGAACTATGCCCCCTACACTTGTGTGTGTTTTTATTTCTCTCCCTTGACTCATGAACACTTTTACACACATATCTGTCATGTATGTGGACACAAATTTCACACACACAAAAACACACATTCTTTAGTTTAAATGTTTCCTATGTAACAAGTCTTTAAATGCCTTCTTTTATTGTAATTGTGATTTACTTCTAAAAGAAGAGCCCAAAATGTCAACTACAAATCGGGAATACTAAAATCAAGCAGGTGCAGTAATTGAAATGCCTGGGAAGCGTTCTAACAGAGGACGGAAAGAGTGACACAGAGATCTGAAGGCATATTGGCATGGCCAAGGATGCATTCCAGAAGCTGAATAGAGTTTTAAGAGACAGGAAAATTTTGCTGGAAACAAAGAAGAGAGTACTGGACTGTTATGTAATGTCTGTTCTTCAATATGGCAGTGAATGCTGGACAATCTCATCAAAGATGAAGGAAAGACTTGAAGCAACTGGTTCTACAGAAGGATGCTGAGGATACCATGAACAGAATATATAAGCAATGATAATGTTTTGGAGAAGATGGACATGAAAACGAGACTGATACTTAACATCAGGAAAAGACAGCTGAAGTTCCTGGGACATGTAATGAGGAAGAAGGGCTTGGAGAATATGATACTCACAGGTCAGATGGAGGATGGAAATGAAAAGGAAACTAATACTTAACATCAGGAAAAGACAGCTGAAGTTCCTGGGACATGTAATGAGGAAGAAGGGCTTGGAGAATATGATACTCACAGGTCAGATGGAGGATGGAAATGAAAAGGAAACTAATACTTAACATCAGGAAAAGACAGCTGAAGTTCCTGGGACATGTAATGAGGAAGAAGGGCTTGGAGAATATGATACTCACAGGTCAGATGGAGGATGGAAATGAAAAGGAAACTAATACTTAACGCCAGGAAAAGACAGCTGAAGTTCCTGGGACATGTAATGAGGAAGAAGGGCTTGGAGAATCTGATACTCACAGGTCAGATGGAGGATGGAAACAAAAAGGAAACTAATACTTAACATCAGGAAAAGACAGCTGAAGTTCCTGGGACATGTAATGAGGAAGAAGGGCTTGGAGAATCTGATACTCACAGGTCAGATGGAGGATGGAAACGAAAAGGAAACTAATACTTAACATCAGGAAAAGACAGCTGAAGTTCCTGGGACATATAGTGAGGAAACAGAGTTTGGGGAACCTGATACGTGCGGGAGAGATAGAGGGAAGGAGAGACAGGGGAAAGCAAGTCGTGACATACTTGATGAACTTGAGCAGATAGATGGCAAAGCAGGGATTGAGCAGGGTAATAGGATAAGAGGGTGCTAAGGGCTACAAGGGATAGAGAAATGCAGAAGGCCATGATTGCCTACATCCTGAAGGGACATGCCACATAGAAGAAGATATACATAAAATTGTCATTTGTTTCATATTGTTTTGCATAACACATTTTTGTCTTGGACTCACAATGAGTCCATCAAAATGTTTGTAAGACAAATTTTTCCAGGAGCCAATAAATATTTACTATCATTGTTCACATGCTCAGACCATGATATTCTCAGCATCTTTCTGTAGAACCCCATTTCTGTAACCTGAAGTCTCCTTTTCATTTGTGAGAAGATTGTCCAGAATTCACTGCCATATAGGAGGACTGATATTACGTAACAGTTCAGTACTCTTTTCTTTGTTTCTGTTGCTTCAAGTCTCTTCTTCATCTGTGAGGAGATTGTCCAGCATTCACTGCCATATAGGAGGACTGATATTATATAGTAGTTAAGTACTCTTTTCTATGTTTCTAACAAAATTTTCCGGTTTCTTAAGACTTTCTTTGCACTTAGTTCCTATTTTCCCTAAAAGCTCCTTGTAGTTACCTCTTCTGTCCATGGTATTCTCAGCATCCTTCTGTAGAACTACATTTCTGCTGCCTGAAGTCTCAAAACTAACAAATATGACCACTAGAAAACATTCAAGATGACTGTTTGTTGCTATAAGTCAGTCATCACTCATTATGGAGAAGGAACTTCTACATCACAAACTAGAAGACATCACAGAACTCTCTTAAGAAATATATGGCAAACATGGACCTTTGTGTCCACAAAAAATGGAATGTTAAAGGGATGGTTTTTCCTATGACACTGCTTTTATTTTATTTTAGCTATTCCTTGGCAAAGTTTGTTTTAGGAAATTTTGATCTCCAGTGTTAGTTTTTACTTATAGTTTAAGTATTAAGTATATAACAAAATAAATAAATATAAAAACTTTAAAGTTAAATTGAGAAAATGTGACACTTTAAAACTATTGCTATAGTTATAACAACTAGAGCCATGACTATAATAAAAAAAGATACTCACAAGAATATGAGCAAGATTCTTGGTAGCCCCTGTTTGCTGGAGAATCAAAACTGCACTGTGTGGAACTGCTCATAGAATTAGATAGATTTGCCTCTCGTCCAGTTTCCACCCCTCTCTGGTCTTTTGAACAGGAGTAGAGGTCTATCAAAATCCTTCTGATGTCTATTCTTTCTCATTCACTTCCAGCAGTCCCTTGCATCTTAGTAACATTATGGCCTTGTTTGGGATGAATTGATTTTTAAATAAATAAATGAATAAATAAAAAGAAACTCGGGAGAGTATTTATTGTAGCTTGTTAGGGCCAGGAAGAAAGACACAAAAAAAGAAGGTAGGTTGAACCAGTGTATTAGAATAGCAGAACATATGTATCAGAATAACAGAATATATATCGGAATTACAGAACATATGTATTGGAATAACAGAACATGTATACAAAATAAGAGTGTTCTTAATCAGCAGATAGAAGTGTCCGTCTGAACTGTCAAGTTACACTGTGTCTCGGTTGCCTTCTTTAGGAAGTCTTTCAGGTTAGTATTTATGAAGGAGGAAGAGTTCATTCCAATGCAGATAGGGCACCATAACAGTATTACATGTTAAAATTTAATTGAAGAAGAAGTTATCGTTATCAACAAGGCATCATATAGGCTTGTGGTGGTTTTATAATAGTGTGATGTTTATTCATGAGGAATGAACTATCTCTGCTTGTTCACCAAAACGTGTCATTGATCAACAATTACTAGACTATTTAAACTATTTAGATTGTTCAAATTGTTGCCCTCATCTTTACTGTCACATTCACAATGTTTGAACTGTTGTACACTCTGGCCTTCTTCAGGTAATATTTGTTTGAAATTTGAATGAAACACTCTTCATTAAATGCAATTTACATGTAATATCAATTGTGTTGTGTTTTTCAATTATCTATACACAGCCTGTCTTGTCAAACTTTATCTCAAAGTAGAAGAAGAAGAAGAAGAAGAAAGAATTATTACAGGAAGCAAGAAGTGACCATTTTAGATTAAATAAAAACCTAAAGCAATGAGTCTTGAGATAAAATTAGTCAACATAGATCTGAACTTTACATATAAGACCCAGAGCAATTTTCTTTAAAAATACTGTAAAATATTTTACCTTGTTTAATTAATATTTTAAGCATTTAAATTTGTTTTATTTAGTTTTATGCATATACATTAGTCATTTCAGTTTAATTAAATTTATTCAATCTACAGATATAGTTCCTGTGACGAATTTCTGAACAGCAATATGTTCACTTAAATACCTGTTAGCATATTGAGTAAACCAATTTAAATGTAATGGAGAATGCTAATTAAAATTAGAAATTATTAATGGCAGAATAATATAAAAATTTGTGCTTAAAAAACAAAAATATTCATTAAATGCAATTTACATGTAATATCTCGTGTTGTTTCTCAATTATCTATACACAACCTGTCTTGTCAAACTTTATCTTGAACGTCTTGATCAAATTCAACTCTCATAAGTTATGTCAGTAAAGGCCCAAGAGGTGAATGTAGTAGGGGGTGAGAAGGATGTGGGACAACTATTCAATGTCATCACAAAGGACACCCAACCGACAATAACAGAAATGTACAACTTGGTTTATACATTGAAATGTCAAAAGTGTTAGGATAGCAACATGTAAAAATTACAGTGTTTGTAGAAAAAAATGTAAAAATCTATATATCAATTAAAATGTTGCAAAATAAACAAATTAAACATATTCAAATCATAGTGGACATATTATAAAAACATTAGGTTTATAAGTCCCAAAAATTCATACACTGCCTGGCTATAAGTATTGAACAAATAACTTAGAGAGTTGAGTTAAAAAGAGATAACTAAGATATCCAGAAGTGACATAGCTCATGGATTGAGAACAATATACCCCAGTGATCAAAATAAAGGGTTTTGTTCAAAATTCCAATTGCCTGAAGAAGGCGGAAGTGTTTAACAATCGAAAAGTTGAAAATATAAATATGGCAATAAAGATGAGGACAACTGCCTGAACAATGTAAATAAAGTAAATGTTACCTCATCTCAGAAGTATAGACAATTGTTGAAACATATTCTATTATTTAATCAGTTTCAGACAAATTATTAATACTGTCTTTTTAATAAAAATTATTAATAGGATACAATATTCCTATTGAATAGTCAGTCAGTTACTTGCCAGACATAATATATGCTTGGTTGATCATGTCTCTTCTGAGACATGACTGACTAGGCAGAAAATTTCCCCACAGTAGGTTGCCATTATTTCTTTTCAGCAGACTGGTTGCCAACCAAGGCTATAGAACCCAATCTGTACTGCTATTCAGTTTATAGCTGGAGGGAGGAGATGTATTAATACCTTTCCCAAGTGTATTTGTGCATAAGTGAATGAAATGAATTCAACTGGGTTTTGAACTCTGTTCTCTAATCTCTCATCCCAAGCTGATATCCATTGCACCACAATACTTATCCACTGAGTAGATACCAACTTGAAATAAAATTTAATTAGCTTATAATTTAGGAAGAAAGATAAAAATCACATAGCATTTATAACATAAAATTATAAATCAAAGTTTCAGCTAATAAGTATGTATAGTTATTAATTTACTAGCAGTATAGCCGGCGTTGCTCGGGTGTAATGAAAGCTTTAAAACTAATCCATGGTCCTGGAGCTCAGACTCTTTGGACGTTGGCACAAAAGACTAAAAAAAGCAATAGTTGTTTCCAGTTAAAGTGAAACCGTAGTCTGAAAGAAAAATGAATGGATGTAAGTCAAATTTTGATTTCCTAGTATCGATATCAAATAAGATTTTTTCGTCATAAACTGAATTTTGAAGGCTAAATAAGTCCTCTGAGTAAATGGTATCATGGCTGAGACTAAGAACTACAATTATACCTACTTAGAGCCAAACCCGAAGCAAAAACTAAAATAAAAGGGCTGAAAAAAATACAGACATACAGTCAGATAAACAGATGCACCCACACAAACATCTTGCTTTATATATATATATATATATTATCGATTTTCTGCACTATTGTAAGAACTGCAACCTTGAAACTTCTGAATATCGTTTCTTATGTATTTGTCTATGAGTGTATCAAATTTGATTAAAATCAGACCACTCCTTCTATAACCCGATTTTTTCGATTATTGATTTTTGATATTTATCGGGGGTACCTCAACACAAAACCTAGCGAAGAACACTCGCAGACGTTTATAGTACAACTGTGTAAATTTTCAAGAAAATCGGTTCAGCCATTTCAGAGTCTATAGGTAACGGACACACACACACACACACACACACACACACACAGAGACAAAGTTCCATTTATAAATAAATTTAGATTTAGATTAAATTTCTTACATTTCATTTACTTTGGCAAATTTTCTATGATCCAAAGTTGGATATTTAATAAGATAAATGACTAAACCATAAAAAAAGAAAAAAAAACCTGATTAAATCAGCTAAACTATATAAACAAAATAAATATTTTAAAAAAATTAATTTAAAATTTCTGCATATCTTCTCTTTCATGTTCATTTTTAATCAGATCAATGTAAACATCACTTCAGTCCATTGAAGTCATTTACACTAAATTTGTTAAAAATATAATTAAAATTAGAAATTTGTTAAAATTTGTTACAATTTATAGATAAAGTGAGGTATTTATAATATTCAGAGTTTATTAATTCAACATTTGGAATTTTTATGATGGATTTTATCGGCTCGGAACGAGAAACCGGGGAGCCGAGTTCGAATTCCAGTTGAATCCATTGTATTCACTTACGCGCAAATACCCTTGGGAAAGGTATTAATCCGTCTATTTCTTCCAGTTATGGGTTAAATAGCAGGACAGATTGGGTTCTATAGCCTTGGCCGGCAACCAGTCTACCGCAGAAAGCAATGGCAACCTACTGCGGGATAATCTTCTGCCCAGTCAGTCACGTCTCGAAAGAGACATGATCGCCCAAGCGTGTATCACGTATGGCACTTAACTGACTGACTGACCATTATGACTTTCATTCCAATTCTAGGTCAGAGGTTCTGTTTTGGAAATGTTTAATTTAAATCTTGTTTCTTGGAACACTTAGTAAAGAATATTGATTCTTGTTTGATATCATCTAAATCTAAACTTATTTATAAATGGAGCTTTGTGTGTGTGTGCATGTGTCTGTGTGTGTGTGTCCCCGTTACCTATAGACTCCGAAACAGCTGAACTGATTTTCTTGAAAATTTACATAGTTGTACTATAAGCGTTCGTGAGTGTTCTTAGCTAGGTTTTGTGTCGAGGTACCCCCGATAAATATCAAAAATCAATAATAAAAAAAATCGGGTTATAGAAGGAGTGGTCCAATTTTAATCAAATTTGATACACTCATAGACAAAGACATAAGAAACGATATTCAGAAGTTTCAAGGTTGCAGTTCTTACAATAGTGCAGAAAATCAATAATATATACATATAAAAGACAAGTTGTTTGTGTGTGTGTCTGTTTATCTGCCAAAGAGTCTGAGCTTCAGGACCATGGATTAGTTTTAAAGCTTTCAGTTCACCCAAGCAATGCCGGGCTATACTGCTAGTTTTAGATATATGTAAGAAATAATTAAAAAATATTGGTTTTTTGATTATTTTAAACTAAACTATGGTCTGTATGATTAAAATAAAAAGAAGGAAAAATCAATTTCAACCAAATCCAAAGTAACCTCACTTTAATGTGATCCGTACAATACTTCTAAAATCTTTGATATCAATGTGGTATAACTGTGCAGATGTAATGCTGAAAAAGAAAAAAAAAGAAAACCGGAGAGCTTTAAGAATAAAAGTTTTCACATTGTTTTGGAGCCAGCCATGTTTTATTAACTGGATATAATAGTCTAACGCTTCTGTTCAGATAGGAAGCTACACAACAGGCGTATGTAATGAGCAAGAGGAGAAAGCAAGGCAGATGGGTAGATGAGAAAGGCAGAGATATACAACTGGAGTGCTTCCCAAAGTGGAAGACATGACAGAAGAAGTGGACACAACATAAAGATGTTATCCCTCAACAATGTGGTCAGAGGAATGTGTTATTCTATTGTTCTCAACACGATATGCCAACATAAGAATGATGATCTATTCTAGACATTTTCTCATTCTGTGGTGGGGGTAGCAGATCACTCTAGGTCTTTTGTTTTGAAATCAGTGAATAAGCAAGGTCATCTAATAATATTGCTGATCTTAAATCAGTTGTCTAAATTATTTTAATCTTTTTGCCTGTGTTACACTAGACCAGCTTTTCACAAAAGTTAATAAAGTAAACTTTAGAATGAAGAAATAAGCTTCAGATACGGTCATTTGAACTTGAAAGATGATCTACAAAAAGTATTCCTCTTGACCTTTTATTTGAAGAAGCATAATAGTTTGGTTAATTTTTGTTTTGGTACTATAGTGAATGGATATGTGTTGTGGTGCAGTGGGTATCAGCTTGGAGTGAGAAATCAGAGAGCTGAGTTCGAATTTCAGTTGAATTTGTTTTGTTCACTTACATGCAATTACTCTTATGAAAAGTATTAATCTGTCTCTTCCCTCCAGCTATGGGTTAAATAACAGGACATATTGGGTTTGGCTATACCAGCATGACATTTCTGATCACCTCTTCTATAAATACTTTCATGGCTTCTGCTCCAACGAACTTAGATCACTGGTGCCCCCTATGTATAAATTTACATGAGGTACTAGATTAGCAACTAGGTCCCACCCTTTTACACTGAAACCGATAAAATGTAACCGCAATTTCTACTCTAACATCTTCTTTTCTTGCACCTCCCGCCTGTGGAATTCCCTTCCATATACTTGCTTCCCTGACAGCTACAATCTCCAGGAATTCAAATGTAAGGTCAATAGACATCTCCTATCTCACTAACTCGCATCCATTCTCTCAAGCTCATTTTATTGCATCAAACGACTTTGGCTCTCATTGCTGTTACGAGGATGCATTTATATATAAAAAAATAATATTAATAATGTCTAAAAACTTATAGTAAGGGATTCTATTGAGTCCTACTTGTTATTACAAAAAGTTCATGAAGTAGTTGTTAAATAGAGAAATTAGGAATAGAACGTTTTGGAAGATTGTAGAATGTTCGAGTAAAATCGAGAGAATTTGAAATGTTCTAGAAATATGCAAATTAGGTGTTAGCCCCTATAAAAATTGATTTTGGGAAAAGAGTAGTTAGTTATTAACAGGATTTGCTGACATTATCAACTCCAGCCCGATTCGTGGATCTGTGCATCTAGCTGAAATAATCTCTAAGAAAAGTTGCTGACCAACTAAAACCTGAAAGAGAACCTCATGGAACTAAAAGAGTAAATAAATTTTTTTGACCTTTTCATTGACCATACTGGAAATTATTCTTTATATACACATTTAAGGATTTCCAAAAAGTATAGGACTTAAACTACTTCATTATCTTAACTGGGTAAAGATACTTGACACTTTTCCTTCTCCTTCGTAACACTTCGCCTGTCAGTAGTAAACTCTACGTTTCTGTTTTGGATGCAAAAAAAATTGTAAATTTTGTATATATATCATTTTGTGTTTATCGTAAATTAAATATTTGTATGTGATTTAACTCTGAATTTTGGTCAATTATTTTTTCTTTTGTTACACTTAACACGTAACACTATTGGCAGCTCTGTAATAGTATATTACATACGAGTAAGTTTTCTATTCCTTCTCTCTTCAATCAATTGTTAACCTCCTCTACTGATAAAGCTGAATGTTTTACTTGTATATTCTCTTTAAACTCTACTCTTAACTTCTATGGAGAATCCTTGTCTGACTTTCCACTTAGAACTGAGTCTTTGTTGAATTATATGCATATAATCTATTACATGGTTTCTGCTATTATCTCTAAGCTGGATCCCACAAAATATGTGGACCTGATAGTCTCCTAGTAAGAATCCTTAAAACGTGTTTCTGAACTGGCTCCTCTTCTCTCTAAACTGTATTATAAATATTCTGCTGCCTCTTAATTTCCTACTTGTTCCTCATCTGTTGTTCCAGTCTTTAAGAACTCAGGTGAACTGTTTGACCCTTCCAACTATCAGCTTATTAACATTCTACCTCTTTTTGGTAAACGACTAGGGGTCCTAATCAACACTGAACTAGTTAAGCACCTCACATCAGAGAGTCTTTTTTCAGACAAGCAATATAGCTGTTGTTTCTCTAGATCAACTGCTGATGTATTAATGATTATTGTCGAAAAAGTTTATTAAGGTTTAGATGAGAATGGTGAAGGTTGGGCTGTTGCTTTGGATATTTTGAAAGCATTTGAGTTTGGCATACTGGTCTTTTTTAAAAGTTGAAAAATTATAGATTTTCAAATGGATTCAGTCTTTCTATCAAACTGCAAAATGAAAATAATCCTGAACGGCCACTGTTCTAGATCCATTTGTACTAATGCAGATATTCACCAAGGGTTCTGTACTTGGTCCTACACTGTTCTAAATTTTCATGAAGGGCCCTCCTCATGGCACCAGGCCTCAGTTTAGTATTTATGCTAATGACAACCATTTACTCATTTCTCGATAGTAAGTCTGATCAAATAGATAAGGTCAAATTGGCAGCTAATCTAAAAAATGACTAACCGTCTGTTGTAAATCAAAACAAAAGATGGCTTCTTAATTTTAATGCCTCCAAAACAAAACTGCTATCTATTAATCATCTGAGAGACCCCTTTCTGCCTTCCATCAGCATGGCTGATGCTAACCTCCATGAGAGTGACTCGTTGTGCCTTCTCGGGCTAACATTCTTGGTTGCATGAAATGGAAAGTCTATACTGAATTCATTTATAGGTCTTCTGCTAAAAAAGTTGGCTTTCTCCTGAATCTATCTTACATATATATAAGTCTACCATCCATGCTTAGGATATTACTACCACAAATGGTCCGTGCTTCAGCTATATATTCTTGATAAAATTCTTGATCAATCAGTAATGTTACTGGTTTTGACATGGCAACTGTTATGTCGCCAAGTATAAATGAATAACTCAACAACAGAATCAGAATATAAGTTGTATTCCGCGGAAAGACGGTTAGTATGTACAGAAGTGATTAGTAATATTTACAATAGAAAGATACAAGAGTCCAATCCGTCGTAAGACGTGTGTATACGTGATTACTTCCGGTACGCCACCGGAAGTGTGACTAACTCTTCACTGACTTGCACTGACTCTTCAGTAACTCATTAGACACTCTCAAGTGACTCTCTACGACTCTCTTATAGAGAATCCACCATTGCTATATATAGCAATGGGAACAGTCCATTTGTAGTCAAATAGGAGCGGCGCCCTAACAGCAACCCAGCTTCAATCACTTTCCTACCACTATAAAGTTGCTTTCCTGTACTTTTTTATAAATAATTTTATGATAATTGTTTGGATGACCTATTTGCTATGGTATGTCAGTCAGTTAAGTGCCATACATGATACACACTTGGGCAATCATGTCTTGAAAGAGACATGATTGGCTGGGCAGAAGATTTTCCCCACAGTAGGTTACCATTACTTTCTGCAGTAGACTGGTTGCCAACCAAGGCTATAGACCCAATCTGTTTTACTATTTAACCCATATCTGGAGGGAAGAGACAGATTAATAGCTTTCCCAAGAGTATTTACACATAAGTGAATGCGACGAAGTCAACTGGATTTTGATTTCGGCTCTCTGATTTCTCATTCCGGGTCGACATCCACTGCACCACAACAGGCAGAGATGCATACAGGCAAAGATGTTGGCTGGCAGAGATACAGGTGGGTAGGCAGAATAAGTTTAAGCACAGTACTAAATTAACAAAAAGGTTTCATCAATTTACAGTTGACTTGGCTCGAAGTAAATGTAAGTTCTGTGCTAGCAGGTTATTTTCTCATACATCTTACTAGTGGAATTCTCTTCATCGGGCTTCTTGCTTTCCAGTCAAGTATGATCTTCAAAAATATAAATGCAATGTCAATTGTTACCTTCTGTCCTCTTGATTATTCTTCTATTGTTCTCCATTCTTAATAATACTTCTGTTTTCTAATTCTCTCACATCCAGTAACCTCCTATGTCACAGTGGCTTTAATAGCTTGCTTGGGGTGACTTTGTAACAAAAAAATCCATAAATTTGTTTTGCTCATGTTAAATCTTGAAAAAAGACTATAGAATTCACTAGTTTTAACCATAATGTTGATGTGTAAAAATTATTCAACTTTGTAACAAAAAAACTCAAGTTGATGATGAATTTCCTGCAAAATATTGTTGACTTATTTAAGAAGGAATTATCTGACATGTCTCTAATTTGCATTTAGATAAATTAAATTATTTTCAGGTCATAAGTTTCAAAGAAGCATGATTTTTGTCAAAACCTTCAGGCTTCATTTTTTTTCTTTTTGAGTTACATGTGATATCCATTTTAGTTGTTGCTGCTATTGGTAGTCTTCAAGTGATGTGGTTTCTGTTATTTGGTACAGTTCTTTGTTTGTGATTCTGTTTCGCCAGTCCACAAGGTTCAAAGAAGGATGATCTTTGCCAAGACACTCAGGCGTCATTATTTTCTCTTTGACTGACATGTGATATTTATTTTGCTGTTGCATATCTTCAAGTGATATCCGTTACGCTATTTGATATAATTCTTGGTGATTCTGTAACACCACCACACAATTTTCAAAGAATGATCATAAGGCACAATGGCTGAAGTTTTATGAGATTGACAACAAAGATGAAGGCTGAATGTAATTATTGACAACTCCTCATTCCAGAAATTTTGACAGAAACTACTGAAGATTCTGTTTCACTAAAAATGTTTCATGAAAGGAAATTTGTATTTCTAGGTTATAAATATAAGAGATTGCAACATTTTTGTTTGTTTGTAAATCTCTGAGAACTCATTTGATCTGAACTTGTCCAACATCTCGTCTATGATATGTCAAGCTATTTATATAGTTCTTCAATATCTGCCATAACTATGTTTCCCTGCTCAAGTGCTTACAAACTTGCCGTTCTACAACCTGAAAGAGAAGCCTAGCCTGTGCGTCATAAGTTAAATAAAACACACTTTAATGGATATTTTTACCTTCACTTATATTTGAGCTTACTTTTTGTTATTGATACAAATATTTTTGTATGTCTATAGGACTGTTGGTTTTTTTTTTTTTAATCATATCACCCCGAGCAAGGTGGTAACGCCACTGATGTGCAGGGGGCTACATAAGAGTGAAGAGATTTGAAAAGAGAAAACCGGAAACCACATCCTAAACAGGGAACAAGGGATGAGCCTCTTCACCTGTTCAATAGACATGGGTGGAGTGTGAACTGGGTTTACTGGTTTACCCAGGCCAATAAGATTAATGAAGTAAAATAATGATGATAAAATGCATGTGTAATTTTAAGAAAATATGATAAGGAATTTATTTACAAATTTGTATGCTTGAAGAAGTGCTAGTAGCTTATTTCAAGAAAATAAATCAGAAATTTTACTGTTTTTTAATGTATTGTTATAAAAAAGAAATTTTCATACAACAAATTAAGGGATCTTTTTTTTTTATAATCGTGTCGCCCTATGCAAGGCATTTTACTGCCACTGTTGAGCAGGAGGTTACATAGGAGGTAAGTTATGAGAAAGAGTGACAGGTTACAGGGGTGTCAAGAAGAGCGTAGGAGAAGGATGAGAATACTAATGAGAGTAGAGTGGACAGAGAAAGGAGCATGAGAGAGAGGATGCAGGTTAGTTAGATAGGAGATGACTGTTGACTTTACATTTAAATGCTTGGAGATTGTAGCTGTTGGGAAAGCAAGTAAATGGAAGTGAATTCCACAGGTGGGAAGTGCGAGAAAAGAAGCTGCTGGAGTAGAATTTGCATTTACATTTTATTGGTTTCACAGTAAAAGGGTAGAACCTAATTGCTAATCTTGTGGCTTGAGTAAATTCATATATAGAGGGCACCAGTGAGTTAAGTTCATCTGAGCAGAAGCCATGAAAATATTTGTAGAAGAGACACAGTGTGCATGGTGAGAAAGTGACTGTATCTGAGCTACCAAAACATAAAATTCAAAATGTTTAAAATAAAGTTTACAGTGTTTGTTGCTCAATGAAGAGAAATATGGTTTGTATACATTGAACTGTAGATGAAGAGAGACAGTTTGAAATACTTTGCTTTCTTGGATTATTGAGCAAAAATTCTTTGAAGTGCTGCATGCTAGATTAAAGGTCAATAATATAATTGGTGAATAATTTTACACTGGCAAGAACTTTCAACACTGGTCATGAGGAAATGAAATGAAACCTTTCACATGACTTTAAACAATCTTCTCTCATTGATTTCATTTTTCTCCTCACCAATTTCAAACTGAACTCTTCATTTAATCTACAGAGATTGACTGCTTACGTTCCACTGTGCATATGTAGTATCATCTCGTCTAGTTCTTATTTTTAATACTGTTCAGTTATTGCTTGGCCTGTTTCCACACACAATCTAAGTACACACTGCCCAACCCAGGGGTTGAACTCAAAATTACTATTACCTTTATTTAATCTACAGGGATAAACTGTTCTCATTTCACTGCCCATATCTAGGGATATCTCATCTAGTTCATATATTTAGTACTGTTCAGTTAATGCTCACCTTGTTTTTACTGAATTAATGTACACACTGCCTGGTCCAAGGATTGAACTCACAATTACTCTCTCACCAATTCCAAACTGAACTCCTTTTTTAATCTACAGGGATTGACTGTTCTCATTCCACTGCCCATGTCTAGGGATATCATGTCTATTTTTAATACTGCTCAGTTATTGCTTGCCTTTTTTACTGAGTTCAAGTACACACTGCCCAGTGCAGGGATTGACCTCACAAATACTATGGCACCAAATTCCCAAACAAGTGCTTTACTTCATTAAACTATTTTCCCCAGACATGAGCAGTGGAACGAGAATGGTCTAGATCTGTAGATTAAGTAAAAGATTCAGTTTCCAGGTCCACCCTGACCCGGAGTGGTAGCACCTGTTAGGGTCCCATCTATGGGTAAATAGTTAACCCCTAAAGAGGGGTCACAATTCTATGAAAGTATAAAAATAGATTTTTTATAGTGAAAATTCCTGTAATACATTTTTGGAGAAGAAAATATTAGAAGCAATATATTTATGAAGAAAATATTACCAGCAATATATTTATGAAGAAAGATATGACCAACAATACATTTTTAAAGAAAAAAAATATAGCAGCAATATATTTTTAAGAAAAATATATATTCTAGTAATACATTGATTTTTGATAAAACCCTTTTTATAAAAATGCATCAATGAAACCTGATCTACAAATTTATTTCTTACAAAAAATATATATTCTATTTATACAAATCTATTATAAAACTCTTGTTGGCATTAAATGACTCACTGAGGCTGATATTCTTTTTGTTTTTATAATCATATCACCCCAAGCAAAGCATTTTATTGCCACTGTTTTGCAGGGGTTTACATAGGAGGAAAGTTATGAGAAAGAGTGACAGGTTATAGGGGGTGCCAGGAAGTGGGTGAGAGAAGGATGAGAATACTGATGAGAGTGGATGGAGAAAGGAGCATGAGAGAGAGAGAGAGAGGATGCAGGTTAGTGAGATAGGAGATGACTATTGACTTTACATTTAAATTCTTGGAGATTGTAGTTGTCGGGAAAGCAAGTAAATGGAAGGGAATTCCACCATAAAACAAACTGAACCAAACAGTAAAAATGTATTTTTATATTTTTTTAGTGTTGGATTGATTCTCATTTTGCTATAAAAAAATGTATGGTTGGTCATTTTATTATAAAAATTCACTGTTGATTTTTGTTTGAAGGTTCACTATTTGCCTATAGGTGAGACACTGAGAGTTGCTAATACCCCAGGTCAAGGTGGGTCAGGAAACAACAATAATTAAGAGGTGGTTTCATGCTCCTCAAGACCTCCAATCTCCTGATCAGAGGCCTTCATGCCGAATCTAGTTTGTTGTCATACCCAGGATGACACTGGACTAGAAAATGTAATTATTTCATTAATATCACACTTACCTTTTGTTTTTTTCAAATGCCATGACATTCAAGATGGAGGCAATGATAACTCTCACTAGAAACTATTACTTTCTTATCTGCAAATTGATATAACATCTTTGGAAAGATAGCAGTGCTGTTTCCATTTGCAGTCTTTCCAGTTTTGATTCCAGAGTTCTCTTTTTTTTAGTCTGGTTCCCACTCAAGGCTAGATAACCCTGTCTACCTTGCTATTTAAACCATAGCTAGGATCCACATTATCTTCTTTAAAACTGCTGTATCCCTTTCAGATATAGGCAATAATGTCTCTTCACAAATTCTGTTTCTTTATTATATGTGAATTACCATGATTTCTTGGGAAATGTTTTGTGCTGTCTTCTCCAAGAAAACTGAGGGTGTGTTTCATCATATAACCATTTTAGATATTTATTTAAGTGCATCAACAATTCTATAGCCTAAAGATGAGAAATCTTTTTTTCACACAATTTATCATTTAAAATGGTTCAAACAAATACAAGCATGTATTGTTATCATTTAGGCATTTTAGAATTGCAAAATATCATTCACTCTGCTAATATCATATTTCAGACATTACTTTTGGGAGGACATGATAGCAGGTATTGTTAAGAACTATTTAGACCTGAGTATATTGAAAATATTATTAAATCTATTACTATCAGATTTCAGACATTATTTGGAGGAAAAATTCAATGCAATTTTTTATGTACAGCTAATTTTATAAAAATCATTTTAAAAGGTAATCTAATTTCATTCTTAATTTTCATTAGATTATGTTAATTGTTAATAAAATAAGGGACAAAATAATTGTGTGTATGATTTATATACATAAAGAATAAGTTTCATTTTTTACATTGCTTAAATGTGGACTATTATACTCATCTTTCTTGTTGCTATCACAATGTTTCAACTGTGAGGGCACAATGGCCTAAATGCTGTGATAATAACAACAAAGATGAGGACATTAGTCTAACTGTTAATAATGTAAATAATGATAATTCCTCTTCCCAGAAAATCAGACAGAAATTAATTTTCTTCATATATTCATAGTCAAAATAGAATATATAATTTATTTTATAAATCCCTAAAATTATTATATCAAAGCCTATTTTTTCACATTTTTATTGTTTTTTTAAATATCTGTGAGATCAATAAATTTGTAGCTAGATATGTCGATGAATTTTTAATATGAAATTTTTAATGTATAGTGTTCACTCTATTAATTAATTTTCACCATTTAATCAAGTACATTAACCAGAAGATCAGGTTGAAAAATAAATATTTCTTCTACAAGAGAATGGTTTCTTCCATCATGAAGCAATAAACATTGATGAACCTATCAGACTAGATATTTAATTATATTTTCAACATTTAGATTATTAAACTAATATGTTAATAATAACTGATAGGACTCATTTAAATTGCAAACTGTACTTTCCAACCCATGATTATTTCCAGATCATTATCAGAAAAGAGGCATACACTACAGACAAAATGTTTGAGACAACACTTAATTTCTTTAAAAAATCATTATACAACAGCATCATAAATTATTTTCATCAATAAAATCACCAGTCAGTCAGTTGATCCATGATATCCCCAGCATCCTTCTGTAGAACCACATTTCAGCTGCTTCAAGTTTTTCCTTCATCTTCGAAGATATTATCCAACATTCGCTGTCATATTGAAGAACCGACATCACATAGCAATCCAGTACTCTCCTTTTCGTTTCTAGCAAAATTGTCCTGTTTCTGTTTCTTAAAACTTTACTCAACTTCTGGAATGCTTCCTTCACCATGCCAATTTGCCTTCGGATCTCTGTGTCGCACTTTCCGTCTTCTGTTAGAACTTCCCAGGTATTTAAATTTTTGTACCTGCTTGATTTTAGTATTCCTGATCTGTATTTGGCATTTTGGGCTGCCCTTTTTGCTGATGACCATGCATTTGGTTTTCTTGCAGTTTATTTGTAGTCCTTTCTTATTATTCTCTTCAGCTACCTTCTGGAAAATATCTTGTAGTTTTCTTTCCGTGTCTGTTATCAGCACTGTATCATCTGCATACCTTATAGTGTTTAAAATGTGGCCTCCTGGCATAACTTCTAGTGTTCTCAGAATATTCTCGCTGTACAAGTTGAATAGATCCGGTGAAAAGATACATCCTTGTCTTACGCCCCTTTCAATCTTTGTATAACTGCTGAATTCGTTACCTGTTCATATGCAGGAAGTTTGCTGCCAGTGGAGATTTTTGATTACTCTTAGGTCTTTCCCAAATATGTCGAGGCTGCCAAACATCTCAATCAATTCTTTGTGGTGTATTTTGTCAAACACCTTTGCATAATCAATAAAACATAAGTACAAGTCCTTCTTCATTTGTATTGCCCTTTCAGAGAGCATCCTAATCATAAATATAGCGTTCCTTGTTCCAGTGTCTTTGATGAAACCGCACTGGCCTGATTCTGCTTCTTGCTCAATTCGTCAAGATTCGGACAATCAGTTTTGTTATATGGCTCATTAAATTGATGGTTCTGTGGAGTTCGCACTTGTTTGCTCTTGTCTTCTTAGGCAGTGCTATGAAGATTGACTTGCTGAAGTCATCTGTTATTACACCACTATTATAAATTTAATTTATTATTTCTGTAATTTTCTCTATATCAAATTCTTCCTGGGCTATCAGCAGCTCTATGACTATACCATTTGGTCCAGCTGCTTTGTTTCTATTCAATTTGGCTATTGCAGATTCCACTTCAGACTTTAATATTTCCGGTCCGTCCACATCTTTGTGTATTATTGGTTGTTGTCTCTTGTTGTGGAAAAGATCTGAATAGGCTTTGCTTTGAACCACTGCATTTCTGAATCTCCTGTTTATAGTTATATAGACTATCTGGTTTTTTGTGTCACCTCCTGGGCTTCTCCATGTTCATAGACATCGTGGATGTTCTTGAAACCAGGTGTTAATTATTACCTGGTCATTTGCAGTGCATCATTAGACCCATTTTTCTTCTTGTTTGTGGCGGATTCCTAAACCAAAGTTACCAGCTGTCGTACCTTCCCTCTCCTTGCCTACTTTGGCATTCAAATCTCCCATGATGATTCTAATTTCTTGGCTTTTACATTGAGCCTTGGCATTGTCTAAAGTGGAGTAAAAAGATTCTTTTTCTTCCTCAGTGCTTTGTGTTGTTGGTGCATAGACAACTACAATTGCTATGTTAAACAGTCTCCTTTTCAGTTTGACCAGAACTCTTTCAGAGAACTGGTAGTTTGCATGAGGGTTACCCAGGAATTACAAGGATGAAGTCTTATATAATGGCCGAACATGGATAAGGATATTGAAAATATGGTAAAATCTAGTAAAGGCTGTGCCTTAGCAGCTAAGGCACCTCCAATCAAATATATTCCTTGGCCCAAAACGGACTGACCACAGTCTAGGATTCATGTGGATTTTACAGGCCCACTAGACTGATTATACTATCTTATAGTAGTACGTAGTTTTTCTAAGTAGCTCAAAGTTCCTAGATGTAGAAATTCCACTACAGAAGTGACAATCAAATTTCTACACAAACTGTTCCCCAGTTTTGAGGTAGTCGATTGTTTAGTGTCAGACAATGGGGCACAATTTATGTTCGACGAATTTAAGGATATTTGTGAGACCTTCCAGATCAATCAATTGCCCCATATCACCCAAGGTCTAATAGACAGGCTGAGCACTTCATTGGCATGTTAAAGAGAGCTCTAAAGAAAGCTAGGAGCACACCCATAGAAAAAAACCCAGCAACCATTCCGCCAGGTGTATAGAATCATGCTAAACAACAACACACCATCATCATTACCTCCAGCTGAGGTAATGTTTGTGTGTAAAGTCAGGTCTGTGTTCAACAAACTACTTCCCAAGCAAACAAAATCTAAACGAATAAACACGGTACCTGCAAAACACTACCAACCCAAAGAGAAAGTTTTTTCCGGATGTTCCGGGATAATAAATGTTTCTGGTAAATGGGTACAAAAGAGTAGGAAATATGGTCTATATAATTAAAGGTCCTCAGTTCACTCACAGAAGACATTTAAATCAAATCTGGAAATGCCTGTCAGATGATACTAACAGCAATCCTCCTGAAGCAAAAGAAGTGATGGATGTCATTTACGATACTTTTGACATGCCAATTTCGCAAGTGGCCCTGGAACAGCGCTATTTACAGAGGAAAATAAAAATGACGGATTTTCTCATCATGAATCCGAAAAGAAAAAATATTAAGACTCCTGTGGAGTTGATACTTAAGAGAGGGATATAAGGGTGACTTACCCATATAACATATGAACTCTTCCAAACTATATACAAGCAGCAATTCTGCTTGGCAGAGAGTGAGAGCAGAATCTATTCTAGCAGATAACTCTTACAGCCAGACTGACAGTCATATCGATAATCTCTCATTAGTATATTTTTGTACTACTGTCTTTGTTAAATATATTTGTTTAACTCTATTCATTCCTTGTGTCTTTATTTCTGACCCCAGCAAGGGAACAACAGTTATCAGAAAAAAAAAAAGTATAAAAACTGAACTTTGAAACAGTGTCCAAATATATTGTGGACAGACAAGTTCAATTTTGAATATTTGAATAATAGAAGAGTGTATGTGCAAAGAAAGTTAGGAGAAAAACAGAATGATGAATGAACGGTTCTAACAGTTAAGTGATATTGATGGGACTCAAAATAGATACTCTAAGTACAATTAAAAAACAGCAATTTTGTTTTGAAAACTAACAAGCCATTTTTTGCCCCAGTTAACAACAGATTATAGGCCATTTTTGAGACCAGTTGCCAATCTAACCTCATCAAAATGATCAGATTTTCCATTAAAATGGGAGTAAATATTTGGGTCTATATATAAAACAAAATATTAAGAAACACAGAAAAAATTACAGAAAGTTCCAGAAATTCATTAAATAGATAAACAACTAACATAATTAAATTTATTTGTTTGAACATTATTTTTATAGATACTCATATTCAAGTAGATATTCTGTTTTTAATTAAACAGTATATTTATGTATATAACTCTACCAGGTTGAATATTTTTGAGAAATTTTGCTTAGAATATATGCATCATTCAGCAGGATTTAAACCTGCAACCCCTAAGAACATAGGGGGAAGCCATCAATTGATCTAATTCATCTTAACCACTCAACCAAAAAAAAAAAAAAATATATATATATATTTATATATATATATATATATATTCATCAATCTCAACTGTGTGGAGCATTATTCAGCCAAAACTTTACAACACAAAAGTTCACAACCTACTTTTGAGATGGTTGATTATTTGCAGAACCTTCTCCAAAAAATGCACCAATCTTTGTGTGTGTGTGTGTGTGTGTGTGTGTGTGTGTGTGTGTGTGTGTGTGTGTGTGTGTGTGGATAGGGAACTGTATTTTTACCTTTATTAAAAAAAGCAAAATACATTTTTTCCATACTTCCCGCCTGTGGAATTCCCTACCGCATGCTTGCTTCCCCAACGGCTACAACCTCCAGGAGTTTAAATGTAAGGTCAATAGACACCTCCTAACACACTAACTCACACCCACTCTCTCCAACTCTCTCCCTATGTACATCCTAAGTCATCTATCACCCTCCTTCTGACATTTCCCATCCCCAATCCCTCTATGTAACCCCCTGCGCTATAGTGGCAGTGGAATGCCTTGCTTGGGGTGACGCGATTAAAAAAAAAAAAAAAAAAAAAAAAAAAAATCTTCATTCTTAGAATTTTTACAAGATTGTTTTGGGTTTGTTACTTCATTCAACTGAAAGCTAAATCAGTTAGGCTCCTGATTGGAAGATGAACAGGATGTGTTCAGGTCTGTCACTAATAATGATGTATTTATGTTTTATCAAATGTCTAAAGCCTGTTTTACAGAATTTAAGTAATGACTTCCTTTCCTCTTTTTTTAAAGCAGTATTTACATGAGTTTATAATGAAACAAACATGTGAAAAAAAAAGTGTAGTCTAAACACTCCTTTACGTGTTACTTGAAAATAGAAATGAAAAGAACAAACTATAAGAAATCTGAAAGTGCATGAAAAAATTGAAAGATGCCTTGCAAAATCTAAACACAGTATAAGGAAGCAAGAAAATTTTGTTATAAACAAAGAAAAGATTGCTGAACTGCTTTATATTATTCTGTCACTGAACGCTTACAGCGCCTGGATTTCCCCAAGCAGTCAACCATCTAAGTACTGACCAGGCCCATGTTGCTTAACTTTGGTGATCAGACAAGAACCGGTGTATTCAACACGATATGCCGTAAGTGATGGATGTGCGTAGTGGTGCAGTGGATGTTGGCTTGTAAAGAGAAATCGTTGAGCAGAGTTCAAATTCCAGTTGAGTACCCTGCATTCACTTAAGCACTGGTATCCTTGGGAAAGGTATTAATCTGTCACTTCCCTCCAGTTATGGGTTAAATAACGGGATGGGGCCTGGAGGCAACCCATCCAGTGTTGGTGTCACAATAAAAACACCCTTGGTAGCCCTGGTGAAGCATCAAGTATTCAGCTATTTGACAAGATTATGAATTTCGATATAAACTGCGTCAGAGTTCCAAATGCACAGGGAATACTGGAGGGGTGTAGTGAGTTCTATCTCGGCCAAGGCCGCAGAATGACAATATATTATTGGCCCTTCTATATGACAGTGAATGAGGGATAATTTCCTCACAAATGAAGAGGGGGCTACAGAAGGATACTGAGAATACCATGGACTAAATATATAAGTAAAGAGAAAATTTTAAGAATAATAGGAACAAAAAAGATGTTTATATGAGGATGGGATGAAAAGTTCAGGGACTGATTCTGAAATAGTGATGCTAGAGTTGTGAAACCTTGTATGCATTAATTTCAACTTTTCTTTTTAATAACTGCATTGTTTACACTATTTACATTGTTCAGACTATTGTCCTCATCTTTATTGCTATGTTTACAATGTTTTGGCCGCTGTAAGTTCTGCCTTTTTCAGGTCCTAGAAATTTCAAACTGAACCCTTTATTACAATCACTCTGGGGTATATCATTCTCATTCCATGAGCAATTCCACTTCTAGTAGCCATGTAGTTATCACCCTTTAACTTAATTAAGTTATTTGTTCACTAATGGAAGGAGAAAGGGGATCACTGTCTCCTATCGGATGGAGTTGAAATAATTAATAGAGAACACCACTGAAAACTATGTAAACTAAAGGAATCAGCACATATGCTAAGCCTCAAAGATCTTCTGAGCTGACCAAGCATAGAAATAAATACAATATGGGAACCAGTTGTACTGAGTGTTAGAAAGATCATTAGTGTCAAAAGAATGCAAGATGAGCTCTGGTAAAAAAAAAGTGCTAGAGAAAATTATCAGCATCATCGATTTCAATATGAGCTCCGATAAAAAACGGTTACTGAGATATTAAGTTTATAAGTCCCAGAAATTCACATGCTGTTGTCCTTGACAACATTACTGTGATACTGGTTCTAGTCAGTCAGTTAAGTGCCATACATGATACACGCTTTGGGCGATCATGTCTCAAAAGAGACATGACTGACTGGGCAGAAGATTATCCTGCAGTAGGTTGCCATTGCTTTCTGCGGTAGACTGGTTGCCACCCAAGGCTATAGAACCCAGTCTGTCCTATTATTTAACCCATAACTGGAAGGAAGAGATGGATTAATACCTTTCCCAAGGGTTATTGTGCGTAAGTGAATGCAAGGAATTCAACTAGAATTCGAACTCGGCTCCCCGAGTTGTTGTTCCGAGTTGATATCTACTGTACCACAATGCAGACAATAGTCAAATCAGAAGAATAAGGAAGATAAACCAATTGAAAATTACAGTCACACACAGTAGCCACATTGCCCTAATGAAACAAGACCCTGTTCATCAATTTTTCTGGGAGTTTGGTCTTTTTTTTTTTTACCAGAGCTCATCTTGCATTCTTTTGACACTTGATAGCTTTTTGTAACTGCCTCAGCAAGTTGGCATAGTATTTTCTATTGATGGTGTGGCCAAGATAACCACAAAGCCTTTTGCATCTCATAAAACTGAAATCATCATTGTCCCTGCAGACAGAATGCTCTCGGTCTTCTTTGAAAAAGTTGAGGAGGGTTGTTTCTACTGCATGGATTGTCTTTTTGTCTCTGGTTCAAGGTAATGAATTCAAAGTCTGTTTAACTGAAATGGAAAAAGTTGCCAATTTCCAATCTTTTCATTTGTACCCCCTTACTTTTTAATATAAAGACCGGCATTCATATTTATGATTGTTATTGCAATATTTTGTTAAGGTTGTTGATATCTGATATCTAATGATATGATAGGGGAATTTCTATGGATAATTTATTGTCACAGAACCACAGAACTCACCATGATCTTATTCAGTCATTAATTGAAGAATTAAGATTTATCAGAAAATTCAAATAGGAAAAATTTTTGCAGGTTAAAACTAGTTATTAAAATGTTATTTTTAGTAGATACACATTTTGAGTTGATATCCCTGTTATTTTGAGTGTATCTTCCAGCTTACAAGATGCCCATTTTCCTAAACAGTACCCTGAGAAATATGTGCGCGTTTTACAAGAGGAATATATCAGTTACTATTATGGTCATGGATGTTAGTGAGGATCCTTTATTTTACATGACTGACAATAGTGATGATTCTGCAGATGATCGTTTAGAGCATTTACATGAATCCGGCAGAGATGAGTTTTGGGGATTTGAGAATGAATAAAATTTCTTTGATTGTTTTATATTTTTACATGCATAGTTTTAACATTTTAATTAATTTTTATGAAAATAAAACGACCTTTTTTCAATGAAAAATGCTTAGTATATTTCCTAACCACTGACTAGTATGTCCTTGGCATAAAAACTGTTGTGGGATCTCCCCTTTTTTTATGATAATGGATTTGATGTGAGTATACATATATTCCTGCAATAGAGAGAACCGGAGAGGCTCGTTAGAGAACATGACTGATCTATAAGTTATCAAAAGATACCAAAATTACACAGAGAATACTGTGTCAGTTGGCATAGTAGCTCTGAGCTCTACTCAGCCAGTATAATAGCACAAGATATACTATTTCCAGCACGGCTTCACTTCAAGACTTATATATATATATATATATTCCTTACTAATCGTATTCCTGGATTACTAACCCACATTCCAGTTTGTATATTTATGTTCAATATAACCTATTTTTCTACCTCAATTATCTGTTTTGTTGTTTATTATTTTTGTGTGGTTCTTCACCCAGATCCATGACAAAAACAAAATCAGATGAGTGATTAATGTACCCAATATATGGCGCCACTATGTGAGGGACACACGTTGAATGTCTTTTCTTTTTTCTTAGAAATTTCTTTCCATTATTAGGGTGTGTCTTCCAAGCTGCTGTGTCTTCTAAGCCAGAAAATACAATAATATCAACCAGCTTCGATTAACAAGTTCTAGTAAAGAAAAAAGGGAATACAGGTTGAATTACTGTTGTGGTGGGGGGGGGGGGCATGTTTTTCTTTAGTTAAACTTCTTGATCTAGGCTGATTCATATTAATTTTGCACTGTTTCAGAAAATTTAAAAAATGAGATGTCAACTGAAACATGATTTTTTTGAGTTTTGTTTAATGGCATATCAACCTCTGTGGGTTATTTAATGCCAAAAAAGTGGGCTTTTAAGGTATTTTTTTTTTAATGTTTGATTATAGTGAGAATGTTGATTTCATCAGATTTTAATGAAAATTTTTTGTTTTTATTCTTTTTTATTTTAGAAAACTGAAAATGTCTTCTAGTTTTGTGTTCAAAAATGTTTTGCTGAGAATAATTTTTTTCCTTCAAAAATGTGTTATGGTAATAATTTTTTCTTCAAAAATGTATTGTTGGAAATATTTTTCCTTCAAAAATGTATATTTTTCTATAAAAGTCTATTTTTATGTATATATTTCTATAAAAGTGTATTTTTATACTTTCATAGTGTTTTGACCCCATAGCTTAACTATTTGCCCATAGCTGGGACCCCAACAGGTGCTACCACTCTGGGTCAGGGTGGGCCTCAGAACAACAGCAATTAAGAGGTGGTTCCATGCTCCTCACGAACTCCCAATCAGAGGCCTTGCTGCTGGATGCAGTTTACTGTCATGCCCAGGACTGAAACATGAGAACCCATGTTAAAAAAAAGCATTTATAGTAATAAAAAGGAGTATGTGGAAAGTCATTATTACCTATGTTGTGTAGGTACATGTTATTTAAAATAATCATTTGTTAAAAAAATGAAGTATAATGTGATTATCTACAAGGTTCCATCTGATCAAACAGTACCTCCCCTATGAGAGAAGGTTAAAGTTAGTTATTGACTCTTGGTGCATTCCAAAAGACTAAATGCTGAGATTAACAATTTTTTTCCGAATCTCATGTAGGCATTACATTCTCAATTGAAATTCATCCTTGTCTCATATTTGATTTGAGTGGGTGTACAGATAAGTACCGACCATGTGCTTTTACCCAAATAAACACGATACCTATCACCGCTAGTAGTTCTATTATATAGTATGTGCAGAGAAAAAATAATTTGATATCAGCTGAGAATTTTGGGCAAAAGACGAATGACAAAAACAAGTAACAATGATGTGTAGACGGACACAGACTACTAACTTGTAAGATTTCTGCATAGAGAGAGAGGGGGGGAGAAAGATATAGAGGCAGGGGCAGAAAGAGGAAGGAAGAGAGAGAGAGTAGGGCAAAAGAGAAAGAATAAGTCCCAAAATATCTTTACACAATTTTTTTTCTTTTATAGGGAATGTGGTTCTTATACAGAGAACACAAACAGGTAAGTTATAATGAAACATGTAAACACTAAACAGTAGGTGTTATAAAACCATATGTTGTTATTTACTAATCTTATTCTTTAGCACAAGACCACAAATATTGAAGCACTCAGTGAGACTCAAACTCATTACTAAAACAGTCAATCAAAGTAGCTCGCTAACCATTATGCAGGAAAATTTTATGATTATAAACTAACTTTTTCGAAACACTGCTACACTTTTTGCTAAGGTTGTTGACTCTTTTTGGCTGAATAATTCACTGATATAATTTTAGGGTCAATAAAGTAGTACCCTGATGAAAAATAAAACAAAAAAAAATTTTTAATTCTTTGATTAAAAAGTACTCCTATTAAAATAAAATGAAAAAAATACACTGATTTAAAAAAAAAATGATTAAAATAAAAAGTTAAAAGAAAAAAGAAAAAGGAAAAAAGAACAAAGGAATAAAAAAGAAAAAAGGAAGAAGCAAAAAAGAAAAGGACAAAAGAATAAGAAGAAAAAAGGAAAAAAAGGGAAAATAAAAAGAAAAGGGAATAAGAAGAAAAAAGAAATAGAAAAAGGGAAAATAAAAAGGAAAAGGAAAAAGAATAAAAAGGAAAAGGGAAAAGAAAAAGAAATAAGAAGAAAAAAAGAAAAAGAAAAAGGAATAAGAAGAAAAGGGAAAAATGAAAAAGGAAGAAGAAGAAAAAAGAAAAAAGAAAAAGAAAAAGGAAAAAGAAAAAGGAATAAGAAGGATAACAGAAAAAAAGGAATAAAAAGAAAAAAAAGAAAAAATCAATTACTAAGGAAAATTTTGAGAAATTATTTGACTTTGTAAGTTTTACAATAGATTAGTCATGTAACAAAAAACTGCAAATCTTTACTGATGTGAAGGTTAAATATGCAAATCGGTCACTTAAGTGCCATACATATTACACACTTAGTCAATCATGTCTCTTTTGAGACATGACTGACTGGGCAGAGAATTTTCTCGTAGTAGGTTACCATTAATTTCTGCAGTCGACCAGTTGCCAACCAAAGCTACAGAACCTAATCTGTTCTTCTATTTAACCCATAGCTGGAGGGAAAAGCAACAGATTAATACCTTTCCCAACTGAATGTAACTGAATGTAATGAATTCAACTGGAATTCGAACTCGGCTCTCCAATTTTTCATTCCATGCCGATATCTACTGCACCACAACGCACATCCTATACGAATAGTCTATTTACACTTTTACTTTAGAGCTTGTTTACCATATCTTGCTCTCATTTTTTCATGTTGGATGTTTTCTTCTTTTTATAATTCTTAATTTAAAATTTTAGTTTCTTAAGATTGTAAAAAAATAAATAGATATGAAAAACAAGCACTGATAATTTTCTTTCCTAAAAAATGTAGGAATGTAGAACACGCACATTGTTTGGAAATTCTACATTGAAACAAGATCATGAGATGTTGGGTAGCACTGAGATGATGAGTATGTTAAAATTAAAATGTAATAATTGAATTAAATAAAAAATGAGAGTCTATAGCATAAGCCTTGCCGCAACAATAGACAATTTAATCAATAGATTAAATTTAGGGTGAGTTTTCAAACTTACATTATGCTTTAAAATGTATTTCATTTCTCAAACAAAACTGTCCTCTTTTTGGTGGTTGTGATAGTCTGACTGAGTTAGAATTTTTCAGTTTTTTACCATCTGATCTTCTTCAGATGTCTTTCATAGTTATGACTAAAATAAATCAAGCTAATAATAATCCATCAACACAAACAAATAAAAATTTTAAACAATTCCAATTTTCAACATCCATCTAGGTACTGAGCAGGCCTTGATATTTCTTAATTTCAGTGATCATATGAGAACCGTTGTTTCAGTGTGGTGCACTCATAATCTGAGAAATGAAGAGATGGGTCTATAATTTTCATAAGGATATTTATGTGAAGGTGAATATATACAGATACAAAAATCACAAGAGATGGGCACTTCTATACAAAAAACGATACATGCCCTCTGGCAAAATTTGCTGGTGGTGCCAGGGGTGGCAATACCACCTTAGCCACCAAAACTGTATTACCATCCCTGGTTAGAAGCTGACAAGTAAAGGGTATCACACATGCTTTCACATGTTTTATGTAGAAAAAAATTATATACAAATGTATATTTCGGTAACATATCTTCATTCATTGAAACATAAAGACATATCATGTCCATTTATTTTTATAATAATCCTTTCTACTTTTCTAATTAGCTTCTTGATGTTAAGTTGAAATTCATCAAGGAAGGAACTAGATTTTGTCAACCCAAGTATTTTCAATCTCCTCCAAGATCATCCATAGGGTGAATTGTAAAGATAAGCTTAATGTGAACTGTGATCATTGTGATGATTACTTTCAAAAACACACAGGTATGTGCTTTTAGCTAATTAGAGAACTATAAAGAATTATTATATATATATATATATATATATTTTTTTTTAAATAAAACTTTGAAAATTACATGTGTCGTATGATCATTTCTGTGAAATATGTTAGCTTCGTCAGCGATCTGTTTATTAAGGAAAAATTCAAAATGTTTTTCATACACAGGAAGTTCACTTAAAAAAAGGAAAAGGAAAAAAATAAGAGTGTAAAATGGGAGGGGGAGTTAAAAAAGAGAGGGAAGATTATGTTAGAAAACAGGTGTCTAAACACTATTTCTGAGGGTAGGGAAGAGAAAGGGAAAACAAAGAGAGATTGTGGAATGGACTCAAACTCGATCTTTGAAAAGGACATTCAGATTACATATATGTAAAGAACTCAAAAATAAGTGTGTATATATATATATATATATATATATATATATACAACATTCAAATTGCTACCACATTTGTCAGGGGACCAGAATGTTGCCTGAGGCATTCTGCTTGCCTGATGATCACTGTAGTGTGAAACTTAAGTAGTTTTCAAAACTTTTGCTTTTTCTGAGGTGTGACAAGGTGAAGTGTTTTGCTGTCTTGATAATCTAGTGTTATGCATTATAAGTAGTAACAAAAGAAGAAAAATGATTAACAAAAACACAGAGCTAAATCACAAATACTTAATTTATGATAACACAAAATAAAATATATACAAAATTTACAATTTTTTGCATTCAAAACAGAAACATAGAGTTTACTACTGGCAAGTGTTATGAAGGAGAAGGAAGGTGAGGGAGTCAAGTATCTTTACCTAGTTAAACTAGAGAAGTAGTCTAAGTGCTATACTTTTCGGAAATTCTCAAATGTGTATATAAAGAATAATTTTTTGTTTGATCAATGAAAGAGTCAAAAATTTCTATTTACCCATTTAGTTCCATGAGGTTCTCTTTCAGATTTTAGTTGATTGTCAACTTTTAGTAGAGATTCTTTTGGATGGATATAGAAATCCTGAATCGGGCAGGAGTTGATAATGTCAGCAAATCCTTTTAACAACTACTCTTTTCCCAAAACCTATTTTTATAGGGGCTAACACCTAATTTGCATTTTTCTAGAATCATCTCCAATTCTCTAGATTATACTGGAATATACTGGAATAACTTAGAATCTTCCAAAATGTTCTATTCCTAATTTCTCTATTTAACAACTACTTTATGAATTAAAACTTTTTTGTAATAACAAGTAGGACTCAATAGAATCCCTTACTATAAATTTTTAGACATTATTAATATTATTTTTTTATATATAAATGCATCCTCGTAACAGTAATGAGAGCCAAAGTTGTTTGATGCAATAAAATGAGCTTGAGAGAATGGATGCGAGTTAGTGAGATAGGAGATGTCTATTGACCTTACATTTAAATTCCTGGAGATTGTAGCTGTCGGGGAAGCAAGTATATGGATGGAAATTCCACAGATGGGAGGTGCAAGAAAAGAAGATGTTAGAGTAGAAATTGCGGTTACATTTTATCGGTTTCAGTGTAAAAGGGTGGGACCTAGTTGCTAATCTAGTACCTCATGTAAATTTATACATAGGGGGCACCAGTGATCTAAGTTCGTTGGAGCAGAAGCCATGAAAGTATTTATAGAAGAGGTGATCAGAAATGTCATGCTGGTATAGCCAAACCCAATATGTCCTGTTATTTAACCCATAGCTGGAGGGAAGAGACAGATTAATACTTTTCATAAGAGTAATTGCATGTAAGTGAACAAAACAAATTCAACTGAAATTCGAACTCAGCTCTCTGATTTCTCACTCCAAGCTGATACCCACTGCACCACAACACATATCCATTCACTATAGTACCAAAACAAAAATTAACCAAACTATTATGCTTCTTCAAATAAAAGGTCAAGAGGAATACTTTTTGTAGATCATCTTTCAAGTTCAAATGACCGTATCTGAAGCTTATTTCTTCATTCTAAAGTTATACTTTATTAAGTTTTGTGAAAAGCTGGTCTAGTGTAACACAGGCAAAAAGATTAAAATAATTTAGACAACTGATTTAAGATCAGCAATATTATTAGATGACCTTGCTTATTCACTGATTTCAAAACAAAAGACCTAGAGTGATCTGCTACTCCCACCACAGAATGAGAAAATGTCTAGAATAGATCATCATTCTTATGTTGGCATATCGAAAAAAGATGTTAGAGTAGAAATTGCGGTTACATTTTATTGGTTTCACTGTAAAAGGGTGGGACCTAGTTGCTAATCTAGTAGCTTGTGTAAATTCATACCTAGGAGGCACCAGTGATCTAAGTTCATTGGAGCAGAAGCCGTGAAAGTATTCAACTGGAAAGTATTCAACTGGAATTCAAACTCAGCTCTCAGTAGAATCCTTTACTAAAACTTTTAACCTTTTTTTAGGCATCCTCATAACACTAGGCATATAGCATTGTTTATTACTGTGTAGGTATGGGATCTGCCTAATGTTTTTGCTTTTTTCTTAGTTTATATTTCATTTTCCTGTTTTCTTGTTAGATTTCACCCCTCTCAAGAGGGGTGAAATCTAACAAATGTGCAGGGTATTACTGTCATGGGTCCTTACCTGTAACTTCAGAATGAACTCTTCCTAACACAATACATTTTCTCTTTGTTCTTTTCCTTTATTTTTTTTAATCATATCACCTTGAGCAAGGTGATAACGCCACTGATGCGCAGGGGGCTACGTAAGAGTGAAAAGATTGGAAAAGAGAAAGCCGGAAACCACATCCTAAACAGGGAACAAGGGATGAGCCTCTTCACCTGTTCAATAGACATGGGTGGTTATTCTATCATATTTTTATTCTATCATATTTTATGTTTGTGTGTGTGTGTGTGTGTGTGTGTGTGTGTGTGGGTATGTGTGTAAGGTTCGGCTGAAAACTTCATAGGCTGACATCAAATGTACCAAAATACAGAATTCTGATACACTTGCATGTCATTTAGTCTACCAACAGGTGTGCATACTTACATTTATATCTTGGTCAGTCAATGAACTTTTCAGCTGACTCTTGTAATATGCAGGTATGCAGGTGTCATAATTGTTATCAAGTCAGAAAACGAAATCAGTGAGTCAAGTTCAGTTTCCAGTTGAGTTTATTACATTCACTTTGAAATATCAACAGCAATTAATTCAGATTGGCAGTTGTTTTCAATGTTATTTTTAGAAACATTAATTGGAATTCCTGCAAGGGCATCAAACATATTCCTGTCTGTCACTGATGTCTATACCTGCCTGACTGATCAAAGGATTCTAGCGTTATGTGTATGTTGTTCCTTCAGTACTTTCTTTTTTTTCAGACATGTTTCCTATATTATTTTTACTTAATTCATATTCCAGAAAGTGGCATATATACTGTATGAAAACTAAGTTTTGACATAGATTTCATGTTGTATATAATACAAGTATTAACTAAGGCAAGAAATGGATTGTTAATTTTAATTCCTGTTTTCCAATCATTCTTTCAAGAGGGGACTACCACAAATGTGCAGGGCATTACTGTCATGGGTCCTTACCTGTAACTTCAAATAATAACAAAAGAACCGTTCTGTTTTCATTTGGAATTGTCCACTTGGCAAAAAATACTAAAAGTAATTGGAGTAGATAGACTAAATTATCGCCCGGTTCACATTCCCCCCATGTCTATTGAACAGGTGAAGAGGCTCATCCCTTGTTCCCTGTTTAGGATGTGGTTTCCGGCTTTCACTTTTCCAATCTTTTCACTCCTTTGTCTTTTTCCTTTTTTTCAATTGGAGTAGATAGACTAAACTATTGCAAGAAGCTGGAAGAGAGTTCCACAAGTGAAGAGACACAATAGAAGAAACTCTTAGCATAGAACTTACAGCTACATCTAGCCATTTCATCTGTAAAATGATTAGACCTTACCACCAATCTAGCAATGCACTTAAATTCATAAATACCATAGCACAAAGTTAATCAGAACAATTACCATGAAAATATTTATCAAAGGACACAGGGAAGCTTCATGGTGGTGGTGGTGGTGGTGGTGCTGGTGCTGGTGGTGCTGGTGGTGGTTGTGATGGTTGTGGTGGTGGTAAACTGACTAAAGCTGAGATGCCAGATTAGGACCAATAACTTTTCTGATTTTACCAAGAATCTGTAAATAAATAGCAAGAGCATCAGATCATATGTGGCAGCAATGTTCAAAGCATGAATGAATGGTAGACTTATAAATATATAAGATAGATTCTAGTGAGAAAGATTGTTTAGCTCAACACAGTGAACCAAGTTTCCTATCAATAGATCTAGCAAATTATTCAATGTAATTTTTCACTTTCTGTTGGTTTGAGAAAGTGCAATGTGTTATTCTCTTGAAGGTTAGCATCAGCCATGCTGATTGAAGGCAGAAAAATGTTGCTCAGGTGATTGATAGCAGTTTTATTTTGGAAGTGTTAAAATTAACAAGCCATTCCTTGCCCCAGTTAACAGCAGATTGTAGATCATTTTTGAGATCAGCTACACATTTGACACTTTAGTGGAATTAGTTACCAAATTTTTACTTTAATTATTAACTAAATTTTTAATTGAGTTATTTCGTTTTACATAAATTTCGGTTTACCTGTTTGATCTGGCCAATAAAGTTTATGTGTGAAGCAATATTTTTAATGTGCTTTGTGGAACAGACTACCATCAATATATTTTGCCAATCATTACAATCTTGACCGCGTCTAGGTCAGGGTTAATTGTTGTATTTATTACATATCCTAAGAAACTTCACTTCTTGCCTTCTCTTATCTTCATACACCTATACGGTAACCCTCTACCTTGAGTGGCTCTTAGGTATTGCACTGTATCTACATTAGTATAAAAAATGTCAAATCAAAATGTTTAGAAACCGATAAAGAGATGAACACACACACATGTAGAAGCTTTCACACACTCACTCTACATATACACACTCACATATACACAATGACATTAACATATGCACAATCACACACGCACACATACAGTTATGTACTCACATTCATTCATTCAATCACAGATTCACACTCACACACAAGCATACACTCTCACATCAATACATACTCACATCAACACACACTTCTGAACAGACACACTAACTCATTAACAAACAAATTAATTCACTTGCTCACAAATACACACACTCACTTGTTCACTCACTTACATCAAAAAACACTCGCTCACTAACATACACACTCACACATACACACCTACACAGTAACACATAGTTACATACTCACATTCACTCACTCACTCACACACTCGTATACACTCACATACTCATATACACTCACACATGTAAACGCACATTCACATACACACACTCACTCATATACTAACCTGCTCACATCATACACAGATTCATACTAACATACATATTCACAGATAGATACTCACTCACACACTCATATGCACTCACACACTCATATGCACTCACACACGTAAACA
This sequence comes from Ascarosepion bandense, assembly GCA_037127315.1. NCBI lineage: Eukaryota > Metazoa > Mollusca > Cephalopoda > Sepiida > Sepiidae > Ascarosepion > Ascarosepion bandense. The sequence goes on along the minus strand of JBBBDQ010001248.1, from coordinate 1,265,685 downwards.
GTCACTCATATACACAAACATTCACTCCCTCGCTCATACACTCTCATAAATATAGAAATGTATATGCTTGCTCATTTACTCAATTACTGGCACGCTCTCACACTGGTGATGACATGGTTATAAGGATTTACAGATAAACAAATAGAGACTTATCTATTTATAGACATCTGTATCAGTCGATACACAGATATTTGTAGGGTAATGCCAACCTTGCTAAAAATATATTCAGGGAGCATAGTGGCAAATAAACTGGTTGTCAAAATATTTAAACACCCATGCTGCATTCTGATAGGTACTCTAATCCTCTTGTTTCTTCTCTCTCATTATCTTTTCCACTCTCTCTTTCTCTCTCTCTTTCTACATTCACCTATTATCCAGTTCACACTCCTCCTTGGTCCTTTTACCAGGAGTAGAGACGTATTCCTTGTTTTGTGTTGAGAATTGGGTTTCCAGTGCTTTCTAAATTCTACTTCAACTTTCTACTTCTGACCTCTCCACTTAAACTCTGAAATTTATACTATTATTGAGTTTCTGGTTCTCTCTAAAATCTTTCTCTTCTCTTTTCCTTCTGGTAGCCCCAAGTATCTTAGTAGTGTTATCACCTTGTTTTAGGTGAATTGATAATATATATATATATATATATATATATATATAGTACTGTGCAAAATTATTAGGACAAGAACTATTTTATCTTTTATGAGGCATATTGACAGAAAATAAACAATTTAATTAAAGTAATTTTATTTGATTTACTCAACAAATGCTTTAACAAAAAAAGTATTTATTACAAAATAAATTTCATATTTAGTATAATAGCCCTTTGCTTTGATCACAGCCTTCATTCTGTTAGTCACTGACATCACAAGCTTCTTCAATGTATCTAATGGTATCTCCTGCCAAGCAGCTTGTATTTGTTCCCAAAGTGTGTCTGGTGAAGTAACATTAGATTTATCAATTTGAGAGGGGCGAATAAGAAAAAAGTCAGTCATATCCAAGGATAATAGAATAATGAGTAGTTTCAAAATAACTAGTTTAATAGAAAATAGGAAAAATTTAATATTTAGTATAATAGCCTTTTGTTTTGAAATAATAAAATAATTGCGACAATTTACCAATCGCACCTAGTGTATATATATATATATATATATATATATATATATATATATATATAGTACTGTGCAAAATTATTAGGACAAGAACTATTTTATCTTTTATGAGGCATATTGACAGAAAATAAACAATTTAATTAAAGTAATTTTATTTGATTTACTTAACAAATGCTTTAACAAGAAAAAATATTTGTGACAAAATAAATTCAATATTTAGAATAATAGCCTTTTGCTTTGATCACAGCCTTCATTCTGTCAGGCATTGACATCACAAGCTTCTTCAATGTATCTAATGGTATCTCCTGCCAAGCAGCTTGTATTTGTTCCCAAAGTGTGTCTTGCAAAGTAACATTAGATTTATCAATTTTTTTTATCCAAAATATCCCATAAATGTTCAATAGAGTAGTTTCAAAATAACTTGTTTAATAGAAAATAGGAAAAATTAAATATAACTTCTTTTTAATACATTTCTTTTACACCTAGTTTTAAATTCACCCTGTAATTGAATTTCAGTTAGGTTTTTAGGAAAATCACCCCTGTTCTAATACTTTTGCACACTACTGGTAGTGTGCAAAAGTGTTAGGACAAGGGTGATTTTAAACTTTATTTTGATGCCTCATAAAAGATAAAAAAGTTCTTGTCCTAATACTTTTGCACAGTACTAGATGTGAGTTTGTAACCCTGGGTTTCATGCCCTTACAATCACAAGAGCATGAAACCCAGGGTTACAAACTCACACCTATCTATATGAATATGTCAGCTCTATCACTGATACTCAGCGCTTTCAAATAAGTACCGTGCATATTTAATTTATAAATAATATAATATATATAACAAATTGCACGTATATATTGATATTTATAATTATATACATACACTTTTCACACACACACACACACACACACACACACACACACACACACACACACACACCGATATAATATCAATTCACCTAAAACAAGGTGATATATATATATTATGTGTTTAGTTTATCGCCCAGTTCACACTCCACCCACATCTATTGAACAGGTGAAGAGGCTCATCCCTTGTTTCCTGTTTAGGATGTGATTTCTGGTTTTCTCTTTTCTAATCTTATCACTCTTATGTAGCCCCCTACACATCAGTGGTGTTACCACCTTGCTTGGGGTGATATGATTAAAATATATATATATATATATATATATATATATATATATATATATATTAAAAATAATGACAAATCCATAAAAACAGAGAGATTAATTTAAAAAATTAATCTAATTAATATAAGATATTAAATAGAGAAAAATAGAGAATCTAATGTATATTATCCAGAGCAATATGAAATATAGAAAAGAAAACTCAACACATAATTAAATGGTTATAAATCCAGAGCTTATTTCAGCAGTTTACACAACTGTCTAGTCAGACTAAAAAGATCAAATAGTTTAATTTAATTAAGAATATTAAAAAAAATATAGGTTAGCACAGAGAAGAAATATTGGCATTAGTTAAAGGGTAAAGAAGTGTATGTTTTTTTTTATATTCTGAATTAAATTAAACTATTTGATTTTTCTGATCTGATGAGACAGTTGTGGTTTACATAACTGCCAAATCAAATTCTGAATTTATAACCATTTAATCATGTGTTGAGTTTGCTTATATATATATATATAAAATTTTAGATATTCTACAATTTCATGGGTAATACATATTTCACGGCAAATTATGTATTACCCATGAAATTGTAGAATATCTAAAATTTTTTCTAAATTATATTACTCTGTTAAATTAAATAAACGAATTTAACATTGAGTTCTTTTGAGTTCGTCTCTATCGGAATTTACCTGACTAATATACCAAGTGTTCTACATTATATATATATATATATATATATATATATATATATATATATATGTATAACTTGTATAAATTAAAAATACAGTATTCTTAAAAATACCAGGAATAAATGCTGAAATTTTTTCTTTGAAGCATTTATATTATATAAAAATGCTTGATAAAGACAAGAAATGGTATAAAATACTTGAATAAAAAACATGACCTTTGGAGATTTTCTTCACAGATAAGACCTGAATTTGCAACAGTAATAAGAAAGAAAGCAATAAGAGGAAAAGAAAGTAAATTAAAAAAGAAAGAAAGGAAAAAGAAAGAGAAAAAAGAAAAAAAGAGTGAAAGAAAAAAGAAAGAGAAAGGTAGAAAGAGGAAATATAGAAATAAAAAAGAGTTAGAAAGAAAGAGAGAGAGAAAGATTGTTTTGTTTTTTCTCACTATCCATTTGTTTACCAGATAACCATTTCATGTTATGTAGGTTGTCAGACAACTGAAGTTGTTTTTATATATACTTTGAAACAATAAAATCACTCCAGTTGATAAAAAACAAACTTTTTATAGATGAACAATGAATACAAAATATTTATATATACAAAATATTTATATATACAAAGTATAGATAAAAACTGAAGTTGTTTTAATATATCTTTTGAAACAATGAAATCACTCAATTTGATAAAAAAAAACTTTTTATAGATAAACAATGAATACAAAGTATTTCTTTGCTGCTTTTATTATAAACTAGCAGTATAGCCTGACGTTGCTCGGGTGTAATGAAAGCTTTAAAACTAATCCATGGTCCTGGAGCTCAGACTCTTTGGACATTGGCACGAAAGACTGAAAAGCAATAGTTGTTTCCAGTTAAAGCAAAACCGTAGACTGAAAGAAAAATGAATGGATGTAAGTCAAATTTTGATTTCCTGGTATCGATATCAAATTTTCTGCACTATTATAGTACAACTGTGTAAATTTTCAAGAAAATCAGTTCGGCCGTTTCAGAGTCTATAGGTAATGGATACACGCACACACACACACACACAGGCACGCGCACACACACACACACACACACACACACACACACACACACACACACACACACACACACACAGACAAAGTTCCATTTATAAATAAGTTTAGAAATTAGATACTTCAAGACAATTGATATGAATTATCCAAATAGGACAACACTTGTTTACTTAGTTTCAACACAAGAAATAATTAAAAATATTTTCTAAATGCTGACTAGCTCATCAGCTCAGCAGGTGCTATCTGACACTGTTGGTTGCAAGCCTAAAAATAATACCAAAGTTTAAATGCCGAAAGTTCCTCACAAGAAAGGCATGAATCTAGTCTTTCTTGTGTTTAACTTCAGTCTTCTTAATTGAGATCTTGTCACTAATATCATTTTTTTTACAATGATGTTCCCTCTGTACAAGACCCAAGAGCCACTTGCAGTAGAGAGTAAGAGGCACAGTTTATAGGGATATATAGATTACAGTAATCAGAAAGTCATCCTGTTTGGAGTCAGTTCCACAAAGCAGTGGTCTGTAAGGAAAGAATTCTTCCAAATGGAACTTACTCACCAGTGGAATATGAAAGGAATAAGTGCAGTTTGTTAAAAAATGCATATGATGGGTTTTAGACGTTAAGGTTAGAACTGGCGGAACTAAGGAATACTATTGAATTATTGTAAAATTTTGTGCCTGATTTTCATTGTTAATATAAAATGACCACAACTTGACACTGGTGTTTATTTTGGTACTCATTTCTGAGATTGGAACCTTGCATCATTCAATTGTGAGTCAGACTTTGTTGAATGTTGAAATTTTGTCCACTAATGAATGCCTTAAAGATAGGCGATGTAAAGCTGTACTTTCGCCATATTATGCTCTATGAATTTCAGAAAGGAGTAAGCGGTGGAACGACAACAAAAAAATCATTAAGAAGGTTAATTTGGTTTGTGTTCCAGCTCTTTGCACATCTAAAAATGTGGTTTGACAGATTTTGCCAGAGTAACATGAATTTAAACGATCAACCACATTGTTTTCAATCTTCTGACATCAATGAAAACAGTCTGCTTGCTATTGGGGAGAATAAACTGAAGATTTCGATAGAAGAGATTCAGTCAGTGATGCACACTTAAGCGATCATGTCTCTTTCGAGACATGACTGACTGGGCAGAATATTATCCCGCAGTAGGTTGCCATTGCTTTCTGCAGTAGACTGGTTGCCAGCCAAGGCTATAGTACCCAATCTGTCCTGTTATTTGACTCATAGCTATAGGGGGAAAAGATGTACTATATTATTAAATAGTAATTAGCGGGGGGTCAGTTTATTACTTCATAACAATAGAAAACTGATCCCCAACTTTATGGCCAGTAGAAGCCTTAATCATGCTTTCAACTATTATAGTCAATCAAGTGCTATACACAATACATGCTTGGGCGATCATGCCACTTTTGAAACATGACTGACTGGGCAGAATATTATCCTACAGTAGGTTGCCATTGCTTTCTGTGATAGATTGGTTGCCAGCCAAGGCTATAGTACCCATTCTGTCCTGTTGTTTTACTCATAGCTAGACGGGGAAGAGATATAATATACTATTAAGTCGTAATTAGCGGGTAATCAGTTTATTACTTCATAACAATATAAGATTGATCCTCCACTTTATGCTCAGTAGAAGCCTTAATCATGTTTCCAACTATCATATTCAGTCAGTCAGTTAAGTGCCATACATGATACACGTTTTGATGATCATGTCTCAAAGAGACATGACTGACTGGGCAGAAGATTATCCCGCAGTAAGTTGCCATTGATTACTGCGGTAGACTGGTTGCCAGCCAAAGCTATAGAACCCAATCTGTCCTATTATTTAACCCATAACTGGAGGGAAGAGACGGATTAATACCTTTCCCAAGGGTATTTACGTGTAAGTGAATACAAGGAATTCAACTGGAATTCGAACACAGCTCCCCGATTTCTTGTTCTGAGCCAACATCTATTGCACCACGACGCACATCCTAGAAGAGATTACTAAGAGTTTAAACGTCGATATCACTGCATCTTCTTGGCCTCACATTTTTAACAAACCTGAAGTGGAACGACTATAGCAAATTTATAGCTGCGTCTACTGCTAGGGAGGTTGGGTCTCTGTGTTGGTATAGAAAGTTTTTCTTGTCAAAATTCATCTTGCACATTTATAGATCTACTATTTGTCTGTGCATTGGATTCTTCTTTTTCTATGTGCTGTGTCTCTTCAGAACATAGGCAATCATGGCTCTCCTCAACTTCCTGTCATTTGTAGCTCTTAATAAATTTTTGTCTTCATCATTTCTCCTAAACCCTGTTCTATCATACTCGAGTTCGTTCTTCTTCTATGTGCCATGACCTTTCAAGATATAGGTGATCATGGTCTTCCACATCTACCTATCCTATGTCACTTTTAATAACCCTTTTCTTGTTATCCCACTCAATCACCATCCATTTGCTCAAGTCTATCAAGTATGTCATGCATTGCTTTCCCTTGTCTCTCTTTTCTCCTCTATCCATCCTGTGAGCATCAGGTTTTCCAAGCCCTCCTTCCTCATTCAGTGAGTTAAGTGCCATATGTGATACATGCTTTGGGCGATCATGTCTCGAAAGAGATATGACTGGCTGGGCAGAATATTATCCTACAGTAGGTTGCCATTACTTTCTGTGGTAGACTGGTTGCCAGCCAAGGCTATAGAACCCAACCTATCCTGTTAATTAACCCATAACTGGAGGGAAGAGATGGGTTAATACCTTTCCCAAGGATATTTGCGCATAAGTGAATCCAAGGAATTTAACTGGAATTCGAACTCAGCTCCCCGATTTCTCGTTCCGAGTTGATATCCACTGCACCATAACATGTCCCAAAATCTTCAGCTGTCTTTTCCTGATGTTAAGTATCAGTTTCCTTCTCCTGTCTATCCTCTCCAAAACCTTGTTATTGCTCTCATATTCTGTACATAGTATCCTCAGCATCCTTCTGTAGAACCACATTTTGACTGCTTCAAGTCTTTTCTTCATCTTTAATGAGATTGTTCTGCATTTGCAGCCATATTGAAGGACAGACATCACATAACAATCTAGGACTCTCTTCTTTGTTTCCAGTGAAATTTTCCTGTTTTTTAATACTCTACTCAGCTTCTGGAATGCATCCTTGGCCATGCCAATATGCCTCCAGATCCCCATATTGCACTTTTGTGTCTTCTGTTAGAACACTTCTTAGGTATTTAAATCTCCGCACCTATTTGATTTTAAGATCCACAACTTATAATTAACTTATAATTAACATTTTGGGCTCCTCTTTTTATTGATGATCATGTATTCAGTTTTCTTGTAGTGCCCAAAAATCTGAAAAATGAAGAAGCCTCCATATTTTTGAAGAATCCTCACCTTAACAGGCCAAAGACTTTTCAGCACTCCTGACACACTCTTTTTATATTTAGACATATTATAATGTGTACTTTTATTCTCTATATTCATATATATATATATTTATATATTATTGCTTCCATATTTAATATATATATATATATATATATATATATATATATATATATATATATATAAAATGAGAGGTTTTTCATTTAGCTGAGTTTCAGTCATGCCGATTTCAAAGTTTCATTAAGGCAACTCAATCCGAGCCACTATCCATTACTCCACTGTACATCAGTATTTTATATATATATATATATATATATATATATAAAGAACTACATAACCCACAAAAAGAAGAGAGATATATAATTATATTTATGTATATACAGGGAGTTAAAAAAAAAATGAAAACATTTATGTACTTAGAAGTAGTGTGCATACATTTAAGTTTGATGTCCACTTAGTTTGTTTGAAATTAACTAGTTGGTTTGCTGGAGACTAATAATTCTCCCCAGAGGGGAGGTGTGTCCTGTTGTTGCTAAATAGTGGATCTAAAAAAGAGAAAGAGATTTCATGCGTGTTCCTTTTAACATCCTGAATAAATACTTTCACGGCTTCTGCTCCGATGAACTTAGATCACTAATGCCCCCTAAATACGAATTTGAATGAGATACTAGATTAGCAACTAGATCCCACCCTTTTACAGTGAAACCGATAAAATGCAGCCGTAACTTCTACTCCAACAGTTTCTTTCCTCGCACTTCCCGACTGTGGAATTCACTTCCAAATGATTGCTTCCCCGACGGCTACAATCTCCAGGAGTTTAAATGTAAGGTCAATAGACACCTCCTAACACACTAACCTGCTCCTATTCTATCAAACACTCTTCCCATCTGCCCAACCCTCATCCTCGCTATCCTTACTCATCTGTCACCTTTCTCCTGACATTCCCTATGTCTAACCACTTCTCTTTACATTCCCCTATGTAGCCCCATGCGCAATAGTGGCAGTGGAATGCCTTGCTTGGGGTGAGATGATTAAAAAAAAAAAAAAATATATCAGGCATCTTGACAAAATGAGCAATTCTCACAAATTTATGAATATCTGCTGAGGTAGTGTCAACTAGCCATCTAGTACAATGATGTTAGCTGAACTCTATGCTTATGTATTCAACCATTGTGGTAATGACACAGTATTGCTAAGAAGATGGCTTCTTAGAATGAAATCAGTTCATTTTCTATGGCTTATGAACCCTTTGCAGGTGAATTAAAGCCAGAAAATATTTTTAAATTGTAAGATTTGGGGTGGGGAGAAAATTATTTAGGGATATAAAACTTACTAATTATAATGAAATCAGTTCATTTTCTATGGCTTATGAACCCTTTGCAGGTGAATTAAAGCCAGAAAATATTTTTAAATTGTAAGATTTGGGGTGGGGAGATAATTATTTAGGGATATAAAACTTACTAATTATAATGAAATCAGTTCATTTTCTATGGCTTATGAACCCTTTGCAGGTGAATTAAAGCCAGAAAATATTTTTAAATTGTAAGATTTGGGGTGGGGAGAAAATTATTTAGGGATATAAAACTTACTAATTAATACATAACTGAAAGAAAGAAGTGGATTCATGCCTTTCCTAACTTTGTAAGCGAACATAATGAACCCAACTAGAATTAGAACTCAGCTCTCCAGTTAACAATCGCAAGCCAATATCCATTACACCAACCACACATACAAACTTTGAGTAATGTGTCTATAACCAAAGTGAACATTTAAGTTGAAGGATATTGGCTGTGGTTTAACCTAAAGAGGGATTAGCACTACCAAGTCTATTTGCCCAGATTGATATCTCCCCAGATTCAACCCAGATATGCAGAATGAATTGTTCAAGTGCTCGGTTGCACAGCAACCCCACAATCACACCAGTTATGAGACTGATGAGAGGCAATGATACAAGAATGACAGCTATGTCCAATGTTTGTTGTTACAGTTCCTCATTGAATGAGTAAAATGCTTACCATTTTTAAAGGTTAAAACAAGTTTTTGTTAGGTGGTTGTATTTTGTCAGAAATAAGATACCTCATACCAGAGAGAAATAATTTTTTAGTTATATGAAAAGAACAAAACTGATGAGTTACTAGAATGAAGCTTTAACTTCTACTTTCAAAATTGTCTCTGACAGCCACCAACTTCATAATAAAATTGGAGACATGATAGTGGTGTGGGGCTAAGTGGTTAAAATGAATATTTGATTTACCCACACCAAGATCAATGAAGGGTGATAATGACGAGGAAACACATGGGTAATTTTAACAAAACAAGATAAGGAATTTAAATCATTTGGTGATGGGTTTATAGTGGCGTGGGGCTTCAGGGTCAAAATGAACAGTTGATTTACCCATACCAAGAGGATTAATGAAATATGATAATGATGAGGAACACACAGGTAATTTAAAAAGCAAAACAAGATAAAAAATTTAAATCATTTGGTGATGGGTCTATAAAGGTGTGGGGCTTCAGGGTCAAAATGAACAGTTGATTTACCCACACCAAGAGGATTAATGAAGGATGATAATGACGAGGAAACATATGGGTAATTTTAACAAAACAAGATAAGGAATTTAAATCATTTGGTGATGGGTTTATAGTGGCGTTGGACTTCAGGGTTAAAATGAACAGTTGATTTACCCACACTGGGAGGATTAATGAAGGATGATAATGACGAGGAACACACAGGTAATTTAAAAAGCAAAGCAACATAAGGTATTTATTCACAAATTTACAAACTTGAAGTAGTATCAGCAGATAAAGCAACCCCTTGGGAGTCAGTTCCACAAGGCATTGAAAGAAGCTGCTTGAGTGGAACTTACATCTCACCAAGAGAATACAAAAGGGATGAAGGTAGTTTGCTATAACGTACATGGTATAGTTTTACCCATGAAAGGTTAGGACTGGTGGAACTAAGGAATGTAATTTATCTGAAGATATCTCCATGGAAATAGTGACCAAGCAGTGAGTGGCTAGTGACATGTCGTCTGTGAGAAAGGAGTTTCTGGTTGGAAACTAATTTGTCACCCACAAAGATGGAGAGGCACTTTTGGACTCTTTATCGATCAATCATATGTACAAGTTTCACTTGAGGTGTGGGCTGAATTTAAGCCCAATAGGTGTTCAACACATGAGGCCTCTCTGAGAGACACTTTTGGACTCTGTCATGAGTGTAAAGTGAAGACTAGGAAGTCCCTACCTATGTATGGTAACAGAACTCCATTTTTGGCCTGATCTGGCTCTTGTAAGATAAAGATGGCAGATATCAGGAGAAGTAGGTACTTTCTGGAGAGGTACAACCATTTTTTCAGCATCTTTAGCGATCAATCATATGTACAAGTTTCACTTGAGGTGTGGGCTGAATTTAAGCCCCATTAGCTGTTCAACACACAGGGCCTCTCTGGGAGAACTTCCATTCATCGCAATTGGGGAAAATTCTGAGTCCGATTGGTGATGGTAGAAGGCTACTAGTTAATTTTTGAGGCATGGAATGTCACTGGCCACATTGTCTCATATTTCTAACTTCTAGAAATCTCTCCAAGTTTCATTCTTCTCTTCCAACTACAAACTTCAAAAATTTAAATGCAACATCAATTGTCATCTTCTGGTTTCTTTAAAACATGTTCTTTTATTATCCCTTTTTTCTCATTAATGTCTTATCATTTACTTTTACCTCCTGTAACCACTTGCATCTTTGTGGTATTATCACCATCTTTCATCTTTCAGGAAAATGTTCTTTTATTGCCCTTTCTTGTCCCTAAAGTCTTATCATTTACTTTTACCTCCTGTAACCACTTGCATCTTTGTAGTATTATCACCATCTTTCATCTTTCAGGAAAATGTCCTTTTATTGCCCTTTCTTGTCCCTAAAGTCTTATCATTTACTTTTACCTCCTGTAACCACTTGCATCTTTGTGGTATTATCACCATCTTTCATCTTTCAGGAAAATGTTCTTTTATTGCCCTTTCTTGTCCCTAAAGTCTTATCATTTACTTTTACCTCCTGTAACCACTTGCATCTTTGTGGTATTATCACCATTTTTCATCTTTCAGGAAAATGTTCTTTTATTGCCCTTTCTTGTCCCTAAAGTCTTATCATTTACTTTTACCTCCTGTAACCACTTGCATCTTTGTGGTATTATCACCATTTTTCATCTTTCAGGAAAATGTTCTTTTATTGCCCTTTCTTGTCCCTAAAGTCTTATCATTTACTTTTACCTCCTGTAACCACTTGCATCTTTGTGGTATTATCACCATTTTTCATCTTTCAGGAAAATGTTCTTTTATTGCCCTTTCTTGTCCCTAAAGTCTTATCATTTACTTTTACCTCCTGTAACCACTTGCATCTTTGTGGTATTATCACCATTTTTCATCTTTCAGGAAAATGTTCTTTTATTGCCCTTTCTTGTCCCTAAAGTCTTATCATTTACTTTTACCTCCTGTAACCACTTGCATCTTTGTGGTATTATCACCATCTTTCATCTTTCAGGAAAATGTCCTTTTATTGCCCTTTCTTGTCGCTAAAGTCTTATCATTTACTTTTACCTCCTGTAACCACTTGCATCTTTGTAGTATTATCACCATCTTTCATCTTTCAGGAAAATGTTCTTTTATTGCCCTTTCTTGTCCCTAAAGTCTTATCATTTACTTTTACCTCCTGTAACCACTTGCATCTTTGTGGTATTATCACCATTTTTCATCTTTCAGGAAAATGTTCTTTTATTGCCCTTTCTTGTCCCTAAAGTCTTATCATTTACTTTTACCTCCTGTAACAACTTGCATCTTTGTGGTATTATCACCATTTTTCATCTTTCAGGAAAATGTTCTTTTATTGCCCTTTCTTGTCCCTAAAGTCTTATCATTTACTTTTACCTCCTGTAACCACTTGCAACTTTGTGGTATTATCACCATTTTTCATCTTTCAGGAAAATGTTCTTTTATTGCCCTTTCTTGTCCCTAAAGTCTTATCATTTACTTTTACCTCCTGTAACCACTTGCATCTTTGTGGTATTATCACCATTTTTCATCTTTCAGGAAAATGTTCTTTTATTGCCCTTTCTTGTCCCTAAAGTCTTATCATTTACTTTTACCTCCTGTAACCACTTGCATCTTTGTGGTATTATCACCATTTTTCATCTTTCAGGAAAAGGTTCTTTTATTGCCCTTTCTTCCCCTAAAGTCTTATCATTTACTTTTACCTCCTGTAACCACTTGCATCTTTGTAGGTATTATCACCATTTTCATCTTTCGAAATGTCCTTTTATTACCTTTCTTGTCCCTAAAGTCTTATCATTACTTTTTACCTCCTGTAACCACTTGCATCTTTGTGGTATTATCACCATCTTTCATCTTTCAAAATGTTCTTTTGTGCCCTTTCTTGACTACTAAGTCTTATCATTTTACTTTTGCCTCCTGTAACCACTTGCATCTTTGTGGTATTATCTGCCCATTTTTTTTTTCATCTTTCAGAAGAAATGTTCTTTTATTGCCCTTTCTTGTCCCTAAAGTCTTATCTTCTGCCTGTAACCACTTGCATCTTTGTGGTATTATCTGCATCTTTCATCTTTCAGGAAAATGTTCTTTTATTACCCTTTCTTGTCCCTAAAGTCTTATCATTTACTTTTACCTCCTGTAACCACTTGCATCTTTGTAGTATTATCACCATCTTTCATCTTTCAGGAAAATATCCTTTTATTGCCCTTTCTTGTCCCTAAGTCTTATCATTTACTTTTACCTCCCCATAACCACTTGCATCTTTGTATTTATACCATCTTTCATCTTTCAGGAAAATATCCTTTTATTGCCCTTTCTTGTCCCTAAAGTCTTATCATTTTACTTTTACCTCCTGTAACCACTTGCATCTTTGTAGGTATTATCACTACCATCTTTCATCTTTCAGGAAAATGTCCTTTTATTGCCCTTTCTTGTCCCTAAAGTCTTATCATTTGCACCTCCTGTAACCACTTGCATCTTTGTAGTATTATCACCATCTTTCATCTTTCAGGAAAATGTTCTTTTGTGTGCCCTTTCTATTTCCTAAGTCTTATCATTTACTTTTACCTCCTGTAACCACTTGCATCTTTGTGGTATTATCTGCATCTTTCATCTTTCAGGAAAATGTCCTTTTATTGCCCTTTCTTGTCTAAAGTCTATCATTTACTTTACCTCCTGTAACCACTTACTCTTTGTAGTATTATCACCATCTTTCATCTTTCAGGAAAATATCCTTTTGTGCCTTTTCTGTCCCTAAAGTCTTATCATTTACTTTTACCTCCTGTAACCACTTGCATCTTTGTGGTATTATCACCATCTTTCATCTTTCAGGAAAATGTCCTTTATTGCCCTTTCACCATATCCCACAAGAATCCAATCATTTACTTTTACCTCCTGTAGCCACTTGCATCTTTGTAGTATTATCACCATCTTTCATCTTTCAGGAAAATATCCTTTTTATTGCCCTTTCTTGTCCCTAAAGTCTTATCATTTACTTTTTTACCTCCTGTAACCACTTGCATCTTTGTGGTATTATCACCATCTTTCATCTTTCAGGAAAATGTTCTTTTGTGCCCTTTCTTGTCCCTAAAGTCTTATCATTTACTTTTACCTCCTGTAACCACTTGCATCTTTGTGGTATTATCACCATTTTTCATCTTTTAGGAAAATGTTTTGTACTTTCTTGTCCCTAAAGTCTTATCATTTACCGCACCTCCTGTAACCACTTGAATCTTTGTGGTATTATCACCATCTTTCATCTTTCAGGAAAATGTTCTTTTATTGCCCTTTCTTGTCCCTAAAGTCTTATCATTTACTTTTACCTCCTGTAACCACTTGCATGTTTGTGGTATCATCACCATTTTTCATCTTTCAGGAAAATGTTCTTTTATTGCCCTTTCTTGTCCCTAAAGTCTTATCATTTACTTTTACCTCCTGTAACCACTTGCATCTTTGTAGTATTATCACCATCTTTCATCTTTCAGGAAAATGTCCTTTTATTGCCCTTTCTTGTCCCTAAAGTCTTATCATTTACTTTTACCTCCTGTAACCACTTGCATCTTTGTAGTATTATCACCATCTTTCATCTTTCAGGAAAATGTTCTTTTATTGCCCTTTCTTGTCCCTAAAGTCTTATCATTTACTTTTACCTCCTGTAACCACTTGCATCTTTGTGGTATTATCACCATTTTTCATCTTTCAGGAAAATGTTCTTTTATTGCCCTTTCTTGTCCCTAAAGTCTTATCATTTACTTTTACCTCCTGTAACCACTTGCATCTTTGTAGTATTATCACCATCTTTCATCTTTCAGGAAAATGTCCTTTTATTGCCCTTTCTTGTCCCTAAAGTCTTATCATTTACTTTTACCTCCTGTAACCACTTGCATCTTTGTAGTATTATCACCATTTTCATCTTTCAGGAAAATGTTCTTTTATTGCCCTTTCTTGTCCCTAAAGTCTTATCATTTACTTTTACCTCCTGTAACCACTTGCATCTTTGTGGTATTATCACCATTTTTCATCTTTCAGGAAAATGTTCTTTTATTGCCCTTTCTTGTCCCTAAAGTCTTATCATTTACTTTTACCTCCTGTAACCACTTGCATCTTTGTAGTATTATCACCATCTTTCATCTTTCAGGAAAATGTTCTTTTATTGCCCTTTCTTGTCCCTAAAGTCTTATCATTTACTTTTACCTCCTGTAACCACTTGCAACTTTGTGGTATTATCACCATTTTTCATCTTTCAGGAAAATGTTCTTTTATTGCCCTTTCTTGTCCCTAAAGTCTTATCATTTACTTTTACCTCCTGTAACCACTTGCATCTTTGTAGTATTATCACCATCTTTCATCTTTCAGGAAAATGTTCTTTTATTGCCCTTTCTTGTCCCTAAAGTCTTATCATTTACTTTTACCTCCTGTAACCACTTGCATCTTTGTGGTATTATCACCATTTTTCATCTTTCAGGAAAATGTTCTTTTATTGCCCTTTCTTGTCCCTAAAGTCTTATCATTTACTTTTACATCCTGTAACCACTTGCATCTTTGTGGTATTATCACCATCTTTCATCTTTCAGGAAAATGTTCTTTTATTGCCCTTTCTTGTCCCTAAAGTCTTATCATTTACTTTTACCTGCTGTAACCACTTGCATCTTTGTGGTATTATCACCATTTTTCATCTTTCAGGAAAATGTTCTTTTATTGCCCTTTCTTGTCCCTAAAGTCTTATCATTTACTTTTACCTCCTGTAACCACTTGCATCTTTGTAGTATTATCACCATCTTTCATCTTTCAGGAAAATGTCCTTTTATTGCCCTTTCTTGTCCCTAAAGTCTTATCATTTACTTTTACCTGCTGTAACCACTTGCATCTTTGTAGTATTATCACCATCTTTCATCTTTCAGGAAAATGTCCTTTTATTGCCCTTTCTTGTCCCTAAAGTCTTATCATTTACTTTTACCTGCTGTAACCACTTGCATCTTTGTGGTATTATCACCATCTTTCATCTTTCAGGAAAATGTTCTTTTATTTCCCTTTCTTGTCCCTAAAGTCTTATCATTTACTTTTACCTCCTGTAACCACTTGCATCTTTGTAGTATTATCACCATCTTTCATCTTTCAGGAAAATGTTCTTTTATTTCCCTTTCTTGTCCCTAAAGTCTTATCATTTACTTTTACCTCCTGTAACCACTTGCATCTTTGTGGTATTATCACCATTTTTCATCTTTCAGGAAAATGTTCTTTTATTGCCCTTTCTTGTCCCTAAAGTCTTATCATTTACTTTTACCTCCTGTAACCACTTGCATCTTTGTAGTATTATCACCATCTTTCATCTTTCAGGAAAATGTTCTTTTATTTCCCTTTCTTGTCCCTAAAGTCTTATCATTTACTTTTACCTCCTGTAACCACTTGCATCTTTGTAGTATTATCACCATCTTTCATCTTTCAGGAAAATGTTCTTTTATTGCCCTTTCTTGTCCCTAAAGTCTTATCATTTACTTTTACCTGCTGTAACCACTTGAATCTTTGTAGTATTATCACCATCTTTCATCTTTCAGGAAAATGTTCTTTTATTGCCCTTTCTTGTCCCTAAAGTCTTATCATTTACTTTTACCTGCTGTAACCACTTGCATCTTTGTAGTATTATCACCATCTTTCATCTTTCAGGAAAATGTTCTTTTATTGCCCTTTCTTGTCCCAAAAGTCTTATCATTTACTTTTACCTGCTGTAACCACTTGCATCTTTGTGGTATTATCACCATCTTTCATCTTTCAGGAAAATGTTCTTTTATTTCCCTTTCTTGTCCCTAAAGTCTTATCATTTACTTTTACCTCCTGTAACCACTTGCATCTTTGTAGTATTATCACCATCTTTCATCTTTCAGGAAAATGTTCTTTTATTTCCCTTTCTTGTCCCTAAAGTCTTATCATTTACTTTTACCTCCTGTAACCACTTGCATCTTTGTAGTATTATCACCATCTTTCATCTTTCAGGAAAATGTTCTTTTATTGCCCTTTCTTGTCCCTAAAGTCTTATCATTTACTTTTACCTCCTGTAACCACTTGCATATTTGTGGTATTATCACCATTTTTCATCTTTCAGGAAAATGTTCTTTTATTGCCCGTTCTTGTCCCTAAAGTCTTATCATTTACTTTTACCTCCTGTAACCACTTGCATCTTTGTAGTATTATCACCATCTTTCATCTTTCAGGAAAATGTTCTTTTATTGCCCTTTCTTGTCCCTAAAGTCTTATCATTTACTTTTACCTCCTGTAACCACTTGCATCTTTGTGGTATTATCACCATTTTTCATCTTTCAGGAAAATGTTCTTTTATTGCCCTTTCTTGTCCCTAAAGTCTTATCATTTACTTTTACTTCCTGTAACCACTTGCATCTTTGTAGTATTATCACCATCTTTCATCTTTCAGGAAAATGTCCTTTTATTGCCCTTTCTTGTCCCTAAAGTCTTATCATTTACTTTTACCTGCTGTAACCACTTGCATCTTTGTAGTATTATCACCATCTTTCATCTTTCAGGAAAATGTTCTTTTATTGCCCTTTCTTGTCCCTAAAGTCTTATCATTTACTTTTACCTCCTGTAACCACTTGCATCTTTGTGGTATTATCACCATCTTTCATCTTTCAGGAAAATGTTCTTTTATTTCCCTTTCTTGTCCCTAAAGTCTTATCATTTACTTTTACCTCCTGTAACCACTTGCATCTTTGTAGTATTATCACCATCTTTCATCTTTCAGGAAAATGTTCTTTTATTTCCCTTTCTTGTCCCTAAAGTCTTATCATTTACTTTTACCTCCTGTAACCACTTGCATCTTTGTAGTATTATCACCATCTTTCATCTTTCAGGAAAATGTTCTTTTATTTCCCTTTCTTGTCCCTAAAGTCTTATCATTTACTTTTACCTGCTGTAACCACTTGCATCTTTGTAGTATTATCACCATCTTTCATCTTTCAGGAAAATGTACTTTTATTGCCCTTTCTTGTCCCTAAAGTCTTATCATTTACTTTTACCTGCTGTAACCACTTGCATCTTTGTGGTATTATCACCATCTTTCATCTTTCAGGAAAATGTTCTTTTATTTCCCTTTCTTGTCCCTAAAGTCTTATCATTTACTTTTACCTCCTGTAACCACTTGCATCTTTGTAGTATTATCACCATCTTTCATCTTTCAGGAAAATGTTCTTTTATTTCCCTTTCTTGTCCCTAAAGTCTTATCATTTACTTTTACCTCCTGTAACCACTTGCATCTTTGTAGTATTATCACCATCTTTCATCTTTCAGGAAAATGTTCTTTTATTTCCCTTTCTTGTCCCTAAAGTCTTATCATTTACTTTTACCTCCTGTAACCACTTGCATCTTTGTAGTATTATCACCATCTTTCATCTTTCAGGAAAATGTTCTTTTATTGCCCTTTCTTGTCCCTAAAGTCTTATCATTTACTTTTACCTCCTGTAACCACTTGCATCTTTGTGGTATTATCACCATCTTTCATCTTTCAGGAAAATGTTCTTTTATTGCCCTTTCTTGTCCCTAAAGTCTTATCATTTACTTTTACCTCCTGTAACCACTTGCATCTTTGTAGTATTATCACCATCTTTCATCTTTCAGGAAAATGTTCTTTTATTGCCCTTTCTTGTCCCTAAAGTCTTATCATTTACGTTTACCTCCTGTAACCACTTGCATCTTTGTAGTATTATCACCATCTTTCATCTTTCAGGAAAATGTTCTTTTATTGCCCTTTCTTGTCCCTAAAGTCTTATCATTTACTTTTACCTCCTGTAACCACTTGCATTTTTGTAGTATTATCACCATCTTTCATCTTTCAGGAAAATGTTCTTTTATTGCCCTTTCTTGTCCCTAAAGTCTTATCATTTACTTTTACCTCCTGTAACCACTTGCATCTTTGTAGTATTATCACCATCTTTCATCTTTCAGGAAAATGTTCTTTTATTGCCCTTTCTTGTCCCTAAAGTCTTATCATTTACTTTTACCTCCTGTAACCACTTGCATTTTTGTAGTATTATCACCATGTTTCATCTTTCAGGAAAATGTTCTTTTATTGCCCTTTCTTGTCCCTAAAGTCTTATCATTTACTTTTACCTCCTGTAACCACTTGCATCTTTGTAGTATTATCACCATCTTTCATCTTTCAGGAAAATGTTCTTTTATTGCCCTTTCTTGTCCCTAAAGTCTTATCATTTACTTTTACCTCCTGTAACCACTTGCATTTTTGTAGTCTTATCACCATCTTTCATCTTTCAGGAAAATGTTCTTTTATTGCCCTTTCTTGTCCCTAAAGTCTTATCATTTACTTTTACCTCCTGTAACCACTTGCATCTTTGTAGTATTATCACCATCTTTCATCTTTCAGGAAAATGTTCTTATGTTGCCCTTTCTTGTCCCTAAAGTCTTATCATTTACTTTTACCTCCTGTAACCACTTGCATCTTTGTAGTATTATCACCATCTTTCATCTTTCAGGAAAATGTTCTTTTATTGCCCTTTCTTGTCCCTAAAGTCTTATCATTTACGTTTACCTCCTGTAACCACTTGCATCTTTGTGGTATTATCACCATCTTTCATCTTTCAGGAAAAATGTTCTTTTATTGCCCTTTCTTGTCCCTAAAGTCTTATCATTTCCGTTTACCTCCTGTAACCACTTGCATCTTTGTAGTATTATCACCATCTTTCATCTTTCAGGAAAATGTTCTTTTATTGCCCTTTCTTGTCCCTAAAGTCTTATCATTTACGTTTACCTCCTGTAACCACTTGCATCTTTGTAGTATTATCACCATCTTTCATCTTTCAGGAAAATGTTCTTTTATTGCCCTTTCTTGTCCCTAAAGTCTTATCATTTACTTTTACCTCCTGTAACCACTTGCATTTTTGTAGTATTATCACCATCTTTCATCTTTCAGGAAAATGTTCTTTTATTGCCCTTTCTTGTCCCTAAAGTCTTATCATTTACTTTTACCTCCTGTAACCACTTGCATTTTTGTAGTATTATCACCATGTTTCATCTTTCAGGAAAATGTTCTTTTATTGCCCTTTCTTGTCCCTAAAGTCTTATCATTTACTTTTACCTCCTGTAACCACTTGCATTTTTGTAGTATTATCACCATCTTTCATCTTTCAGGAAAATGTTCTTTTATTGCCCTTTCTTGTCCCTAAAGTCTTATCATTTACTTTTACCTCCTGTAACCACTTGCATCTTTGTAGTATTATCACCATCTTTCATCTTTCAGGAAAATGTTCTTTTATTGCCCTTTCTTGTCCCTAAAGTCTTATCATTTACTTTTACCTCCTGTAACCACTTGCATCTTTGTAGTATTATCACCATCTTTCATCTTTCAGGAAAATGTTCTTTTATTGCCCTTTCTTGTCCCTAAAGTCTTATCATTTATGTTTACCTCCTGTAACCACTTGCGTCTTTGTAGTATTATCACCATCTTTCATCTTTCAGGAAAATGTTCTTTTATTGCCCTTTCTTGTCCCTAAAGTCTTATCATTTACTTTTACCTCCTGTAACCACTTGCATCTTTGTGGTATTATCACCATCTGTCATCTTTCAGGAAAATGTTCTTTTATTGCCCTTTCTTGTCCCTAAAGTCTTATCATTTACTTTTACCTCCTGTAACCACTTGCATCTTTGTAGTATTATCACCATTTTTCATCTTTCAGGAAAATGTTCTTTTATTGCCCTTTCTTGTCCCTAAAGTCTTATCATTTACTTTTACCTCCTGTAACCACTTGCATCTTTGTAGTATTATCACCATCTTTCATCTTTCAGGAAAATGTTCTTTTATTGCCCTTTCTTGTCCCTAAAGTCTTATCATTTACTTTTACCTCCTGTAACCACTTGCATCTTTGTGGTATTATCACCATCTTTCATCTTTCAGGAAAATGTTCTTTTATTGCCGTTTCTTGTCCCTAAAGTCTTATCATTTACTTTTACCTCCTGTAACCACTTGCATCTTTGTGGTATTATCACCATCTTTCATCTTTCAGGAAAATGTTCTTTTATTGCCCTTTCTTGTCCCTAAAGTCTTATCATTTACTTTTACCTCCTGTAACCACTTGCATCTTTGTAGTATTATCACCATCTTTCATCTTTCAGGAAAATGTTCTTTTATTGCCCTTTCTTGTCCCTAAAGTCTTATCATTTACTTTTACCTCCTGTAACCACTTGCATCTTTGTGGTATTATCACCATCTTTCATCTTTCAGGAAAATGTTCTTTTATTGCCGTTTCTTGTCCCTAAAGTCTTATCATTTACTTTTACCTCCTGTAACCACTTGCATCTTTGTGGTATTATCACCATCTTTCATCTTTCAGGAAAATGTTCTTTTATTGCCCTTTCTTGTCCCTAAAGTCTTATCATTTACTTTTACCTCCTGTAACCACTTGCATCTTTGTAGTATTATCACCATCTTTCATCTTTCAGGAAAATGTTCTTTTATTGCCCTTTCTTGTCCCTAAAGTCTTATCATTTACTTTTACCTCCTGTAACCACTTGCATCTTTGTGGTATTATCACCATCTTTCATCTTTCAGGAAAATGTTCTTTTATTGCCGTTTCTTGTCCCTAATGTCTTATCATTTACTTTTACCTCCTATAACCACTTGCATCTTTGTAGTATTATCACCATCTTTCATCTTTCAGGAAAATGTTCTTTTATTGCCGTTTCTTGTCCCTAAAGTCTTATCATTTACGTTTACCTCCTGTAACCACTTGCATCTTTGTGGTATTATCACCATCTTTCATCTTTCAGGAAAATGTTCTTTTATTGCCCTTTCTTGTCCCTAAAGTCTTATCATTTACTTTTACCTCCTGTAACCACTTGCATCGTTGTAGTATTATCACCATCTTTCATCTTTCAGGAAAATGTTCTTTTATTGCCCTTTCTTGTCCCTAAAGTCTTATCATTTACTTTTACCTCCTGTAACCACTTGCATCTTTGTAGTATTATCACCATCTTTCATCTTTCAGGAAAATGTTCTTTTATTGCCCTTTCTTGTCCCTAAAGTCTTATCATTTACTTTTACCTCCTGTAACCACTTGCATCTTTGTGGTATTATCACCATCTTTCATCTTTCAGGAAAATGTTCTTTTATTGCCGTTTCTTGTCCCTAAAGTCTTATCATTTACTTTTACCTCCTGTAACCACTTGCATCTTTGTAGTATTATCACCATCTTTCATCTTTCAGGAAAATGTTCTTTTATTGCCCTTTCTTGTCCCTAAAGTCTTATCATTTACTTTTACCTCCTGTAACCACTTGCATCTTTGTAGTATTATCACCATCTTTCATCTTTCAGGAAAATGTTCTTTTATTGCCCTTTCTTGTCCCTAAAGTCTTATCATTTACTTTTACCTCCTGTAACCACTTGCATCTTTGTGGTATTATCACCATCTTTCATCTTTCAGGAAAATGTTCTTTTATTGCCGTTTCTTGTCCCTAAAGTCTTATCATTTACTTTTACCTCCTGTAACCACTTGCATCTTTGTAGTATTATCACCATCTTTCATCTTTCAGGAAAATGTTCTTTTATTGCCCTTTCTTGTCCCTAAAGTCTTATCATTTACTTTTACCTCCTGTAACCACTTGCATCTTTGTAGTATTATCACCATCTTTCATCTTTCAGGAAAATGTTCTTTTATTGCCGTTTCTTGTCCCTAAAGTCTTATCATTTACTTTTACCTCCTGTAACCACTTGCATCTTTGTAGTATTATCACCATCTTTCATCTTTCAGGAAAATGTTCTTTTATTGCCCTTTCTTGTCCCTAAAGTCTTATCATTTACTTTTACCTCCTGTAACCACTTGCATCTTTGTAGTATTATCACCATCTTTCATCTTTCAGGAAAATGTTCTTTTATTGCCCTTTCTTGTCCCTAAAGTCTTATCATTCACTTTTACCCATTTTTTCACTCACTAGTTTTTTCTCATTCTTTTTCATTTCTTGTAACTTGTGCCTTAACTGCATTACTGTTTTGTTTAGGGTGAAATTATTATGTCATAAAATTTTCAATCTATTAATGAATCTAAGAAATTTTTAATCTAATTTATAATAAAAGTTATTGATAAATTAACACAGAAAAATAATTATCTAAGGAGTATTTGGAATTAATTCTAAACTGTCACATGCAGGTGTAAACATAAAATCTAGATAAAAAACACCAGTAATAATGTGAACAGAAAATGGCTTGAATTAAAACAAAACAAAAAAAAAACAGAAAAAGTAGTAACACAAAGATGCCTTCTATAACTGAATTTACTTTTAACATATACAGCAAAATAATCCTAACATAACTAGAAAGCATATCAGGAATAATTATTGTTCTCTATGATATTAACAACTAGCAGTATAGCCCGGCGATGCTCGGGTGTAATGAAAGCTTTAAAACTAATCCATGGTTCTGGAGCTCAGACTCTTTGAATGTTGGTACGAAAGACTAAAAAGCAGTAGTTGTTTTTAGTTAAAATCAAACCGTAGACTGAAAGAAAAATGAATGGATGTAAGTCAAATTTTGATTTCTTGGTATTGATATCAAATAAGTTTTTTTTCATTGTAAACTGAATTTTGAAGGCTAAATAAGTCCTTTGAGTAAATGGTATCATGGATGAGACTAAGAACTACAATTATACCTACTTAGAGCCAAACCCAAAGCAAAAACTAAAATAAAAGGGCTGAAAAAAATACAGACATACTGGCAGATAAACAGACACACACACAAACATTTTGGCTTTATATATATATATATATATATATATATATATATTACCGATTTTCTGCACTATTGTAAGAACTGCAACCATGAAACTTCTGAATATCATTTCTTATGTCTTTGACTATGAGTGTATCAAATTTGATTAAAATCGAACCACTCCTTCTATAACGCGATTTTTTCAATTATCGGGGGTACACAAAACCTAGCTAAGAACACTCACAGACGCTTATAGTAAAACTGTGTAAATTTTCAAGAAAATCTTTCAGGTGTTTCAGAGTCTGTAGGTAACAGACACACACAGACACGCACGCACACACACACACACACACAGACAGACAAAGTTCCATTTATAAATAAGTTTAGATGAAGCATATGCAGATGTGTTACGTCGATGGCAAACTCAGAAAACAAAATTGAAATAAGTTTTACACCAGGAAGTAAGGGAAAGAAAGAAAGAAGAATTAAGTGTAAGAAGATAAAAGGTATGTTTGTCGGCAAGAGACAGGATGAGGTACATATTGGAAATGTGAAAATCAAACAGTTACCAAAGATTTAACTATTTAGGTTGTAAAACAGCTACAAAGTGGAGTGATGAAAAGCAAAAGAAGAGACTAATCTTCAATTCTAAAGAAGAAATCTGTACATTGTCAGCAAGAGGTACAGCCCAAGATGCAAACTAAGGATTGGAAGTAATAAAGGAAAGCAAAAGAAAGGACTTCATCTTCAATTCTAGAAAAGAAATCTATTGTTGTCAGCAAAATTTTATTCCCAAGATGCTAAGGGATGGAGTAATAAGGAAAACAAAGAAAAGAAAGGACTAATCTTCAATTCTAGAAAAGAAATCTATTGTTGTCAGCAAGAGGTGGCCAAGATACAAGCTAAAGTTGGAAGTAACAAAAGCAAAAGAAAGGACACTAATCTTCAATTGCAGAAAAGAAATCTATTGTTGTCAGCAAGAGGTACAGCCCAAGATACCAAGCTAAAGAGTTGGAAACAATAAAGGAAAGCAAAGAAAAGGTTAATCCTTCAATTCTAAGAAAAGAAATCTATTGTTGTCAGCAAAGTGCAGCCCAAGATGCAAGCTAAAGTTGATAAAGGAGAAAGCAAAAGAAAGGACTAATCTTCAATTCAGAAAAGAAATCTATTGGTGTCAGCAAGAGGTACAGCCCAAGATACAAGCTAGAGTTGGGGAGAGAAGTAATAGAGGAAAGCAAAGAAAGGACTAATCTTCAATTCCTAAGAAAAAGAAATCTATTAATTTGTGTATGAGGTACAGCCCAAGATCTAGCTAAGGATTGGAAGTAATAAAGGAAAGCAAAAAGAAGGACTAATCTTCAATTCTAAGAAAAAGAAATCATTGTTGTCAGCAAAATTGCAGCTGAATGCAAACTAAGGATTGGAAGTAATAAAGGAAAGCAAAAAGAAAGGACTATTCTTTCAATTCTAAGAAAAAGAAATCTATTGTTGTCAACTAGAAATTGGCCAAGATGCAAGCTAAGGATTCAAGGCTAATAAAGAGAAAGCAAAAGAAAGGACTAATCTTCAATTCTAAGAAAAAGAAATCTATTGTTGTCAGCAAAATTTTATTGGGAGCAAAAGCCAAAAGTTGGAAGTAATAAAGGAAAGCAAAAAAGAAAGGACTAATCTTCAATTCTAAGAAAAGAATCTATTTGTTGTCAACAGAGAGATTTTGA
Organism: Ascarosepion bandense; assembly: GCA_037127315.1. Taxonomy (NCBI): domain Eukaryota; kingdom Metazoa; phylum Mollusca; class Cephalopoda; order Sepiida; family Sepiidae; genus Ascarosepion; species Ascarosepion bandense. The sequence continues at coordinate 1,240,356 of JBBBDQ010001248.1, read as the reverse complement.
CATAAAATCTGGCTTCAGAAGTTGGAAGTAATAAAGGAAAACAAAAGGATAATGTAATTCCCAAGAAAAAGGAAATCTGTTGTCAGCAGAGGTACAACAAGATGCAAGCTAAGGATTGAGTAATAAAGGAAAGCAAAAAGAAAGGACTAATCTTTCAATTCTGAAAAAGGAAAATCTTGTTGTTGTAAGCAGAGGTGCAACCCAAGATGCAGAAGCTAAGGATTGGAAACAATAAGGAAAGCAAAAAGGAACCAATCTTCAATTAAGAAAAAGGAAATCTATTGTTGTCAGCAAGAGATGCAGCCCAAGATGCAAGCTAAAGGACAGGTAATAAAGGAGAAAGCAAAAAGAAAGGACCTGTCTTCAATTCTAAAGAAAAATCTATTGTTATCAGCAAGAGGCACGAAGATGTAAAGTTACATGATTGAAAGGACAAAGGAAAGCAAAAGAAAGGACTAATCTTCAATTCTAAGAAAAAGAAATCTATTAAACAGCAAGAGGTAACAGCTCCAAGATGCAAGCGATGATTGGAAGTAATAAAGGAAAGCAAAAGAAAGGACTATTAATTCTTCAATACTCCTAAGAAAAAGAAATCTATTGTTGTCAGCAAGAGGTACAGCCCATATAAGATGCAAGCTGTTAAGGATTGAAGTAATAAAGGAAAGCAAAAAGAAAGGACTAATCTTCATCTCTAAGCAGAAATCTATTGTTGTTGGTGAGGCAGCCCAAGATGCAAGCTAAGATCAGTAATAAAGAAAGCAAAAAAAGAAAGGACACCACCTCTTCAATTCTAAGCAAAAGAAATCTATTGTTGTCACAAGAGTACAGCCTAAGATGCAAGCTAAGGATTGGAAGTAATAAAGGAAGCAAAAAGAAAGGACTAATCTTCAATTCTAAGAAAAAGAAATCTATTGTCAGCAAGAGGTACAGCCCAAGATGCAAGCTAAGGATTAAAGTAATAAAGGAAAGTAAAAAGAAAGGACTAATCTTCAATTCTAAGAAATCTATTATTGTCAGCAAGAGGTATTGGCCCAAGATGTTAAGGATTGGAAGTAATAAAGGAAAGTAAAAAGAAAGGACTAATCTTCACTCCAGGAAAGAAATCTATTGAAAGCAATAAAAGAGAAAAAAGCAGCCCAAGATGCAAGCATGATTGAAGTAATAAAGGAAAGCAAAAGAAAGGACTAATCTTCAATTTAAGAAAAAGGAAATCTATTGTTGTCAGCAAGAGGCAGCCTAAGAGCAAGTTTTGAAGATTAAATAATAAAGTGAAAGCAAAAGAAAGGACTAATCTTCAATTCTAAGAAAAGAACTGTTGTCAGCAAGAGGTACAGCCTGATAAAGCTAAGGACAGTAATAAAGAAAGCAAAAAGAAAGGACTAATCTTCAATTCTAAGAAAAGAAATCTATTGTTGTTGCCAGAGGGCATACTCCAAGAGCTAAAGCTGATTGGGTAATAAAAGAAAGCAAAAAGAAAGAACTACATCTTCAATTTAAGAAAAAGAAATTCATTGTTGCAAGAGGGCAGCCTGATGCAAGCTACATTAAAGTGGAAGAAAGAAAGCAAAAGAAAGGACTAATCTTCAATTCAAGAAAAGAAATTCATTGCTGTTTGGCAAGAGGTACAGCCTAGATGCAAAGCTACAGATTGGAAGCAATAAAGCAGCAAAAGAAAGGACCATCTTCACTCAAAGAAAAAGCAAATCTATTGTTGTCAGCAAGAGCAGCCCAAGATGCAAGCGATATCAAGAAGAAGAAAGCAAAAGAAAGGACATTCAATTTCAATTTAAGAAAGAAATTCCATTGGTTACAGCAAGAGGTACAGCCCAAGATGCAAGTTATTGATCAAAGTAATAGAAAGCAAAAGAAAGGACTAATCTTCAATTCTAAGAAAAGAAATCTATTGTTGTCAGCAAGAGGTACAGCCCAAGATGCAAGCTAAGGATTGAAGAAATAAAGGAAAGCAAAAAGAAAGGATCTAATCTTCATTTGCAAGAAAAAGGAATCTGTTGTTGTAAACAAGGGAAACAGCCCAAGATGAAAGCTAAGGATTGGAGATAGTAAAAGAAAGCAGGAATAAAGGACTAATCATCAATTGTAAGGAAACCAAATCTATTGTTACATAATATCAATCCACCTATATGGCAGTGAATACTGGACAGTCTCCTCACAAACGAAAAAGGGGCTTCAAGTAACAGAAGCAAAGAAAAGAGTATTGACTATTATGTAATATCAGTCCTCCTATATGGCAGTGAATGCTGGAGACTTGAAGCAACAGAAACAAAGAAAAAGAGTACTGAACTGTTATGTAATATCAGTCCTCCTATATGGCAGTGAATGCTGGAGACTTGAAGCAACAGAAACAAAGAAAAAGAGTACTGAACTGTTATGTAATATCAGTCCTCCTATATGACAGTGTATGCTGGATAATTTCATCACAGATGAATTTGAGATTTGAAACAACAGAAATGTGGTTCCATAAGATTCTGGGAATACTATGGCGTGAACATGTGCAAAATGACGAAGTTCTATTGACAGTAGCAGCAAAAAGAACACTTATACTTAGCATCATGATGATATAGTTGAAATTTCTCAGGCACATAATGAGGAAAGATGGTATGGAAAGTTTGATACTCAAAGGACATACTGATGGCAAGAGAACCAGGAAAACAATACATAACCTCCCTAATGAGCTTGAGTGAATGGTTGGTGGAGCAAGGTTTGGAAGAGATGATAAAAAACTAAATTTATTAAGAGCTATAAAGAGCAGGAAATTATGGAGAGCCATGACCACCAACATCTTGAAGGGACGCAGCACATAGAAGAAAGAGTTTGAGAGAGAAAAGAGTGGTAAAGAAGAATAAACGATGCAATTCTTCTTGCTAAAATTGGTATTTACACATTTCTGTTTCTGAATGGGATTTATCAGAAGTGTCTCAACCATGAGAGAAAGAGGTTGGAACTCTTCAGTGGTGACAAGCAAAAAAGAATTTCTATAATGGTGAGCGTGAAACTTGAAACCAAGAAAAAGAAAATGCTACTTCCCCACTTTAGCTGACACAACACCATTGCCTGTTTCAGTATCGCTTTATGTACTTTTCGTAGTTCTGTATAAAAGATGTCAACACGTGTGTGTGCTATTCTCTTTTGTGTATCTCGCTTGCATGCACACATAAGCACAAAACTGTGTGTGCATATCTCGAAACCGATTAGGGTCATTGAGATATCACATGTACTGCAGCCAAGGCAGAAGTGGTATATCTACAGTTAGATAATCTGATGGATCACATCTCTCTTACTGCTAGTTTCACATTCAGAGCTTTCCTTCTGCTAGGTTTGTTGACACCTCTAGATAAGAATGCTAACTCTGCTCTGATATTTAATCCATAGCTGGGAGATGAAGAATAGATAGAATCAGACCTTTTCTAATGATATTTAGGCAAAAATGAGTCAGTCAAAATTTGAAACCAGCTCATCAGTTTCTATTCCTGAGTTACTAACAATTAAACTCCTGCACATCCCCAAAACTGTTTACCCAAACAAAAAGAAGGGTAAGGTAAAGTTTTAGCAGCCAGCAATGTGTACCCTTCAGATTGACAAAATAATATAAACTAGAAAAGACCCCTTGAAAATTGAGTAAAAGTTGGTAGGCATAGCTCCTGTTTACACTTAGGTAAAAAATGAAAGGCTTAGGTCCAGTTTGCATTAGATTCAGTAAAAGGTAGACATAGACGTAGTTTACGCTAGAATCAGTAATAGTTAGACATAGATTTGGTTTACACTAGAGTCAATAAAAGGTAGACATAAGCCCGGTTTATACTAGAATAAAAAAAATGGTAGTTATAGGTTTTGTTTATAATTGTGTCAAAATTGGTAGATATAAAACCATACTGCATTTGTGTCAAAACTGTAGACATAGCTTCTGTTTACACTTAAGTCAAATAATGGTAGAATTAGTTCCATTTTACACTTGAGCCAAAATGATCTAGTTTACACTAGAGTCAGTAAAAAGTAGACATAATTCTGGTTTGCACTATAGTTTGCAAGTATCCACCTGCGAGGTGCACCTTTGGAAGGTAGTGTGGCTTTGTATCCCTCTGCACAGAACACAGTATATTCTAACCTTCACTGAGAGGGCAAATAAACAAAAGATTATCATTGGATAAGCATAAATACCCTACTACAATGACTGTGCTTGTATGACACTTTCATTTAAGTGTCAAAAAGTTGACTGGCCAAATTAATTAAATGAAAATTAATAAAATGAAAATTAATTAAATGATAATTAATTAAATCATGATAATAATTATTTTATTAAACCATTAAAAAATAAGTTCATTCTGGGTATCCAACATTTTTAAGAACCAGGTGTAGTAAACCGAAGTCATTAAGTATAAAGATATCTAGACCCCGAGCAGAAGGCTGACCTATAAACTGTCACTAAAACAAAACACTCTGCAGGTGTAATGACCTGTCAAACATTAATTCAATTTCAAAATATAAACATATTTTGAGTGTGGCAAACAGGTGGGTTGCTTCACCTGGGGATTGAGTGCAAGTATGGCACAAGATAATAAATCATTGATCAACCAACCACAGGGCTTGCTTCTTGTTAGCCCACCCCGATGACTGCGACTAATTGGCTGATTATCTAAATCAATCAAATGCAACCCAGGAGTGTTGTTATGACGATAGCCATTAGCCAGTGATCCCTATTGGCTGACCAATCAGGAGCTAATTATTCGAGATTCGGGCCCATAAATAGAGAACACCCAGAGCAAAAAATCGAGTTGGTCATTCTTTGTTACCCAGAACCGAATTCGTTGCCACTGCATACTCCATCATTGACACTGCCTAATTGCAGTTAAGATTTCTTTGACTTAAAGAAACGTTTTCCGCCAGTCAACTACATTCACCCCTTATTTCGCGGTGTTTGTTTTAACTTGATAAGAAATTATTTTATACCAGTGTAAATAAATGTTTGTTACTGTTTATAACAAACACTTTTTGTCATTTCTTTGATGGTGTGGTAACGATTCTTCTACTCCGACACCAAATTCAACACTTCATCGACTGAATTGTATCCATTCCCCCTTTCGCAGATTTTAAGAAACAACGTGGGCACGGAAGGAATCAGAGAACAACCAGTCTGGAACATGTGGTAATAACGAAACCAGTGGCCAACCCGGTATTGTGAAGATATTGTACCACACTTGCTTTTTCAGATATATAAAAATATATAATTTATTCCCAGATGAACTTATTGCAAATATTCAAAATGATGATCAGTTTATTTTCTCTGTTTATATGAGAACAGACTAACTGTTAAATAAATTTTGTGTGTTTATTTTTCAAAGATCAAAGTTGTTTTTTTTCAAAGATCTAAAAACACCAAAAACATTTTTCTAATATGCCATTTAGACATCTAAGTTTACTAAATGATGTATTAAATCTTCAGTCTACTGCTGTTATTTATAGAGCTTACAAGTTTGGCACAAGGCTACCACCATGATGTGAACTTGGTATCGTAGTGAACACAGAAAAAGAACATCAATTTAGTTACAAAAAATATAGATCCAAAGAAAGCTACACAAAAATACATTTTTCTGCCTTTTTTATTCTACAACACAAAACCTGTACATAATTCTATTGTGGTATAGCAAAGAATGTAACCAAGCAAAAATTGTCAGGTTATACCTGAAAAAAAGGGAGCTGAATGTGGATGACGTCAAAATCAGCCATATACTCATTATAACACAAAGCTGTTATATCAAATCAAGAGAATAGTACAGAAAACTTACCCCTCAAACAAGTTTTTTTGGGGGGTTTTTTGTTCACACATCTGTTGATTTTTGTACATGTCAGAACTAATTCTATTATTTTAGATGCCTCAAAACAGGTCTGGTCCTTGAATAATTCGACAACTTTCATTGGAAGAATATAATCCACTAAGAAAAGGCAATATATTATTAACCAATAACATTAATTTTATGTAACAACAAGGCAAAGGTCTCAAATCAAACAAACAAAAAAAAAAAAATGATCTGTGACCCAGATGATTAAGATCAAAGTATAGTATTTGTTCCAGTGGCTAACAACCAGCCCATGGCTCCAACCATTCCAGTTAGCCAACCACACTCCGCCCATGTCTATTGAACAGGTGTAGAGGCTCATCCTTTGTTTCCTGTTTAGGATGTGGTTTCCGGCTTTCTCTTTTCCAATCTATTCACTCTTACATAGCCCCCTGCACACCATTGGCCTTGCCGCCTTGCTTGGGGTGATGCGATTAAAAAAAAAAAAAAAAAAAAAAAAAAGAAAAAAAGTTGATTAAATGTATTGACTGAATAATGTCATTTTTTTGTTGTTAAAAAAGTTCTTGGATAAAATATAAACTGTATTGCATATGTATATGAGAACAGTGAAATGTAGTTACATGTGTGTTTGTGTAAAAGGGTCAGTATGTGTATGTGTGCATAGTAGTAGCATTGATTAAGAAGATAGGTAGAATTTAGTTTTTACTGTGGTCGGTGACATAGTAGTCTGAGACGGTCTCTTTGTAGTTTGTTCAGTGTTGCTGAATTGAACGTTGCTTTTGTGTATGGACGTGAATGGTATCTTGAATATCAGTAGCTAGACTGACATGGACCTTAGTTGCATTTGTAAGTCTCTTTCTTGAGGCCAGATTTCGGGATATATATACTTTCTTTCCTAAGAAACCAGCTCCAGAATTATTTTATTTATATCTAATTGGTAATAAAATACCACATGGTATGACTATGACTATGTCCATATGATATTTTGATGGTATCTACCTTAATTATGATCTAAACTTATTTATAAATAGAACTTTGTCTGTGTGTGTATGTGTCTGTGTGTGTGTGTCTGTTACCTATAGACTCCGAAATGGCTGAACTGATTTTCTTAAAAATTTACACAGTTGTACTATAAGCATCTGCGAGTGTTCTTAGCTAGGTGTTGTGTCAAGGTACTCCCGATAAATATCGAAAATCGATAATCGAAACAATCGGGTTATAGAAGGAGTGGTCCGATTTTAATCAAATTTGATACACTCATAGACAAAGACATAAGAAACGATATTCAGAAGTTTCAAGGTTGCAGTTCTTACAATAGTGCAGAAAATCGATAATATATATATATATAAAAGGCAAGATGTTTGTGCATGTGTCTGTTTATCTGCCTGTATGTCTGTATTTTTTCAGCCCTTTTATTTTAGTTTTTGCTTCGGGTTTGGCTCTAAGTAGGTATAATTGTAGTTCTTAGTCTCATCCATGATACCATTTACTCAGAGAACTTATTTAGCCTTCAAAATTCAGTTTACGATGAAAAAAACTTATTTGATATTGATACCAGGAAATCAAAATTTGACTTAATCCATTCATTTTTCTTTCAGTCTACGGTTTGATTTTAACTGGAAACAACTATTGCTTTTTAGTCTTTCATGTCAACGTCCAAAGAGTCTGAGCTCCAGGACCATGGATTTGTTTTAAAGCTTTCATTACACCTGAGCAACGCTGGGCTATACTGCTAGTATATAAATAAACAAGCAGATTGCCTATAATATCATAGGCAAAATCAGTTACAATGCAAGAATACAGAATGAAGTAACAATCTATTGCCTCATTCTGTATTCTTGCATCTTAACTGATTTTGTCTATGATATTCTTTGATGTACCGTTTGTTTTGTTACTTGCGAGGAAAAATATTTGCCTATTATAATCATGTGAGAGTAGCAGGCACTATTTTTGATACTAGTCTCCTTTTACTCATTGTCTGTTACTATATCCAGTACCATCACCAAACTTCACACTAGCCTACTTTTTTTTCTATACAGCTTATATCCTCATCAATGTCAAACTGTTGCTCTTTGCACTTTAAATGTTAATATACTGACATTTGTTAAATGTAAATCATAGATATACATACATGCGTATGCTGCTGGTTAAAATCTTAAGGCCAATGAGAATAAAGAAAAAAATCTAACTTTTGCATTGTTAGATTCAACTGCTTATTAAAGTGGAACTTTAAAAAAATGAAAATAAAAAAGATAAAATAGAAATAAAAAAGGTAAAATAAAAATTAAAAACGTTTTTTAGCATTAAATAAAGAAAATTTCGATATGGTGAAATTAAGCTAAATATTATCTGGATAAAAGTTTAAGACCAAAAACGAAGCTATAATTGTTAAACCTATAATGAAATTTAGTCATTTGTGTTCAAGTACAAGTGCAATCAACATCTGTCACTGGTATCTCCTGCTTTATATAAGCTAAGAACATAGCAAAGGCTAAAATGTTGTCAACGTTTGAATGTGAGGAGAAAAAAAACAGATCGCAGAAAAAATGAGAAAAAACGAAAAATATAACAAAATAAAAATAAAAAGTAAAACAAAAAACAACAAATAAATGATAAAAAAAATAAGGGGACAAAAAATAAAGTGGCTAACCTACATTTTGGGGGTGTCGTGTTAACTAAAATAACTAATAAAACATGCGACATATTTCACACAATAAAACTTATTAATTTTAAACATGAGAAGTATTTTCAGCCAACAATAGCTACATAAGCATTAAAACTGTTATGGTGAAACACGCCTATTCCTCAGATAATAAACTCTCCCTCCTGTATTAATAAGAGTTAACAGGAAGTTAACTCGAGAAGTTCTTGGGAAGTTCATAAAAGTTCTTTAGAGTTCTATTGGAGTTCAGTAGAGCTACTAGGCAGTTGATATTAGTCGGCAGTTAGCCGAATACTAAGGAGTCAGCTTACAGTGGAAGATTACCAGGTTCCTAACATTTTGGGTGCGTTAAGTCGATTAGCAACCGACATAGCAGGATTATAACTTTCAGTGCAAAAACTACTCCATGACAAAAACACATTTACAAAATATTTATAAACCAATAACATGCAATAAAATGCTTACATCATAAAATACAATTAAACTGTATGATACAAAAACATAGAATACAAATCAGAAAGGTTGTTTTATCAGTCATCATAATTTAGGTAGATACTGCCCAAATATCATGTGGATGTAGTAGTAGACATACCATGTAGTGTTTTAGGTCCAATTAGGAATAAATAGAATAATAGAATGCTGGAGTCGATTTCTTAGAAAAAAGGTATAAATATCATTGTCCAACCCCTAAAACAAAACTTGCAAATGTCAGTTTAGATGCTGATATTCAAGCCCCCATTCATGTCAACACGCAAAAGCAATGCTCAACTCAGCAGCACTGACCAATCTACAAAGAGACCATCTCAGACTACGGCACTCCATATATTTGGGTTCTGGCAATGTAAGTCCTCAAAAAAATTTTGAAATTTGATCAGTAACAAGGGAATTTTGAGGCCATACGAAATTGGTATTATATTCTATGACCAATATTAGCAACTTCAGTCCTTCATTTTTTTAATTGAGTTCACCTCAAGCAAGGCAGTAAAGCCACTAAGACACAAGGGTTTAGTGGGTGTGGAAGAATTAGAAAACAGAAACCTTACTAAAGAGAAAGAACAAAAGAAGAGTAATCAGGAGGACAGTAGAAAGCCACTAAGACACAAGGGTTTACATGGTGTGGAAGAATCAGAAAACAGAAACCTTACTAGAGAGAAAGAACAAAAGAAGAGTAATCAGGAGGACAGTAGAAAGCCACTAAGACACAAGGGTTTACTGGGTGTGGAAGAATTAGAAAACAGAAACCTTACTAAAGAGAAAGAACAAAAGAAGAGTAATCAGGAGGAGAGAAGAAAGCAACTAAACACAACGGTTTACTGGGTGTGGAAGAATTAGAAAACAGAAAGCTTACTAAAGAAAAAGAACAACAGAAGAGTAATCAGGAGGACGGTAGAAAGCCACTAAGACACAAGGGTTTACTGGGTGTGGAAGAATTAGAAAACAGAAACCTTACTAGAGAGAAAGAACAATAGAAGAGTAATCAGGAGGAGAGTAGAAAGCCACTAAGACACAAGGGTTTACTGGGTGGGGAAGAATCAGAAAACAAAAACCTTACCAGAGAAAAAGAACAAAAGAAGAGTAATCAGGAGGAGAGTAGAAAGCCACTAAGACACAAGGGTTTACTGGGTGTGGAAGAATTAGAAAACAGAAACCTTACTAGAGAGAAAGAACAAAAGAAGAGTAATCAGGAGGACAGTAGAAAGCCACTAAGACACAAGGGTTTACTGGGTCTGGAAGAATCAGAAAACAGAAACCTTACTAGAGAGAAAGAACAAAAGAAGAGTAATCAGGAGGACAGTAGAAAGCCACTAAGACACAAGGGTTTACTGGGTGTGGAAGAATCAGAAAACAGAAACCTTACTACAGAGAAAGAACAAAAGAAGAGTAATCAGGAGGACAGTAGAAAGCCACTAAGACACAAGGGTTTGCTGGGTGTGGAAGAATCAGAAAACAGAAACCTTACTAGAGAGAAAGAACAAAAGAAGAGTAATCAGGAGGAGAGTAGAAAGCCACTAAGACACAAGGGTTTAGTGGGTGTGGAAGAATTAGAAAACAGAAACCTTACTAAAGAGAAAGAAGAAAAGAAGAGTAATCAGGAGGACAGTAGAAAGCCATTAAAACACAAGGGTTTAGTGGGTGTGGAAGAATCAGAAAACAGAAACCTTACTAAAGAGAAAGAACAAAAGAAGATTAATCAGGAGGATAGTAGAAAGCCACTAAGACACAAGGGTTTAATGTGTGTGGAAGAATTAGAAAACAGAAACCTTACTAGAGAGAAAGAACAAAAGAAGAGTAAACAGGAGGAGAGTAGAAAGCCACTAAGACACAAGGGTTTAGTGGGTGTGGAAGAATTAGAAAACAGAAACCTTACTAAAGAGAAAGAACAAAAGAAGAGTAATCAGGAGTACAGTAGAAAGCCACTAAGACACAAGGGTTTAGTGGGTGTGGAAGAATTAGAAAACAGAAACCTTACTAAAGAGAAAGAACAAAAGAAGAGTAATCAGGAGGACAGTAGAAAGCCACTATGACACAAGGGTTTAGTGGGTGTGGAAGAATTAGAAAACAGAAACCTTACTAAAGAGAAAGAACAAAAGAAGAGTAATCAGGAGGACAGTAGAAAGTCACTAAGACACAAGGGTTTACTGGGTGTGGAAGAATTAGAAAACAGAAACCTTACTAAAGAGAAAGAACAAAAGAAGAGTAATCAGGAGGATAGTAGAAAGCCACTAAGACACAAGGGTTTAGTGGGTGTGGGAGAATTAGAAAACAGAAACTTTACTAAAGAGAAAGAGCAAAAGAAGAGTAATCAGGAGGAAAGTAGAAAGTCACTAAGACACAAGGGTTTAGTGGGTGTTGAAGAATTAGAAAACAGAAACCTTACTAGAGAGAAAGAACAAAAGAAGAGTAATCAGGAGGACAGTAGAAAGCCACTAAGACACAAGGGTTTAGTGGGTGTGGAAGAATTAGAAAACAGAAACCTTACTAAAGAGAAAGAACAAAAGAAGAGTAATCAGGAGGACAGTAGAAAGCCACTAAGACACAAGGGTTTACTGGGTGTGGAAGAATTAGAAAACAGAAACCTTACTAAAGAGAAAGAACAAAAGAAGAGTAATCAGGAGGAGAGTAGAAAGTCACTAAGACACAAGGGTTTAGTGGGTGTGGAAGAATTAGAAAACAGAAACCTTACTAGAGAGAAAGAACAAAAGAAGAGTAATCAGGAGGACAGTAGAAAGCCACTAAGACACAAGGGTTTACTGGGTGTGGAAGAATTAGAAAACAGAAACCTTACTAAAGAGAAAGAACAAAAGAAGAGTAATCAGGAGGAGAGTAGAAAGTCACTAAGACACAAGGGTTTACTGGGTGTGGAAGAATTAGAAAACAGAAACCTTACTAAAGAGAAAGAACAAAGGAAGAGTAATCAGGAGGACAGTAGAAAGCCACTAAGACACAAGGGTTTACTGGGTGTGGAAGAATTAGAAAACAGAAACATTACTAAAGAGAAAGAACAAAAAAAGAGTAATCAGGAGGAGAGTAGAAAGCCACTAAGACACAAGGGTTTAGTGGGTGTGGAAGAATTAGAAAACAGAAACCTTACTAAAGAGAAAGAACAAAAGAAGAGTAATCAGGAGGACAGTAGAAAGCCACTAAGACACAAGGGTTTAGTGGGTGTGGAAGAATCAGAAAACAGAAACCTTACTAGAGAGAAAGAACAAAAGAAGAGTAATCAGGAGGAGAGTAGAAAGCCACTACGACACAAGGGTTTAGTGGGTGTGGAAGAATCAGAAAACAGAAACCTTACTAGAGAGAAAGAACAAAAGAAGAGTAATCAGGAGGACAGTAGAAAGCCACTAAGACACAAGGGTTTAGTGGGTGTGGAAGAATTAGAAAACAGAAACCTTACTAAAGAGAAAGAACAAAAGAAGAGTAATCAGGAGGAGAGTAGAAAGTCACTAAGACATAAGGGTTTAGTGGGTGTGGAAGAATTAGAAAACAGAAACCTTACTAAAGAGAAAGAACAAAAGAAGATTAATCAGGAGGAGAGTAGAAAGCCACTACGACACAAGGGTTTACTGTGTGTGGAAGAATCAGAAAACAGAAACCTTACTAGAGAGAAAGAACAAAAGAAGAGTTATCAGGAGGACCGTAGAAAGCCACTAAGACACAAGGGTTTAGTGGGTGTGGAAGAATTCGAAAACAGAAACCTTACTAAAGAGAAAGAAGAAAAGAAGAGAAATCAGGAGGACAGTAGAAAGCCACTAAGACACAAGGGTTTACTGGGTGTGGAAGAATTAAAAAACAGAAACCTTACTAAAGAGAAAGAACAAAAGAAGAGTAATCAGGAGGAGAGTAGAAAGCCACTAAGACACAAGGGTTTACTGGGTGTGGAAGAATTAGAAAACAGAAACCTTACTAAAGAGAAAGAACAAAAGAAGAGTAATCAGGAGGAGAGTAGAAAGTCACTAAGACACAAGGGTTTACTGGGTGTGGAAGAATTAGAAAACAGAAACCTTACTAGAGAGAAAGAACAAAAGAAGAGTAATCAGGAGGACAGTAGAAAGCCACTAAGACACAAGGGTTTACTGGGTGTGGAAGAATTAGAAAACAGAAACCTTACTAGAGAGAAAGAACAAAAGAAGAGTAATCAGGAGTACAGTAGAAAGCCACTACGGCACAAGGGTTTAGTGGGTGTGGAAGAATCAGAAAACAGAAACCTTAATAAAGAGAAAGAACAAAAGAAGAGTAATCAGGAGGACAGTAGAAAGCCACTAAGACACAAGGGTTTAGTGGGTGTGGAAGAATTAGAAAACCGAAACCTTACTAAAGAGAAAGAACAAAAGAAGAGTAATCAGGAGTACAGTAGAAAGCCACTAAGACACAAGGGTTTACTGGGTGTGGAAGAATCAGAAAACAGAAACCTTACTAAAGAGAAAGAACAAAAGAAGAGTAATCAGGAGGAGAGTAGAAAGTCACTAAGACACAAGGGTTTAGTGGGTGTGGAAGAATTAGAAAACAGAAACCTTACTAGAGAGAAAGAACAAAAGAAGAGTAATCAGGAGGACAGTAGAAAGCCACTAAGACACAAGGGTTTACTGGGTGTGGAAGAATTAGAAAACAGAAACCTTACTAAAGAGAAAGAACAAAAGAAGAGTAATCAGGAGGAGAGTAGAAAGCCACCAAGACACAAGGGTTTAGTGGGTGTGGAAGAATTAGAAAACAGAAACCTTACTAAAGAGAAAGAACAAAAGAAGAGTAATCAGGAGTACAGTAGAAAGCCACTAAGACACAAGGGTTTACTGGGTGTGGAAGAATTAGAAAACAGAAACCTTACTAAAGAGAAAGAACAAAAGAAGAGTAATCAGGAGTACAGTAGAAAGCCACCAAGACACAAGGGTTTAGTGGGTGTGGAAGAATTAGAAAACAGAAACCTTACTAAAGAGAAACAACAAAAGAAGAGTAATCAGGAGGACAGTAGAAAGCCACTAAGACACAAGGGTTTACTGGGTGTGGAAGAATCAGAAAACAGAAACCTTACTAGAGAGAAAGAACAAAAGAAGAGTAATCAGGAGGAGTGTAGAAAGCCACTACGACACAAGGGTTTACTGTGTGTGGAAGAATCAGAAAACAGAAACCTTACTAGAGAGAAAGAACAAAAGAAGAGTAATCAGGAGGAGAGTAGAAAGCCACTAAGACACAAGGGTTTAGTGGGTGTGGACGAATTAGAAAACAGAAACCTTACTAAAGAGAAAGAACAAAAGAAGATTAATCAGGAGGAGAGTAGAAAGCCACTACGACACAAGGGTTTAGTGGGTGTGGAAGAATTAGAAAACAGAAACCTTACTAGAGAGAAAGAACAAAAGAAGAGTAATCAGGAGGACAGTAGAAAGCCACTAAGACACAAGGGTTTAGTGGGTGTGGAAGAATTAGAAAACAGAAACCTTACTAAAGAGAAAGAACAAAAGAAGAGTAATCAGGAGTAGAGTAGAAAGTCACTAAGACACAAGGGTTTAGTGGGTGTGGAAGAATTAGAAAACAGAAACCTTACTAGAGAGAAAGAACAAAAGAAGAGTAATCAGGAGGAGAGTAGAAAGCCACTAAGACACAAGGGTTTAGTGGGTGTGGAAGAATTAGAAAACAGAAACCTTACTAAAGAGAAAGAACAAAAGAAGAGTAATCAGGAGGAGAGTAGAAAGTCACTAAGACACAAGGGTTTAGTGGGTGTGGAAGAATTAGAAAACAGAAACCTTACTAGAGAGAAAGAACAAAAGAAGAGTAATCAGGAGGAGAGTAGAAAGCCACTAAGACACAAGGGTTTACTGGGTGTGGAAGAATTAGAAAACAGAAAGCTTACTAGAGAGAAGGAACAAAAGAAGAGTAATCAGGAGGGCAGTAGAAAGCCACTAAGACACAAGGGTTTACTGGGTGTGGAAGAATTAGGAAACAGAAACCTTACTAGAGAGAAAGAACAATAGAAGAGTAATCAGGAGGAGAGTAGAAAGCCACTAAGACACAAGGGTTTACTGGGTGGGGAAGAATCAGAAAACAAAAACCTTACTAGAGAGAAAGAACAAAAGAAGAGTAATCAGGAGGACAGTAGAAAGCCACTAAGACACAAGGGTTTACTGGGTCTGGAAGAATCAGAAAACAGAAACCTTACTAGAGAGAAAGAACAAAAGAAGAGTAATCAGGAGGACAGTAGAAAGCCACTAAGACACAAGGGTTTACTGGGTGTGGAAGAATCAGAAAACAGAAACCTTACTACAGAGAAAGAACAAAAGAAGAGTAATCAGGAGGAGAGTAGAAAGTCACTAAGACACAAGGGTTTAGTGGGTGTGGAAGAATTAGAAAACAGAAACCTTACTAAAGAGAAAGAACAAAAGAAGAGTAATCAGGAGGAGAGTAGAAAGCCACTAAGACACAAGGGTTTAGTGGGTGTGGAAGAATTAGAAAACAGAAACCTTACTAAAGAGAAAGAACAAAAGAAGAGTAATCAGGAGGAGAGTAGAAAGTCACTAAGACACAAGGGTTTACTGGGTGTGGAAGAATCAGAAAACAGAAACCTTACTAGAGAGAAAGAACAAAAGAAGAGTAATCAGGAGTACAGTAGAAAGCCACTAAGACACAAGGGTTTACTGGGTGTGGAAGAATTAGAAAACAGAAACCTTACTAGAGAGAAAGAACAAAAGAAGAGTAATCAGGAGGACAGTAGAAAGCCACTAAGACACAAGGGTTTAGTGGGTGTGGAAGAATCAGAAAACAGAAACCTTAATAAAGAGAAAGAACAAAAGAAGAGTAATCAGGAGGAGAGTAGAAAGCCACTAAGACACAAGGGTTTAGTGGGTGTGGAAGAATTAGAAAACAGAAACATTACTAAGAAAGAACAAAAGGGGAGTAATCAGAAGTACAGTAGATAGCGATTGGCATTTCATATAAACTAAAACTTTTGAAAATTAATGTTGGATGGGTAGCCTGGAACCAAAAGGGGGTTCCACAAGCAAGAAGTGTTAGCATGTTCTATGCAAACAAAACTGTTCACATGGAATTTCAAAATAAAGAAAAACAAGCAAACACTTATTCCCTCCAAAGTTACAATTACTACTGACAATTGTTGACATTGACAATAATTTTTTGTAAACTCACTCTACTTTAGAGACGAAGAAAAAGCAAACCAGTGTTTGATTTATACCTTACATTTTAAAATTTAAATAAAGAACAAGCAATATAAATTTTAAAAAATTGATTTTAAGACTATTCGATAAAGTTACTAGAATATTTGGTAAATTTTTGTTTTGTTTCCCGAAGGCCTTTATCCCTTCAAAACTTTCTAAAACATCCTTAAATCCGTGCAAATGTACATGTTGGACTCAAATCGATAATTATTTATTGAAGAAACCTACCATTCTTTCATGGTATTGACCATAAATACATCGGATTATATCTCACCCCTTTCTACTGTTGTCATCTCTGATTCACCGCTGAATGAATTGAAGCGTAGGTTTCTTTTTTCAGTTGATTTTCTCCGCTAATTGTTCGGTTCCGGAACTCATTTTGTGTGTAGGGATCGAAAAAAAGGACGAAAAATCGTAAAACTACGCGTGAATTCAGTCAGCAGTGAATAACATTTTTGAACCGTGGTTACAGGATGAGATAAACAGCAACAAGAAGTTCCATATTTTTCTGCTCGATAACATGAAAAAAAGGTATCTTCATTCTTCAATAAACATTTACCGATTTGAGTTCAGCATATACATTTGCACGGAAATACAGATGTTTTTGAAAGATTTGAAAGGGTAAAGGTCTTCGGGGAACAAAACCAAAATTTACCAAATATTTTTAAATGAAAGAAACGATTCGATTTTTTATTTTTTACTATTTTTACCTTAAACTTTATTCAATATTTTCTAAAGGAAAATTATTTTAAAGTTTTACATTTTTTTTGTTTGTTGCTAAAATAAAGCATATGTTTCATTGTTGAATTTAAAGAGTGTAAAATTCCTTCTCTTTATTTCAATTGTGTAAAATTATTTGAAAACTTTTCTTTAAAATATCGACATGATTTTTTACTTTGCATTGCATGTTTTATTTTTTTGTTGAGTGTAGCAGTAATTAACATTTTTACTGTGTAGAAAATGAAAGACAAATTTAATTGTAGAAAAAAATATGACTTAGATTTAGGAAATTTAGCTAAAGATTTGAAGTTTACTTTTTCCGATTAACTTCTTTCTCTGGCAATCTTATTATTTTCCCTGGCGCTAAAATTATTCAAATGAACATTTGAAAAGCTCTAGACAAGCATTTTGTTTTTCATTTTTCAATACTGTGACCCTCACCACAAGTGTCTACATTAAAAAGATGATTTTTATCTGCCAAAACGTTCAAGGTAAAATATTCATGGCTAATTTCCTTTGATTTACTGAATGAAGAAAAAAAGAAAATTTTTTTGTTAGTTTACCAATAACTATCTAAACTTATTGGTAAATTTTTGTTTTAATTCCCGTCGCTGTTCCCCTTCAAACTTATCCAAAATAGCATTATTTCCGTGCAAATGTATATGCTGGACTGAAATCAAGTGTCAATTAGTGAAGAAACTAACTTTTTTTTATCGAAATGTCCATAAAAAAACAAACTATATCTCGTACTTTTTCTCCCGTAACTCTCATGAAGTCATGTAATTAACTGCAGAATGATGGACTGCGTAAGGGAACAAAATTGGGGGCTGTTTACATCTGCTTGTTTAATTCCGGTTAGGGAAGTAATGCGCTGGTTGTTTTCAATACACAATTTCATCAGAAAGTTGCGTGTTTTTTTGGAAAAAAGCGCATTAGTTCCCTAACAGGAAGTAAACAGGCGGATGTAAATGGGTCAGATTTCGTTACCTTGCGCAGTCCG
This sequence comes from Ascarosepion bandense, assembly GCA_037127315.1. Taxonomy (NCBI): domain Eukaryota; kingdom Metazoa; phylum Mollusca; class Cephalopoda; order Sepiida; family Sepiidae; genus Ascarosepion; species Ascarosepion bandense. The sequence goes on along the minus strand of JBBBDQ010001248.1, from coordinate 1,222,497 downwards.
CCATTCTGCAGTCAATTACATGACTTCATGAGAGTTTACGGGAGAGAACACATGCGAGATATAGTTCGTTTTCTTAATGGACATTCAAAGCAAAAAGGGAAAGTTTCTTCACTAACTAGCACTTGATTTGAGTTCGGCGTATACATTTGCACAGAGATAATGCTATTTTGGATAAGTTTGAAGGGAAAAAGCAATGGGAATTAAAATGAAATTTTACCAACTTATTTATAAATGGAACTTTGTCTGTGTGTGTGTGTGTCTGTGTCTGTGTGTGTGTCCCCATTACCTATAGACTCCGAAACGGCTGAACCGATTCTCTTGAAAATTTACACAGTTGTACTATAAGCGTCTGTGAGTGTTCTTAGCTAGGTTTTGTGTTGAGGTACCCCCGATAAATATCAAATATCGAAAATCGAAAAAATCGGTTTATAGAAGGAGTGGTCCAATTTTAATCAAATTTGATACACTCATAGACAAAGACATAAGAAACGATATTCAGAAGTTTCAAGGTTGCAGTTCTTACAATAGTGCAGAAAATCGATAATATATATATATATACATAAAAAAGGCAAGATGTTTGTGCATGTGTCTGTTTATCTGCCTGTATGTCTGTATTTTTTCAACCTTTTTATTTTAGTTTTTGCTTTGGGTTTGGCTCTAAGTAGGTATAATTATAGTTCTTAATCTCAGCCATGATACCATTTACTTAGAAGACTTATTTTGCCCTCAAAATTCAGTTTACAATGAAAAAAACTTATTTGATATCGATACCGAGAAATCAAAATTTGACTTACATCCATTCATTTTTCTTTCAATGTACAGTTTCGCTTTAACTGGAAACAACTATTGCTTTTTAGTCTTTTGTGCCAACGTCCAAAGAGTCTGAACTCCAGGACCATGGATTAGTTTTAAAGCTTTCATTACACCCGAGCAATGGTGGGCTATACTGCTAGTATAATTATAGAAGAAAGAATGTGTAATAGTATCATTAAGATATAGCAGAGAACCTCAAATACCCAGGAAAATAGCTGTTTATTTCAGATATTTTTCTTCATTATCACTTCCAGATATTAAATTCTTGAAACTGTTGCATTTCATTTTCTAAAAAAAAAAAAACCTGCTATGTATAATTTAAAAGGAACGACTTCTCTACATTCATTAACATCTTCATTTTGTTACATCTATATAAAATTTATAAATATCTAAATTTGGCTCCCTTGCCACTTCATCCTAGTTAGTTTGTAAATTCTTTAAATCAATATTTTGGTTATTAAGTGGTAGGTTGGTTTAATTTTAAAACTGCCTTCATTCTGATTTTTTTTTCACACTCAAACACTTGAGATATTATATTGATCTCCACTAAATTGCAGGTACAAATATTTATCCTTAAGGTGATATGTTTGAAATTCACCAGGTACTTTAAAATCAGGTTCAATTATAAATAGATTGACTGATTTTTGGATATGGTGAGTTGATAATGCAATAAGAAGAGTCTCTGGTCGCCTTACTATATGCCAATAATTTCTATTGAGAAAATGTAATTTTCTCATTGTATCGTTAATACTGTGGAATCTTTGCTGCTGTTTGTATTCCAAGTCATCAGCAATACTTTGATCTAAAGCTTTTTCAAAGGCAGAATTCTTTTCACTTTTTACAAAATTCACAATTACGTGTGAAATCCTGATTTTGACGAATAGGAAAAGGATTAACCTTGTATTGAAAGAAAAAGACAAAGCCAGATTTTGCGATCCGATGTTAAATTAATTTTCCAACCAATGGAAGGAAAGAAATGGAATCAGTGATTTCATACACCAGCAACATGTGACAAAAATATAAAGTTCCGTTATAGTGGGTTATCCGTTCTAGTGAAAAGTAGTTTTGTGATGAAGCAGATTAACTGAATTTGGCCTCGTTAACAGATAGCCCACTATAAATTATAAAAGGGATTATAAAACAAGAAAATCAAATTGAGCATAGAAACAACATTTATATATACACAGATATCAATTAAGGTTTTTTTACAAATAAAGTAATGTCTTTAGGATGGGTTCAAAGGACGTTAAAATGTTTATAGCCATAAATGCCAAGAGAGTTTGTGCGTATGTATGTGGGAACGTTTGTGCGTATGTATGTGGGAACGTTTGTCAGTTAGGAATGTCTTTGTAGATCGGGTAAGTAGCTCAGGGACAGCAAAGAAGATGAGAGAGAAAGGAGGCGAGCATAGTAGATCGCTTGACAAGGTCAAGGGACGTGCTAATTATGCTGTACTTTCTCAACTGGCGATGCTTTCTGTGTCGGCTTTTTATTTCATCTTTGTGGCGCCCAGCAAGTCATTTGAGAATTCACACCCATGTTTAATTCTGGGCTTCCCATTGAACGATAAATAAAATTTGTGTATGCTCTCGAAAAGGAATTTGATATTTATTAATTTTTGGTTTTCTGCCGGAACATATGCGTGGAGCCGGGTGTGCAAAGACCAGTTTTGGTCATTTGCTTTCTGGTCCTCAGAGGGCAAACATCTGGTCCCTTGCTTTGCTCGGTATCACCACAGTCACACATTCGTTTTCCTTCTTCCCTCGTGCTATTTTCCTTTACCTCTTCTTCCTCAACATTTTCACAGTCAACAAAGAAGACAATACTAACAACGACAAGATACTTCAACTGACTCCTAAAAACTAACGTCTGATAAGTACAATTTTCTTTATTATTTCACCTTCCTTTTCACTTTCTCACTCGCCATAAAAAAAGGAAAGGAACACAGACTTTATTAGTAACCTGTTAATCTTTCTATATACACACATTCTGCTACTTACAACTGCACTTAACTCCTTACTACTATTTCTTTTGGAACATTTAACTATGAACATTTTCTATTTGAGCATTTAACTCTACTAATTGATATTATTCTGTCCTGTTAATAAAATTCCACTTATTTTACAAATGAAACATTTTTATTCTTTTAATCTCCAACCTTCTGATAATTTTGATAATCCTAAGTTGTAGGGAGTTTGGCTATGTTTGTAAATTGGCCTTTTACCAGACATCACAAACCGTCCCTACTTCAACTCTCTCAAGGGGATTAGTGAAGATAAATATGAGAGACAGTTTGGTAAAATTCTAGGGATTATACCTACATGAAAAACTGCTTTCTTAAGGCTAACAGAAGTAATTGTGGTACCAGTTTTCTTATCAAGTTCTGATGTTTCTTGCCTCATGTACTCAGGTTGAAAATGCAGTTCACATACCTAAAAAAATGAATTAAAAGATCAATTATATCTTATTTTAAAACGATTTTCAAAATCTAAGATAGTAAAAACAAACTATAATAACACAAGGGAAGTTCCAGGTGTATTAAGGGGAAACTTTCATTTAAAAAAATGCTATCCATGTTTTTATTGAAAATTTCTTTAAATTGATAAAATAATGAGTTTTATTTGTAGGTGCTCTAAAATTCAGTAACAAAATTCAAAACCATTTAGAAATATTAAACACATAAGCAAAATCATATTGTAAACTTAAGCAAATTTTAAGTTTATACATGCATATTTGTGAACTTTTTTATGGAAATAATTTTTCGCAAATAAAAAACAATTAAAATGTTTGTTTTATAAAAATATACTTTAAGCATTTATATGAAAAATTTTATTAAAAATGATGTTAATTTCATGCACAGAATTCAATTAATCTTTTTCTAACAGTGGAGGTAACCTCACTAGTTTGCTTCAATGTATCATAAATAATAAAATCATTAAATTAATTTAATCATTAAATTTTAATGTTTAATGCTTTAACACTAATATAAAAAAATAATATAAAAGAAATTACTTACTTTAATTTTTGTTTGGTTTTCCCTTTTGATAACATGAATGATAAAATGAATTGTATTTTATATTAGTATTTTATATTAGAATGATATTGTATTGAATGTATTGAATGATATTGTATTGAATTGTATTGAAAAATATTGTATTGTATTAGAATGATATAGTATTTTATATTAGAATGATATTGTATTAGTATTTTATATTAGAATGATATTGTATTTTATATTAGAATGATAAAAATTGTATTTTATATTATTTTTAAAATTTACAAAATATTTACAAACAAGTAAAAAAATCAAACCGAGTCAAGAAAACTCAAACAGTCAAAAGAACTAATGAAAGTATTTCTCCTCTTTTATTCTACATATAGTGACATCAACAGATAAGCCCCACCCATCGACCAGGCCTTCTACATAGGTGGTGTTGGTTTATCCTACATATAGTGATGTTAAAACATAAGCCATGCCCATCAAACAGGCCTTCTACCTAGGTGGTAATTGTTTGCTTGTTTCTGAGGCTTAATGACCTATCAATCCTTATGGGATCATTTTAAGGTCATAACCAGTGATTTTGGGTAAGGTTATTTTATTTTTACAACGTTTTTCTTTTCACAATTCATTGGGATTTGTTTTTAAGAGCAGGGTCCCCAAGTCCTACCCTTGTTATTTAACCCATAACTGGAGGGAATGGACGGATTAATACCTTTCCCAAGGGTACCAGTGCTTAAGTGAGTGCAGGGTATTCAACTGGAATTCGAACTCGGCTCACCAATTTCTCTTTCCGAGCCTATATCCACTGCACCACAACGCACATCCGTCACTATATGCTTACAGCACCTGGTATTTCCAAGCAGTCACCCATCTAAGTACTGACCAGGCTCAACATTGCTTAACTTCGGTGATTGAACGAATACCCTAGGTGGTAATGGCTTATTCTACATTTAGTAATGTCGGCACATGTCCTGCCCATCAAACAGGCCTTCTATCTAGGGGTTGCTGGTTTATTCTACGTATTGTAATGTCAGTGCATAAGTCCTGCCCAAAAAGCAGGCCTTCTATCTAGGTGGTGTTGGTTTATCCTACATTTAATAATGTCAGCACGAGTCCTGCCCATCGAACTGGCCATCTATCTAGGGGTTGTTGGTTTATCCTATGTATTGTAATGTCGGGGCGTAAAAACTGTCCATCAAACAGGCCTTCTATCTAGGTTGTGTTGGTTTAACCTACATATAGTAATGTCTGGATGTAAATCCTGCTCTTCAAACAGGCCTTCTATTTTGGTGGTGTTGCCTGTACACACAACAAAGCCTTCTTCTTTTTTGTACAGAAAAAATAGAACATTATTTAAATGTTCCATTTTAATAATCTGTAGCTGAAATAAAGGCAAATAGTTATAAATAATTCATATAATGACGACACCCATTCAATTTCATTTTTCGAATATTGTCCAATTTCATGAAATTGAAAATAAGCACATCAAGAATATGATGGCAAACCTTATTATTTTTACATTGTAAGTTTGATATTCATTTAAAGAACCAAATTTTATTTACAGTTAAAAAATCTACTAACTGAAATTAAAACAACAATTCAAAAATATGATCATGAAAAATTTCTTTCATTTCAATGATTTTTTAAATAATGATTTTTGAAGGCTGTCATTAAACCAGCAAAATGAAATTGATAATTTACAAAATGACAATTAAATTAATATCCAATTCTAAAATTAATTTTAAAAGATATATCAAGCGATATATTTACTGAGTTTATATTTTTGTCAATGTCTTGTCATGTGATTAATCTAGTACTTGTTTTAATTAAAATCTGTTTAAAGAAAGCGGCTGAATATTAATAATAAAAAAAAACGCGTAACTGGTGTCTTTTACTTTTTATTCATTATGTCAGTTGAAGGAGACTGGAGTATTTTTTTTTATAATCATATCGCCCCAAACAAGGCATTTTACTGCCACTGTTCAGCAGGGGGTTACATAGGAGGAAAGTTATGAGAAAGAGTGACAGGTTATAGGGGGTGTCAGGAAGAAGGTAAGAGAAGGATGAGAATACTGCTGAGAGTGGAATGAACAAAGAAAGAAGCAGGAGAAAGAAGAGAGAGAGAGAGAGAGAGAGAGAGAGGAAGCAAGTTAGTGAGATAGTAGATGACAATTGACTTTACATTTGAATTCTTGAAGATTGTAGTTGTCGGGAAAGCAAGTAAACAGAAAGAAATTCCTTAGGTGGGAAATGCGAGAGATTAATATTTTTAATTATTTTAAATTTATATTTTAATATATCCTTAATTATTCACAATATTAATCAATTTTCTTAGTTATTCTTAATATTAATCAATATTCTTAAGTATTCTTCATAGCAATCAGTATTTTTAATTATTCTAAATATAAATCAGTTTTTTTAATTAACTTAATATTAATCAATATTCTTAATTATTTTAATATTAATATTCTTAATTATTCTTAATATTAACCAATATTTGAAATTATTTTTTATATTAATCAATATTCTTAATTATTCTTATCTTGATAATAATCAATATTCTTAATTATTTTTAATTATTCTTGACATTAATAAATATTCTTAATTATTATTAATATTAATTAGTATTCTTAATTATTCTTAATATTAATCAATTTTGCTAATTATTCTTAATATATATCAATATTCTTAATTATTCTTAATATTTATCAATATACTCAATTATTTTTAATAATAATATTCGTAATTATTCTTGATATTAATCAATATTCTTAATTATTCTTAATTTTAATCAATATTCTTAATTATTCTTAATTTTAATCAATATTCTTAATTATTTTTAATATTAGTCAATATTCTTTTTAATATTCTTAATCATTCCTAATATTAATCAATAATTTTATTTATTCTAAATATTAATCAATATTCTTATTCTTAATATTAATCAATATTCTTAATTATTTTAATTATTCTTAATATTAATGAATTTTGTTAATTATTTTGAATAACAATCAATATTCGTTATTATTCCTTATTATTCTTAATATTAATCAGTATTCTTAATTATTTTTAATATTAATCAATAATCCTAAATATTCTTGATATTAATCAATAGTCATAATTAATCTTAATCTTTCCTAATATTAATTCATATTTTAAATTATTCTTAATTATTCTTAATATTAATCAATATTCTCAATTACTCTTGACATTAATCAATATTCTTAATTATTCTTAATATTAATTAATATTCTTAAAACATTAATGACTGAAAATAACTGTTTTGTATATCTGATTAATTAAAAATATTTTTTTATTTACTTTAAAGTTTTAACTTTTTACTTTTATATTAATGTGTTTGTAGCATCTCCCCCACACATACACCTGTATTTTGTATACTTTGCTTTTCTTTTTTTAAAACAAAAACTAAAACCATCAGTGAAATTGATGCTGACCAATCTGAGACAATCATAGGTTCTAATTATTTTCTTGAATAAGATTTTTGATTGACCAAGTTGAGAGGAATCATTGGTTTTTAAGTGGGTGATTTCTACTCATACATGTGTACCCATTAGAAATGGTATTAAGAAAGAGTGTCAGATTAAAAAAGATGCTTAGAAATCTTTATGAAAAATAATTCTGAAACTAAAATTACAATAAATGATATAAAATATTTATTAATAAGTATTTATAAGTCTATTGTTTATAAAAGTTAAGTATATTGTTTAAATCTATCTAAGTATTTGTTTATAAAAGTTTATATACTTTTATAAACAACAAAATTTTAAAACTGATTTTGATATCAGAAAAATATTAATTATTTGCTTTGCTTAGGACCAGCATGCTGATGCTTATTCACAACATTTCGACCATTGAACTATCTGGCCTTCATCAGATGTTTGTTTTCACATAATAATAAATTTAAGCTGCTTGAACATGTATCATCTACTTTTCTGAGAGAAAGCAAATGCTGCATTAGGCTCTTGCTTAATTTTTTAAATTTCAAAAATAATGTTGATACATTTTGAATTGCAAGAAAACAGTTGTGTTTTTCATTTAAAATCAATCAAAAGGTTTCCTTCCAGATTCTGTGGAATGTATTTGGAGTCTACCTGGAGGTTATAAAAGGTGTCTCATGAGTTATTTCATTGAGTTGCTGAACATCTGCTGCAGGGACCCAGGTTACTCTGGTCCAGAAAGAAAAGCAATACAGAAGAAATTTGACAACCACCAGACGAGAATTGAAAGAAACATAAAAGTTGCTCACACACCAAGGAAAAGTCTTTGGATAGTGTGATTGTTCTATTCTTTGCTGTTATCACAAAGTTTGCTTCAAAAATTGCACCAATTCTTTGAAAACAATTCAGAGAAGTATTTTTTTTCTTTTCATTTTAATATGTAATTTTATTTTCTGAAGAACTTATGTAGAATTACTATTTTCACTGTAAAAAGACATATTTCATTTGCATTGATTATTTTTACATACATGTTATCGGCCATCATTTGGCACACAACGCACTTAATTTGTGTCATTTATTTGTTATTTTATCTGAATAAATTTATCGCTTGTTTTTAAAGTTGGATTGTGTTGTCTGCCTTTTGTGATGTGCCCGTAGAAACTAAATGTTACCTCAAACATTTGTTTGAACTATTTTTTGTTGTAGTGTTTGTTTTTACTAAATAATAATTTATTTTAGTACTCAATAAGATTCTGAAAGTGTTGAATCAAACTGAAGGGTACATTATTTGCATTCTGAGTTTCATGCTTAAGGGGAGATAACTTGTAGAAAGAAATTGCTAGAAAGTAATTAAAACTTACCTGAAGTGAGTCGAATATGTAATGCTCTTCATGCCAATGACATTTCAATGACATTTCCACCGAGCTTCTCTACAGCATATGACTTCATTGAATTTATTTAATGTGTTCCCTTTGAATTCATATTTAAATTGAGGTCATCAGGATAGAATGTGCACTGGTTCTGGGCCTTCCTTTCAACAGTTTAGTATCAGGGATTAATTAATACACGTGTTTTTTATCACTGTGTCATTTGTAAATATGGCTTAAATTAATTAAGAACAAAAGGAGATATCCCTCGACAAGGACACTGGAATGAGAACATCTCTCACCATAGATAAAGAGTTCAGTTCTAAAATACCTGAGAATTACCAGCACTTTAAGAAGGACATTGAATGGCTGAAATGTTGCGTTAATAACAATGAATGACATGTCTTCAATTTTACTAGAAAATGTATTGATTGTCATTTTTCTATAAAAGTGTATTTTTGATCACTTTACTATAAAAATGTATTGTCGATCATTATACTACAAAAATGTATTGTTGGTAATTTTTAAAAAAAATATATTTCTGGTATTTTCACTATAAAAACATATTTTTCTATTTTTTAGTGCTTTTGTTTGGAGGTTCACTATTTACCTCCATAATTGAGACCCTAACAGGTGCTATCATGCAAGGTCAGGGTGGACCTGGGGACAGCAGCAATTAAGAGATACTCCTCAAAATCTCCAAAAATGTGGACAATAGTTTAAGTATAAATAATATACAGTACTGTGCAAAAGTATTAGGACAGGAACTGTTCTATCTTTTATGAGGCATATTAACAGAAAATAAACAATTTAATTAAAGTCATTTTATTTGATTTACTCAAAAAATACTTGTTACAAAATAAATGTAATATTTCGTATAATAGCCTTCTGCTTTGATCACAGCCTTCATTCAGTCAGACACTGACATCACAAGCTTCTTCAATGTATCTAATGGTATCTCCTGCCAAGCAGCTTGTATTTGTTCCCAAAGTGAGTCTTGCAAAGCAACATTAGATTTATCAATTTTTTTATCCAAAATATCCCATAGATGTTCAATAGGATTGAGATCAGGGCTTTGTGGGGGCCAATTCAAATTCCGAATCCTTCCTTCCTCTTTAGATAAATATTTCTTACAAAGGTTTGGCTTTTCACCCTGTATTTGAATTTCAGTAAGATTTTTAGGAAAATCACCCCTGTCCTAATACTTTTGCACAGTACTGGTAGTGTGCAAAAGTGTTAGGACAGTGGTGATTTTAAACTTTATTTTGATGCCTCATAAAAGATAAAATAGTTCTTGTCCTAATACTTTTGCACAGTACTATATATATATATATATATATATATATATATATATATATATATATACACACACACACACACACACACACACACTAGGTGCGATTGGTAAATTGTCGCAATTATTTTATTATTTCAAAGCGAAAGGCTATTATACTAAATATTAAATTTATTTTGTAACAAGTATTTTTTTCTTGTTAAAGCATTTGTTGAGAAAATCAAATAAAATTACTTTAATTAAATTGTTTATTTTCTGTCAATATGCCTCATAAAAGATAAAATAGTTCTTGTCCTAATACTTTTGCACAGTACTGGTAGTGTGCAAAAGTGTTAGGACAGTGGTGATTTTAAACTTTATTTTGACGCCTCATAAAAGAAAAAATAGTTCTTGATCTATTACTTTTGCACAGTACTGTATATGCTTTAATAATTTTAAATTTCTGAAAAAAATCCCATTAAGTACTGAAGCCATAAAGCTGTATGATTTAGTCATATTTTTATTTTATTTACTAAAGTATTATAATGATAATTTTTTAAATAATAAAAGGTTCAAAAATTAGTAAAGTTAAACATAAAAATAAAAAATTGGCTTACCTCCCTTTCTACACAATAATCTTGGTCCACTCTCATTTCTGGTGACTGTGCTTGTGGTGTAATGAATAATAACTTGGAATAAGAAATTGGAGAACTGAGTTCAAATTCCAGCCGAGTCTGTTATATTCACTTATCTACAATTACTCTTGGGAAAGATATGAATCCATCTATTTTCCGCTCAATTCACATGATGAGCATTGTGGTGCAGTGAATATTGGCTCGGGATGTGAAATATGGAAGCTGAGTTCAAATTTCAGTTGAATTCCTTGCATTCACTTACGCACAAATACCCTTGGAAAAAATTATTAATCCATCTCTTCCTTCCACTTGTGGGTTAAATAATAGAACGGATTGGGTTCTATAACTTTGGCTGGCAACCAATCTACTGCAGAAAGTAATGGCAACCTCCTGGGAGAAAATCTTCTGCCCAGTCAGACATGTTTCTTTTGCCTAAGCGTGTATCACGTATGGCATTTGACTGACTGATCACATAAATAAAAGTTTCTGCCGATTACACTGTTCAATATACTACCAGTCTCATAATAGATATTACAATTGCCTACACATTCCATACACTAAGTATATCAACTATTATTTTTTTTTTTAATCATATCATCCCAAGGTGAGAAGATTGGAAAAGAGAAAACCGGAAACCGCATGCTAAACAGGAAACAAGGGATGAGCCTCTTCACCTGTTCAATAGACGTGGGTGGAGTGTGAACAGGGCGATATTTTAGTCTATCCACTCCAATTGTAAAAAAAAAAAAAAAAAAAGTGAGAAAATTGGAAAATAGAAAACCGGAAACCACATCCTAAACAGGAAACAAGGGATGAGCCTTTTCACCTGTTCAATAGACGTGGGTGGAGTGTGAACTGAGCGATACTTAAGTCTATCCACTCCAATTGGGACAAATGTATTATATTATTTTATTAGAGATTCCCTGTCTCATAATAATTGCTACATATGCATACATGTTTTATATGCTAAAGGTATCAACTATTATGGGACAGAGATATTACATTATACTATTAGACAACTTCTGTCTCGTAATAGTTGATACATATGCATTTCATAAACTCAATAAGCCAAGTTTAAATTCAAACTGAGAGGGTTTATGTTCACTTCACAGCAAGGTCGGTTCCCTGTGCAGGGCCAGGAAGTTTTTCCCCTCTGAATCCATCCTGCACATATATAAATCTATCATCCACCTGTGTATTGAATGCTGCTGCCACATCTGGTCTGGTGCCCCTGCTATTCACCTTGGGGTTCTTGACAAAATCCAACGGAGAATCTGATCAATACTGACTTGTCAGCTTGGCTGCAGTTGCTCTCTCACCGGTGTGATGTGGCTTCCCTGTGCCTCTTCTACAAATACTTTCACAGCTTCTGCTCCAATGAACTTAGCTCACTGGTACCCCCTAGGTATGAATTCACATGAGCTACTAGATTAATAACTAGGTCCCACCCTTTTACAGTGAAACTGACAAAATGTAATTGCAAATTTCTACTCTAACAGCTTCTTTTCTTGCACTTCCCGCCTGTGGAATTTCCTTCCATATACTTACTTCCCTGTCAACTACAATCTCCAGGAATTTAAATGTAAGGTCAATAAACGTCACCTACCACACTAACTTGCATTCATTCTCTCAAGCTCTTTTCTCCATCCACTCCACCCCTATTACACCGGTATTCTCATCCGTCTATTACCCTCTTCCTGACATCCCCTATAACTAAGCCTTCTTTCTCATCACTTTCCTCTATGTAACCCGCTGCACAACAGTGGCAGTAAGACTGTCTTGCTTGGGGTGAAATGATTATAAAAAAAATTCCCTTGAGAAAGGTAAGATTATTGTTGCTGAATGAGTTGCCAAGTGAATGTTGTTTGTAGTAAATTTGTAGTAGTTCATAGGCTCTTGAACAATTATGATAGCTGTAAATTTTTTTTATAATCATTTTGCCCCAAGCAAGGCATTTTACTGCCACTGTTTTGCAGGGGGTTACATAGGAGGAAAGTTATGAAGAAGAGTGACAGGTTATGGGGGTGTCAGGAAGTGAGTAAGAGAAGGATGAGAATACTGATGAGAGTGGAGTGGATGGAAAAGGGAGCATGAGAGAGAGGATGCAGGTTAGTGAGATAGGAGATGACTTTTGACTTTACATTTAAATTCTTGAAGATTGTAGCTGTCAAGGAAGCAAGTAAATGGAATGGAATTCCACGGGTGAGAAGTGTGAGAAAAAAAAGCTGCTGGAGTAGAGTTTGGGTTTACAATTTATTGAATTATTTTGTATAATTGTGGATATCTTGGTGGGTTTATTTTCCGATGTTTAAAGCGTCTGCATTAATTTCTTGCATGTTGCTTTGGTTTGCTGTTTGGCTAGTTGCTTTCTTAAAATCTGGCATCCTCATAAAATGTTAATTGGTCAGTTGACTTTATCTGTCATTATCATAGTCGTGAATGAAATGCAATTAAACTAATTAATTGGAGTAGATAGATCTATCGCCCGGTTCACACTCCACCCACACCTGTTGAACAAGTTAAGAGGCTCATCCCTTGTTCCCTGTTTAGGATGTGGTTTCCAGCTTTCTCTTTTCCAATCTTTTCGCTATTACATAGCCCCCTGCACATCAGTGGCATTACCGCCTTGCTCAGGGGGATACAATTAAAAAAAAAAATGGCCAGTTCCCTTATATTTGAGCCAGTATGCTCCAAATCATCTCTCAAAATTGTCAGATTTAAAATTCCATTCCTCCAACTGGTTGAAAATAATCCAGAGACAGAGCGAGTTCTTTGCTTAATCCATTTTTTCCAGAACATTCTTTTTTATTACTCTGAACCAGATAAATCATCACCATAATGTGTCTCAGAAACAAGGCTTATCAAAAAAGTCCTATCCCATTGATTATAGGTGTCTTCGTTCGTGGATAATGAAAAGGGAAGAGGGCGTATTTTTCCTCACATAAATTTCTCCACTTAAACAGCCTTTTCAGCTATTGCTATTATCATCTAAACTTATTTATAAATGGAACTTTGTGTGTCTGTCCGTTACCTATAGACACCGAAATGGCTGAACCAATTTTCTTGAAAATTTACACAGTTGTACTATAAGTGTCTGCAAGTGTTCTTAGCTAGGTTTTGTGTCGAGGCACCCCCGATAAATATTGATAATCAAAAAAATCGGGTTATAGAAGGAGTAGTCCGATTTTAATCAAATTTGATACACTCATAGACAAAGACATAAGAAACGATATTCAGAAGTTTCAAGGTTGCAGTTCTTACAATAGTGCAGAAAATCAATAATATATATATATATATAAAAGGCAAGATGTTTGTGTGTGTGTCTGTTTATCTGTCTGTATGTCCTTTATACAAATCCACAATTTTTATCCGATTCTCACCAAACTTCACACAAATATTCTTTAGGCTGAGTCTGAGCTCCAGGACCATGGATTAGTTTTAAAGTTTTCATTACACCCGAGCAACACCGGGCTATACTGCTAGTCACTAAATAGACCAAAACAGATTCTGTATAGACAAATTATATGCACTTGTTGCAATCGACTCAACCATCCCTGTCTCACAAACTTCTACTTCTTCCCAATCTCAATCCCTTCCAACAAAATCTGCTCATCAACATTGACTTTGCTTCTGTATCCACTGTCATCTTGAAATGAAAAACAAGAAAAGATGCAAGCGTAAATAAAATTTTGTCAATGAAGAACTCTTATAGAGAAGAAATTAATTTAAGGAAGCATATAAAAAATATTTTCTGTATTTGAAGTACTGAAACAAAACAACCTATAACTGTAGAAGTGAAGAAATTTCTGGATCATGGTACAGTTGGTTGGTTGGTTGGTTGTTTTGTTTTATGGCATATCAACCTCGGCGGGTCATTTATTGCCAACTAAATTTTATTTATTTATTGCTGGTAATACCTTTTTTCTTTCAACAATTTATTGTGGTTTTTATACTAGTTTTATGTCTAGTAATACTTTTTTCTTTTCGAGTACCAAGATTCATTGGGATTTGTTTTTAAGGGCAGGGTCCCCAAGTCCTACCCTGTTATTTAACCCACAACTGGAGGGAAGGGACGGATTAATACTTTTCCCAAGGGTACCAGTGCTTAAGTGAATGCAGGGTATTCAACTGTAATTCGAACTCGGCTCGCCGATTTCTCTTTCTGAGCTGATATCCACTGCACCACAATGCACATCCATCATTAAACGCTTACAGCACCTGGTATTCCCAAGCGGTCACCCATCTAAGTACTGACCAGGCTCAACATTGCTTAACTTTGGTGATCGAGCAAGAACCGGTGTATTCAACGTGATATGGCCATAAGCCTCATGGTACAGGATTAAAAACAAGAATGGTTGAGGATTCAAACAATTTCCCTGATGCACAGTGCGTGTCCCATAATAATCGATACATGTGCATACATGTTTATATGCTAAATGTATCAACTATTATAGGACAGTTTTTTATATAACACATCACTCAATAGGTCCCAGGCCTGACATATAGATGTTACCACTAATAAAAAATCCACATGATTTTTATGAAGTACTCACCTTCAAATAGCATATTACAAAATTTGAGCCTGAATGGCTTTATTAGTTTACAAATTACAAATATTTAAATGAAACTACTGTTGCAATCGAAAAATCTGATTTTTGTGTGTTGATAAAGCATTGCTTTCTGATGAGAAAAAATACTGTTCAAGCAAAACAATGGCTTGATAAGTGGTATTTGAAGTCTGCTCCATTGGAAACAATGGTTAAGAGGTGGTATGCTGACTTTAAATGCGGTTGTACAGACATGAATGATGCTGAACACTCAGGCCATCCAAAATTGGCAGCTGTCTCAGAAAACGCTAAAAAAAATCAACACGCTTGTTTTGGCCAATTGTAAATTGAAGTTGTGTGAGATATCAGAGGAGTTGAGCAGATGAAAAGGCAGTGAATTCACCATTTTGCATGAATGAGAAAGCTGCATTTGCTCAGAGTTGATTGAAAACACATGTCAACAATTCAGAGCGTTGTTTGCAACTGTTGTAAACGCAACAGGAAGGAGTTTTAGCATAGATAAGTGACAATAGATGAAACATGGATCCACCACTTCACTCTGGAGTAAAATTGGCAGTCAGCTGAATGGACAGCAGCAGGCAAGGTTTTGGTCTCCGTATTTTGGGATGCACAAGGTATTTTTGTTCATCGATTACCTTGAGAAAGAAAGAACCATCAATAGTAAGTATCATATAGCATTATTTGAAGGAAGAAATTTCAAAAGACAACCACAAATGAAGAAGAAAAATTTATCTTTTACCAAGACAATGCACCATGTCACAAGTCAACTGCAATGATGACAAAACTACATGAATTACACTTCAAATTGCTACCGTATCCACCCTATTTTCCAGATCTGGCCCCTAGCGACTACTGGCTGTTTGCAGACCTCAAAAGAATGCTTCAGCAAAAGAGATTTGGCTTCAATAAAGAAGTGATATTGGAAACTGAGGTGTATTTTGTTGCCAAAGACAAATTGTTCTACAAAAAAGGCATTGAATTGTTAGAGAAGCGTTGGAATCAGTTTATCACTCTAGACAGAGACTATGCTGATGAATAAAGTTAAATTTTGCCTAAAAGTTGTTTTTTTATTAGTTAAGCCCAGGATTTATTGAGTGATGCGTTACATTTAACTATTTTGACAGTAAAAGGATGGGACCATGATACCAATCTAGTAGCACAAGTAAATTCTTGTGGTTGGGGCACCAGGGATAAAAGCTTATCAGAGCAGAAGCCGTGAAAATATTTGTAGAAAAGACAGAGGGAAGCTGCATTACATCAGTGAGAAAATGGCTGAAAGCAGGATACCAAGTCAGGATTGATTATATTGTAGATCCTCCTTTGGATTTGTCAAAAACTTCAAGATGACTAGCAGGAGCACCTGACCAGATAGCGCAATAGTTTTCAATGCACGAACGAACGGTAGATTTATAAATGTGCAAAATGGATTCTGACAAGAAAAACTCCCCAGCCCAACACACTGACCTAACCTTCCTAGCTATGGATTCAGTGCAGTCATTCAATTTGAGGTCATTTGAGAGAGTGAGGTCAAGTAGGAGCAGGGTGTTGCTCTTCTTGATGCTAGGCAGGGAAGGTTAAAGGTTTATGGTGGTTAAAGGAGAACAGTTTCATTTTAGAGGCATTAAAATTTATAAGCCGTTTCCCACCTCGTTCAATCACAGATTTGGGGTCCTTTTGATGGGCAGCAGCAAGGTTTACAGAGATATTACATTATATTATTAGACAACCTTTGTACGATAATAGTTGATACATGTGCATATGCATTTTATACACCCAGTAAGCCAAGTTTGAATTCCAGCTGAGAGAGTTTATATTCACTTTACAGAACTTTTTTATTTTAACAAGAGCCAGTTCAGGCAGACAACAAATTTAGGTTATGCTGGAGAAACCAAATAGAGCCTTTAAAATGTCACATCTGCTTCAGTCAGCTAAGTGTCATATGTGATACATGCTTGGGTGATCATGTCTCAAAAGAGACATGACTGACTGAGCAGAAGATTTTTCCCGCAGTAGGTTACCATTACTTTCTGCAGTAGACTGGTTGAAAACTATAAAACCCAATCTGTTCTGTTGTTTAACCCATAGCTTGAGGGAGAAGTTACGAATCATTATCTTTCCTAAGAGTATTTGTGCATTGCTGAATGCAACAAATTCAACTGGATTTCAAACTCGGCTCTCTGATTTCTTTGTCTGAGTTGATATTCACTGCACCACAATGTATATGTCTTGAATACAAGTCAATATTTAAAGAAGTAGGAGGGTACAAATAAAGCCTTTAAAATGTCACCTCTGCTTGTCAAATAGAACAATGGAAAATTAAAACCTATGAAGCAGTTTTGATAGTCATTCCAGAGGAATTTCTTAGTCATTTAATGGCTGTTCAAGGTGAGGTGTTTCCTTACTTTTGCAGACTCTGGCAAACAAACTGTGCATGTTGAATGTGTCCAGAAAAGAGAAAGAAGAAAAAAATAAGGAGGTTTTTATTCATTGAAGTTTATGCAAACAATAACGGCTGTGTACGTTTTCTTGAGTGGAATGTCATCCTTGATTCAAAAAAGACTTTCATGGGGAAGAGCAAACAGATATTTTTTTGAATGAAAAGTTTTTTTCTTGGATTTGCGACCAAGCTTAATTTTGGTGATAAAATTTGAAATAAGTAAAAAGAACTTCAGCAAATGAGAGTAGCTTGTGTTTCCTGAAAATTGGGGAATTTTTATGTTGATTGATAAAGAAAAGTTTTATGTAAAATCCACATTGTTTTTAGATGTCTGAATTCTAATAAAAGTCTGTATGTGCTTGAAATAAAGACAGAGGATTTACTGGCACACACAGACAGATAGAGAAAGGAGATTTATGAACTCAGTGTGAGAGAGGAATTCAGTGAACTTGATTTGGGCTTTGATCAGTGGAAGCAGGATACATAACTGTAGACATTTACTTGAAGTTTCTGGTAGTTGAAGAATCCTTGTGCAGCAAGTTTGTCATGTGGCATGGTTGTATATTAGTATGTGTATGTAACCCACATGTATTAGTATGTGTATGTAACCCACATGTATTAGTATGTGCATGTAATGAAACTAGGATACATATATTAGTATATGTATATAACCCACATATATTAGTATATGTATATAACCCACATATATTAGTATGTGTATGTAACCCACATATATTAGCATGTGTATGTAACCCACATATATTAGTATGTGTATATAACCCACATATATTAGTATGTGTATATAACCCACATATATTAGTATGTGTATATAACCCACATATATTAGTATATGTATATAACCCACATATATTAGTATATGTATATAACCCACGTTGTTGTCCAGTGGATATCGGCTTGGAACGAGAAACCGGGGAGCCAAGTTCGAATTCCAGCTGAATCCATTGTATTCACTTACGTGCAAATACCCTTGGGAAAGGTATTAATCCGTCTTTTCCTTCCAGTTATGGGTTAAATAGCAGGACAGATTGGGTTCTATAGCCTTGGTTGGCAACCAGTCTACCGCAGAAAGCAATGGCAACCTACTGCGGGATAATCTTCTGCCCAGTCAGTCATGTCCCTTTTGAAACATGATCGCCCAAGCGTGTATCGCGTATGGCACTTAACTGACTGATATAACCCACATATATTAGTATATGTATATAACCTACATACATTAGTATGTGTATATAACCCACATATATTAGTATATGTATATAACCCACATACATTAGTATGTGTATATAACCCACATAGTCATAAAAGAAACAGCACAAATATTACAAAATCTGTTTCATTGAATCTTTGTTTTTTTTCTATGGGAATAAGATAGAACCATACCACATGACATTTGTATATACAACCCACATACTCTTATCCTTTCCAAGTTTCTATAATATTTGTATATTTGAACTATAGACTACTCAAGTGTTGAAATGCAACATCAATTGCCGTTTTCTGTCATCTTGAATCTCATTCATCTTTTATCCTAATTTCATTACCCCTTGTACACAGTCTTTTTTCTCACTGTAATACTTGCACACTAGTGGTGGTCCTACCTTGCTTGGGGTAAAATGATTAAAAAAAATGCTAACTGTAGAGCAAGAACTGACAAGGGTTGTAGTTAAAAATGATAAGCAGGACAATATAAACATTAGAATGAGATCATTTTTTTGCTGACTATAGTCATTGACTCGACCTAAATTGATTAACTGTGCAGACAACATTTGAATCTCGAGCAGACAGCACTGTTAAATTGGAAGATGTAGGTGAAGTACCAATTGCTATGACAAAGTTGATCATTTTACTTAACAAGAAGGACAAGATTTGAAAACTAGATTAAAAATGACATCTGTTGAAGCGATGAATATGATTGCAAAATTGTCTGTTCTTTGATGTATCACCAATGTCATATTGCTGGATGAATAATGACTACAATTCTTAAGAAATTTCATGGCTACTATCAGAATCGTTTTATCTAGGTGTCTGGCTTGTGGAAAGAAACTGCTAAGAAAGTTTTTCCTCTTTTCAGAAGCATGTACTTGAATGAGGACAAATGATACTTTTTTTTGTTTGTTTTTTTTTGCTTCAGGTGTACTTCATGGAGCAAATATGTTGTTAATCTTTGGGTGAAGACTAGCCTCTCTGGAATCCAGCAGATTTTGAGAAAGGCCTTGTAGGGGCATGAAAGTCAGTTACTTCTCTTTGGCCAAGTTTAATCATGTGGCTCCTGTGACAGACACTTAGTGATGAAAGTAGTCAGTAAGTCATATATTCCAGGACTAGAGACACCAGTCACTACACTAGATTTACAAAGGCAAACTGTGGCTAGTCTCATCATCTTAAAAGATGGCTCAAGCATTTTTTTAATTTGTTTTCTTTATTTGCAGCACATTTTTATTCATAAGAACTTTTGCTTTATAACACTAAAAGAACTTTTATACTGTTGAGTGGACAGTGTTTAAACATTGTGGCACTTTTTAATATATATTACATGCATTTTCTTTTCATCATTATTGTTTGATAAAGTATGTTTCCACATTTCTGTCATATCTGTTAGGACCTTGCATAAGTTCTTGCTGTTTTGCAACAAATGACTTTCCTAGATCTGTGTGTGTGTGTAGTTTCAGATGGTAACATATCTAAAGGAAGTACAATAAGCAAGCTTGAGATTCAGTGTATCTCATTTCATCAAAGTGTAAACAACTTTGTTTTTCATAGCATTAAACATGTCAAATTTTGTGCCAAAGAAAGTGTATTAGTGGGGAATTTTACTGCACTACTTTATTCAAAAGAAATCTGCAGCTGAAGCACACAGAATTCTTGTTGAGACTTACGGCCACCATGTTCTGTTGGAAAAAAACATGCAGAGATCAATTTAGATGCTTCAAAAATAATGATTTTGATGCTGAAGATAAAGAACACTTTGGCACACAGAAAAGCTGAAAGATAAAAAGTTGGAAGCATTACTTCATGAAGACTCATGTTAAGCACAAAAGTTTCAAAACATTTGAAAGCATTAAGAATGATTGAAAACAAGGACATTGGGTGCCGTGTGAGTTGAAGCTGAGAGATATCGATCAGCGTCTTGTCATATGTGAACAGCTACTTCAATGGCAGAATAGGAAAGACTTTTGCATCATATCAAGACTGGTGATAAGAGTAGATACACCATGATAACCCTAAGTTTAAAAGATCATGGGCTAAGCTCAGCTTTGCATCAACATCTGCAGCAAAGTTGAATATCCATGGTTCAAAGCTTCTGCTCTACATTTGGTGGGATCAGCTGGGTATAGTTTATTTTGATCTGCTCAGACTGACTGAAACCATCATGGGAGATCACTATTGACTATAACTGATGCATTTGAGCCGAGCATTGAAGAAAAAAATCGCCACAATATGAGCAGAAACACGACAAAGGGATTTTCCATCATCACAACACTAGGCCACATGTTGCAAAACGGGTGAAAGTCTATTTGAAAATGCTTAAATGGAAAGCCCTACCCCACCTACTGTATTCACCAGACATTGTCCAGTCTGATTATCACTTGTTTTGATCAAAGACACATGGCGTGGTTGAGCAGAACTTTCATTCTTATGAAGATGCAAAAAAAAAATGGATTGACTCATGGTTAGCCTTAAAAGATGTTGTTTTTCTGTTGCAAGGAAAATGGGAAAAAGTAGCAGACAGCATTTTCAGTTACATGCTTCTTACTAATTTTTGTAAATAAAACATTACTTTTCATGAAAAATCAACAAGAACTTATCAAGGTTCAAATACAACAAGCATAACAAAAGTAACTCTTCATGGCAGGTTCTCTGTTTAGGGGGAATATTGTAGGGATACAAAAGGCTATTATCTCCCTTGTATTATCTCAAGTTATGTCATATGGCTGGATAGTGATGTCACATCATACAGTGATAAAAGTGGTCAGGAAGTGATACATTTTGATTTACAGTAATCAAGCAAAGTAGTTGTATGTTTGGCTTAGGTGGAAGCTAAATCTGTCTCCCCAAGCAGCTTATAAAACCCAAGACTCAGTGTTTCCTGTTTGTGGAATATTTCCTTGCTTGAGAGATAGTAGGTTAATTCAGCCAGCTTGAATCTAGAGTCCTAAACATGGCTTCTCCAGAAACACAGAAGAATCTCTATATTTTATATATATATATTTATTCTCCTTTCACTCTGCTTGCTGTGCAGATATATGTAATACATTTTTCTCTATGTGAAACACATGCAAATATGTATATATAGTTTTGTGTATGTTGTAGTGGTGTAAAAGTCTGAGAACAAAGCATGTTTCTCATTCCTTTTCTTTTCAGCCATCCCGTTCCATCCATGAAATATGGTGTTATTATATCATGGATATAATAATATCCATAATGATTTCTTCTTTTCCTATCTATTTTCTTTATAAATGAGTTGAATATTTTTACAAGGCCAAATTTTCACCACCCCCTGCCATTATTCACAATATAAAACTCTGAAGCATGTCATTACACAATAATACATTTGGAAAAAGCCAGTTTTGAATGCAGAAATGGATTAATTAGTTTTTCTATACACATGTTCAAAAAGGAAAATATTCTAGTAAATTGAATTGAAATATTAAAAAAGAATAAACAAATAAAATGGAGAAATTCAAGCTTCCACAATAAACTGCCTGTCTCTTATTTCATCATTCACTGAATAAATATTAACAGATTTCTTTCAATCCATTGTTTAATTTTTGGTTGATTTTTCAAATCTGAGTGTATATTTGTCAAATATTTTTATACTGAACCATCCAGTTGATTTTCTAGCATTTGACTATCAAACTAAAAACAACTTTCAACATCAAACAACTCCATAAGGAAAGACAATTTATATCAGATTTTTATCCCATACTTGTTATTTTAATGATGTCAATGCTATGAGAATTCATTAAACCTTTCAGTATCATTTACACAGTTTGATGTTAGGGAGTGTGCAATTTAGCAACAAGTACGTGTCCACCATACTTTCTGAAACTGACATGAGCTACTGACAAAGAAAGACGTACGGCTAAAAACTTTTTAAATCTTAGTTATTTCCCTTGAATAATAAAACGCAAAGTATTTTTTTGAATATTTTTCATGTTTACTTTGGATTGGATTCGAACTTTGGAACATAGTTTTGAAATTTAAACTAATAAAAAAAGAAAAAGAACAGTGTATGTGAGAGTTAATTGTCAGTTTTAAAGTACAAGATATAAATTATTTGCTCTCTTTTAAAACTTTTGTGGAAAAAAAAAAAATATTATTCCCACAAAAAAAATTTTTTGTAAAAAATAGTAATTTTCATTTTTGTTATTTAATCTATTAAAATATTTTTTTTTAACGAAAGTCAAATATTAAGCATGTAAAAAAGATTTACATTTAGACTGGGATTGTAGCCCATTTGTGATTTGACAATCAGAATTCACTTAAAGTTTAAATGAAAGAATAAAAAATATTCATTTTAAATGTTTTTCTTTTTTTTTTAACAAACTTGCAAAGGAAACTAGTTTTGTTGTAAAAATGGGTAAAAATAAAAATGGGATATTTATTATTTATTTACACTAAAACCATCAATCTCTTTTTTTTACTTTGTATTTTTCTCTTTTAAATTTTGTTACTTTTCTTTTCTATCAATGCACATTCTAATTAAAATATTGAAGATAAATATTATTGTCATTAAAAAACACAAACGGCCTAGGGCAAGACCTACATTACCAGCGATAGGGCCTCTCTACTGTTGTGTAGGTAGTCGCTATTTTTTTTTTAAACTGGTAGAGTTGGGAATCATGAAAAGTCTTTTTTCTGCTAGGGTGAGTTTTTAATTAAATAAATTATTTATTAGAAATACTACACCTGAGTTGGAAAGCCGAAGATTTCAAACATCTTAAAAACAACAACAACAACAAAAAATCAAAACAAAAAAAAAAAAACGTTAATTCAACAAAGGAAGTCAAGACAACACTAAGTTTTACTGGAGGTAAAAATAGGATAACAACTACAACTCAAAATTGCTAAACATTGTTGAACAAGAATTTCTATTTCTTCTCTTCGCTCGAAAGACTGCATTTCGCGAAGAAGCGTGTAAAATTAGAATTAAATCAATTCATTTTTTTATCAAATAGAGATAAAATATGGAACGTTTGTTTATTGATTTTTTTGTTAGTTTGTACTGTTTTCTATTAATTTTAGCGCTAATGTTTTTTTTGTTTTTTTTTTGCACAGTTAACTTCATAAATAATGTTTAATCATTAAACTTTAATGTAGGCACATAAATGGTTTTTTGTGAAGATTTTTTTTCAAAATGTATGAAAAAAAAATTACTTGGAACGAAGACGCTGATTGCTTAATTAAAGAAAAAAATTGATTTGAAAATTGTCTTTAAAAAATAGTCCACAAGAATAAGATATTTCAGATTTTATAAATTTGAAGTGCAATAATGTTACCCTTTTATTTTATTTTTTTTTTACCTGTTGTTAACCCAGCCGGCATCTGGCTGAATTTAAAGAATTGTTTATCACGTGGGTCTCAGACACATTTCAAATGTTTGAAACGTCGGAAGAAAAAAAAAAATAAGGACACTGTTGTTGTGGATTTATTTTAAATTCATATTGTTATCATTCTCCTTCACAAGATTAATCCACCTGTGAGATTCTTACCCACGAGCCAAACCTATACGCACAAAAATGAGGAAGTAGTCGTGAACGTGAATCGTAGACCCCCCCCCCCACTACCTCACTCAGGTTCATAAACTCTACATTGAAATCTGTTTCGTTTCATTTATTGTTGCTTTTGAAAAAATTTTAAAAAAGTACAGTATTCGGATTTGTGCTTCAAAACCTTTTTTAGGGTACATTCCAACAGTCCCTTCACTGATTCCCTAAGAAATTAAGAATATGCAAGAAGTGCAACGGTACTAAGTCATTGAACAGCTTCGCTACCGTGAACCATGCGTAATTTTCACTTTTAATTTTGACTGAAATTTGACTTTTTAATTAGTTAATTAATACAAATAAGAAAAATTAAAATGCCTTATTATTTTGTTAATTCAACAACGCGTTAAAAAAAAAAATATATATATATATATATCAAACTCTCACATCTTATTCAAACCCCGACCGGATGTTTTGGGTCCTTTATTAAGTATTAATGCGCAAAGTTTCGTACCTGGGAAAAACACACACACAATAGAATTATGTTATCTATATATAATTCTGAAAAATAAGAAAGAGGAAAGAAATATATTTTATTGACAATATAATTTTCAAATCGATTATTTTTTGCGATATTTGAATATTGATCACGTAGTTAATCATTTGACTGTGAAGTCACTACTTGTTTAGTCGTAGTAACAAGCATTGGTTTCAGCTGCTGTGCGCAGTGAGTGAGTTGGTTTCCCCGCTGTTGGGAGCCGCAAGTGGAAGGTGATGGCCGTGACAACTTGTTACTCCTTCTAGAGTTCATTATTATTATTATTATTATATATACACGCACACTTACACACGCCTTTTCTTTATTTCTACGGCTGGCAGCTGCAGACGACCATTATGTTGTTGTGCTGGTCGCAGCGGCATTATCACTAGTCGCAAAAACGGAGAGAAGGTGGAATTTGTGCTGAGGATTTTAAAATATCTCTCTCTCTCTCTTAATACCACTTGTGCGTTTTTCCAAAGCTGGCTGCCGACTGTTTTGCGCTTGTTATTATTGATAATCTTTTCATTTCCCACCAACAAAATTAAACATGGGCAGTGGAAGGTGTTCATCGTTATCTCCTACCAGTACTGCTATTATGGTGATATTCGTACTTCAGTTGGTGAGTTAATTTTTTTTTGTTTTTTAAATGATTTTCCACATTTTTTTCTTTTTATTGAAGATGACTTTTTCTTTATTTTTGTTGTAAATGTGGAAAATAAAAAATACTTTTCTGAGTAGTTTTTAAGTTAAAAAAAATTGCTGTTAGTGTTCAGGTGTGCAATATTTTTTTTATTTTTTACTCCAGCAAAATTTAACTATTTCATTTTAAGTCGATTCTCAAAAAAAAAAAAAATTTTTTTTTAAATTAATAAACGAACAGCAAGTTTTAATTTGAATGAAATTATTAAATTTTTTTATTGTGACGAGAGAGAGTTTATTTTTTTCCTTATTGGTAAAAGTATAAAAAAGTTATTTTGTTTGATTTAAACTTAGAAAATAAAAACAAAAGTAAAAATTTCTAAGAAACTCATTGCAACACTAAATTCTTTTTTTTTTTTACACACCTGTATTGAGCAACATGGATTTTTGAGGGATGTTTTCCATTTATCTCTTCACCAGTTACTTAGTTATTTTATGAAGTTCGCTTTTCTTATTTATTTAACTCCAGTTAAAAAACGATTCAAAATTTAAAAAAATTAATTCTGACTTGTCCTCATCTCTTGTTGAGTGTTGTTGCCATATTCGAAATTCCAATCTCTTGAAGAAGCCCGGATCGTACAACGGCCGAAACGTCGTGAATATGGCTTTAAAAAAAAGAGGACAACAGAGTGTATAAAAAAGTTAATACCTCATCTCAGAAATATAATCATTATATTAATGTAAAAATTAAAAAAAATTAAGTTGTTTGAAACAAACCCGAACTTTTAACATTAAAGTAAAAAAAAAAAAAAAAAATGAAAATAGGTATATATATCTCCATTCACAAGAATGTGACACAAGGTCTGAATTTGATGTAGGATTTCCAGCTGAGAAAACCGTACAAAAATTGCTCAGGTCCTTTTCTCGAAGCCGAGGTATGCCTAGGGGTGGACCCTTCACCCCGGAGCTTCAGCTGATAATAAATTTATTTTCAACTTCGCCGGCGCATATACGATGTAAGTAACAAACTTAGAAAATAGATGAAATTTTAAATTACTAAAAAAAGAAACCACTACAAAAACCCCTTCGATATTTAGATTATTAACCATTATTTACGCAAAATCTTCTTTTTGCACCTGTGTTTTTGTTGAGTGTCTTCTTAATCTTTCTTTTAACTGAATTGCTTGTTATTAATTAACCCGCCCACCTTGAATTTACATTTTATAACCCTCCTTTTTTGAAAATATATTTTCAAAGTGTTTGTTGGCTAAAAAACATACTCGTTGGTGTAAAGAAATGCATGAAAAATCCCATTGAGCAGCTTTTTTTAAGGTGCACTGCACACGTTTTAAAACAATATTGATTGATGGATTCATTTTTATTTTTTTTAAAGTAACAATGTTGTTACAATATCTGATTTTAGTCGAAATATTTATTTGGGTGGTATTTTTTTTATTTAGCTGTCAACATTTAAACGGGAACTACCACCTGTGTGAATATTTTTTTCTTTTTTTACCTTGCTTTGTGTAGAAATCCGTCATCTCCTCCCGTAAGTGTAAATGTGGGTGAGTGCTGGAATTTCTCGTTTCTTGTTCGTCCCTTCCCACATTGTAAAAATGTATTGTTTGACGACCTTTTAGTCTCATCATCGATCATTTCCTCTGGTTATTGTCGGGCAGATTTTTTTTACACTATGGGACAAGAAAACTTAATGTCTCATAGTAAAAAAAAAAACAAAAAAGTTTCGAAAACTCTTTAGCCTACATATTTTTCTCATTTTTTAAAAAAAAAAATTGTCCCAAAGCCTCGTTGACTTCGACTTTTTGACCATTTCTTTTTCTTTGCGTGTTTAAAATTAATAGCAATTAATGTTTTATTGTTTTCACTGCGTCAAAATTTTTAATAAAACTACAAAAATTTAGTCATTTTAGTGTAACGGTTAAACTTTTACCAATTTTTTGTACAATTGTTCTCTTGGAGTTTTGAAAACAAATCGAAAGGAAGAGTAGGCTTTATTTTATTTTTTTCAGTAGGATTATCTTCTTTTGAATGGGGTTAAAAAGGATATTTTTTTACCCAATACGCCTTTTTAACTTGCTTTTAATTTTATAAATTTGAACTTTTTTTTTTAAACTTAGTTACACACCATCTGAGGATA
Organism: Ascarosepion bandense; assembly: GCA_037127315.1. Lineage (NCBI taxonomy): Eukaryota > Metazoa > Mollusca > Cephalopoda > Sepiida > Sepiidae > Ascarosepion > Ascarosepion bandense. The sequence continues at coordinate 1,194,882 of JBBBDQ010001248.1, read as the reverse complement.
CAAATTTCTGGAGAAATGGGATGCTAGTTAGAATTTGATCCCAAATTGCTTGCTTAGTTTCTGTTAAATGTTTCTTTAAAAAAGATAAATTTATTTAAAACTAGTAAAAAAAAAAAAAAAACTTTAATGAAAACTTCTAAAATTTAGAGAATGAACGATATCTCAATCACAGAAAAATATTCTGCTTATCTCAGCTTCTGTTTTTATTTGCCACTTTTTTGAGCTTTTGACTTTTCTGTTTTTAGAAATTTATTTCTTCTGTTGTTTATGTTGTTGTCAATAGAAATTTCCCTTTTTATCTTTTAGTGCCGGTAATGAAATTGACGTCACTCACTTTTTAGCACACGTATTGATAATTACTAGTGTTGTCGTACAAAAAAAACCATTTAAGAGAGAAATTCTAAGATAAAACAGCATGATAAATTAAATATTTAAGATATTGTTATGGCTTAATTTTCCCAAATCATTGATTATGAAAAGAGAATTTGTCACTGGCTATTTTGTTTTGTTTTAGATTCATTTTTAATTCAAATTTTCATTCAGAGTAAAAATAAAAAAATCAACCATTTTTCTTGAATTGGTAGCAATCTGTACAATTACAGATCATATATTATTTTCTTTTCTAATGTTATTATTTGTTGATTTAGACTAGAGATGTCTTTCTAGAGAAACCCACAAAAAACTATTTTTTTTTTTTTTTTTTTTTTTTTACACTACTCTCATCTCCTCTGAAAAATGGCTTCTTGTGTAGTAAGACTAATTGCTCATATGTAGATATATTTTTCTTTAATCTGATTCAGGTAGATCAACTCTAACACTGAATTTTACAAAAAAAGAAAATTCTATATAGTTGCTGACACTCACATTTTTCTCGTGTATTGATTATTACTCGTTTAAATAAAAACATGACGAGAGTAACTCTCGTTTAGCTTGTAGCTTTATGAATGGAGACAGGATCCATTGCCGTAGTATCGGAAGACCACCGATTGCTTCACCTGTAAGTGACAATATCACTTCGAAGTTTGTTTTTAATTTCTAATTTATTTTTTCTTAAATATACAACGGAAGTAAAGACCTGCGACGTTTGTTGCCGACACCTATGACATAATCGAATAGTCATGTGCTATGAAATTGTAAAATAGACTTACTTCCCTTCTTGCCTCGTTTCAACTCTGACTCATCAATGAATGAATGAATGACAGTCCCAAGTTGCAGTCCATCATTTATTTTAAAAGTTGAATGTTTTTAAAATGGAAGGAAACTAGAAAAATGAACAAAAATTGTTTTATTTTTGTACGTTTGTTATCAAAACAAAATTATATTCACTAGTCGTGTTGACTAAAACAATTGGAAAAAAATGCTCTGAAATTGGCACTGATCAACTGGTCAGAAAACGAATAGAGGCAACAAATAACACACGAAAAAGACTTAAGAATTATTTAATTGCAAAATGAAACTTAATGTTTATTGTTTAAGGTACGTGTAATGAGTATTCAACAGTCACTAAAAAAGTGATGAACGGCCGACTTAAATCAAACAAAAATAAAATCATTTTAAAATTATTTTCAGTTAAAGTGTATTTTTCACTTTTCACTCAGGAATAAACAATAATATTGAAGAAAAACCTAAAAATCGCATTTTGTTAGCTGTGGTGATTATCGTATATTACCTGGTAATAATTACCATATCAATTTGTTTTTAAAGAAATTTTCTTAGATTGTATTTTTTGATAATTTATTTTAGTGATTTTAGATTGCAAAAAAAAAGTTTTGTTAAAGCTTTGGAATCGGAATATTGAGAATTGAGATTGAATAATAAAAAAGTTAATTATTGTAGTAATACTTTTCATTATATTTTTTTTAACAGTAACACTCACTCAGTGTTACAAACAAGAAGAATCCATGGGTAATTCGTGTTGCGATTTTTATTCAATGATTGTAATTTTATTTTTAAAATATGTAGCATTATTTGTTGTTGATGAAATTTGAAGAGGAAACTACGGCTTCATGCCAATTTGCTGTCATGAAAAATCAATAAAGTAGGTATCTCCACTAATTCGCTGAAAAAATAGCATGAAGTTATTAACTTATGAAGAAAAACCCCAAGAAACTTAATAAAAGCAAAGTTTTTCCGTCAATGTTTGTTGTTATTAAGAAGAAAAATAAAGATCAAAGTAATTGTTCATTATTTTTTAAGCTTTTCTAATTCTTTTTAACACGTTCGGAATTTTGGTTAAAAAAATCTCCTTTTCCGTCAGTGGGTAACTAAAAAAATTATGGATAATCATTAAATCTACAATTGTATTACGCACTCGTTTTTTTTTTTTTTTTCCGGTGAAAAACATTAATTTGAAAATTCTTGCAAGAATCAAAATAATTCTTGGATTTTGAAACTTTCAGGACTCGTGACTAGTATACAAATGACTAAAACATTATTTTTGAAATCATTTATTTTTATTATTATAAAATCTTGGTAAAAATATATTTGTCTTTTTATTCATATTTCTTACCCCCCTCTACGTAAATTCATGAACTTTCAAGAAATCATTGTTTTGAAAATTCGTTTTATTAGCTAAACGCAGGAATCGGTGAGCCGAGTTCCAATTTCAGTCGAGCACACTGCACTCACTTGCGCACTAGTACCCTTGGGAAAGGTATTAATCCGTCCGTTCCCTCCAGTTATGGGTTAAATAACAGGGTAGGACTTGGGACCCTGCCCTTAAACAAATCCCAATGAGACTTGCTCCGTCAGGGAGGAAGCCCGCTCAACCCGACTAGGGTGAATGCGGCATACATACATACATACATACAATGTAAGTAATATTTTATTTTATTTTATTTTTTTTAGCAGTTGTCTGTCTTTCAAAAATGTGTTCTGCATTATTAGATAAGCTTTTAATTGCTTTATATAAGTACATAATGAAATCCATGACCATGAAATTGCAACAATAAAAAATTCCATTGTGGATAGTTTTCACATTCTCGCAACACAAATTGTCATCCGTTACATTTGAAGCAAGAAGAAAATTGACAGTAATGTTTAGCAACACAGTTTTATGGCTATTTTTTTGTTACTACATTACAACTTACATCCCTGAAGATGATCTCGGAAGGAGATTGAAAGTACTTGGGAGCATCAAGAAATGGATTATAAAATCAACTGTCAAAGTTACAGTGCATTTCTTGCATCTTTTAATTATAATACGCTAAAGATTCTGTGAGTATACAGATTTTATTAAAAATAAGCAGACACAATGTTTGCAATTTATTAAATCTGACATGCCTAAAGAAAATTTGCTGCCTAAATATACAAATTTTAGAATAGATTATATATCAATCAACATCTTGGTTGTTCCTGAAAACCTGAAACTGGCCACAAATTTGACTATTGCTATTGATCAAAGTGCACGATGACAGCACCCTTGTGTTTTTACCATCTTACACTCTTCTGAGTTTTAAATGCCCCTGAGTTATGTAACCTGGCATTCTGGCAGCCTGATGATTGCACATAGTTAATGAAACTCTAGTGACGAACGGTTTCAGGTTTTCGGGAACAATCAAGATGTTGATAAATTCAGCTCTGCTACCTTGTGTGGTATGGAGCACTTTTCTATTTTGGTGTACCATTAGTTTTTTTTTTTTTTTTACTACTAGTTCCCAACAGGTAATATACACACACACACACACACAAATTCCAGCTTGTTTGTTTGATGGGAATTTATTCTCAAATGATATGCTCTATTTTTTTCAAAATTTTAGAAATATGTCAGCACAAAACTGTTCTTAATGAATTCTTTTATTGGATAAAATGTTTTATTTCTCATTTGAAGTATTTGTGGATATAAGAGATATGACATACTCTGAGTATATTGACTAAGGCAAAAATAACTCACATGGGTTGCTAAAATGTTTCAATAATGTCATTCAAATTCTATAAAATATACTTATAACTGAATGCGCCAATAATGTTATTAATTTGTTCTTTGTCTGAATTATTTATTTATTTATTTTTTTTTTTTACAACAACAATAATAGAAAAGTGTATTTCCAAGGAATTATTTTTGCTTTATTTTCGAACATTAACTAGCAAAAGAACTTATTTTTATGCTATTTATATTTGGGCTATTGTCCTCATCTTACATTACTTAGCAAAATAACATGAATTACATAATCCAACAAGACCTGGATAAGTCATACAGTCAAGAATTCTAAAGTGTCATGTTTCATCATGTATGTAAACTTGTATGGATGAAAGAAAGGAAATGGAATGACGAGGCTCACCATGGTTCAGTAAAAGCAGTTGCCAATGTCAGCAATTGGCAGTTGAGTTCCTTTTGAGGAATAAATGCTAAACAAGGGTCTCAACTTTACAACTATCAAGCAAGTTTCATACTTAGAAATGATAGTTCCAGTAGAGGAGATTGCCTTGAAGATCCCAAATGCCCAGGCAGACTGAAAATAAGACAAGCACTAAAAAAAAAGAAAGGTTGACAATCAAAACTTTTATGTGCGTTGTGGTGCAGTGGATATTGACTTGGAACAACAAATTGGGATGCCGAGTTCGAATTCCAGTTGAATTCCTTTCATTCACTTACGCACAAATACCCTTGGGAAAGGCATTAATTCGTCTCTTCCCTCTAGTTATGGGTTAAATAATAGGACAGATTAGGTTCTGTAGCCTTGGCTGGCAGCCAGTCTGCCGCAGAAAGTAATGGCAACCTACTGAAGGATAATCTTCTTTCAAGACATGATTACCCAAAGCGTACATCACGTATGGCACTTGACTGACTGACAGTGACACTTGTATCATCTTACTGACAAAGGCAATGCTTCAGTGGTAATAGACAAGTTGGAGTACTCTAAAACATTGGCAAGCCTAGTTGTAGGTAATAGCTATAGCTATATAGTCACGGATCCTAAATAAGAGCAAGGACTACATTTCACTAAATAAGTGTAGACAATTACACCAAGCTGCCACAGATATATGGTCTTCACAAAGTTGGTATTTCAGTGAGACCTATAGTGAGCTGCAAGGGTTCAGCATGCCACCTGCTGAGCAGATTCCTAGTGGATATGGTCACTCCATTAACAGAAGTTCTCATCAGAAAGCTTAGTGAAACTAATTCAAGGGAATTCCATTCCTTGGTTATGTTCTGCAATGGACTCTGCCATCTTTATGACATTGAACCATTTAGAATGTTTCTTTCTCTTTATCTGAGATAACATCTATTCCTGTCAGAAGCCTCTAAGAACCTCAAGGCACTGAACACTTCCAATTTTCTGGCTCTCTTGATAGCTGAGCACAGTGGGTATTTGAATTTCATGTGTCAGGGGAAACCTGTCATATTAATGCTCTTGGTTTGTTGGAAAGAAAGATTTTACATGATTTACATTCTAATTATTATCCTTATCATTGTTGTTATCACAATTTTTTAGCCACTGTACTCTTTGGCTTTAAGTGTTTGCTGCTCCAGGTAACCTCCAGGGAATTTTGAATTGAACTGTTTTATTTTTGATGGTAGATTATTCTCATTCTGCTATCAGTGTCTGGGTATTAGACCCATCTACTCGTATAAATTAAATAAAGGGTTCAATTTGAAGTTCTTTGAAGGTAATTTGGTGACGAAGGCTAGAAGGCACAATTGATGAAGCATTATGATAATACCAACAAAAGAAAAAAAAGATGAAAATAATATTCCGAGTGTAAATAATGTAAATAATAGCGCTTCATTCTAGAATTTTAGACAAATGAGAATGTTTAAAAATTATTTCATGCCATGTAATATTGCAATAGTTCATCTTTGATTCATGACCTAATAAAGGTGGTGTCAAATAGCTTTTGTTAATGCAAAATAGATCTCCAATAACTTTAACTGAAAATTGAAATTGAGTTTGGATTCAGAATTTAGTTGCTGTTCAGAGAAAAAAAAATAATGGTTAAAACAATATTTTTGGTATTGTGTGAAATATGAATATTAATTTTGACTTGGAATAGGAAAGATACTCACAAAAGGATAACTACTTTTCCAAGAACTGTTTAAAAATCTTAACAGAGGAAAGAAAAGCATTTACTTAAAAGAGAATCACTAATATAAGTTTGATTCTTGAACATGATTTATCAATTTTGTTTCCATATTTGCTGAAATCATTTTGGTAACTTTTTTTTTTTTTTTGCAATTTATCACTTTAGTGTTATCTATAATTTGAAATTTCACTATAGGCTTTTTAAGATGTTATTAACTTAGAAATACATGGATTTGTAATCTCATTTGTATTTTGAATTAGAAATGTTAACACCTGAACAATGTGACTTTGATCTGAAAGAGAACATTAGGAATAAATAGTAATATCAACTGTTTCCTTATAAGCAAACATTTAATATTCGTAGTTCAAGTAGCCAGTGCTAATTTTGGTTGGCATAAAATCTTTTTCTTAAAACAATTTTTTCAGAAAAATCGATTTCTAAAGTTCAGTGTTATTGCTCTTCTCCATATTGATAGGTTTCCTTCCTAACCTTTTGTTTGAAGTAGTGTGGAACATCAACATCTTAACTGTCATTATTTTCTCCCTGGGCTACACATACTATCCATTTTAGTTGTTGCTGAAAGTCAAGTGATGTGGTTTGTTGTTTGGTAGATTTTTTTTTTTTCATTTGTATCAATCCATAAGGTTAAAAGAAAGATGTCCCCTGTATAATCTATAGAGTTCATTTGCTCAGTTAATTTTTAGTTATTGATTTGAGAAAGTGGTTGTATAGAGTTGGTAGTTTAGACATTTAACGTGTTGGGTGCCATGTATGGTATCCATATGAAAGTTTTGATCTGACAAGTCTATTCAAGAATGACTTGAGTTTTTAGGCTAACATTTTGATTTTGTAGCATCTTGTGACATTGAACGAACTTACCCCCTAGCACAGTCTATTCTATGTTCAATTTTCTTATCTCCTATAATTTGATCCATGCACCACTGTATTTAGAGTTCAATATTTATTTGTTCCACATCTTGATTTTTTTATGATGAATTTAAGGTATTTGTCATCATTTCAATCCCAGATTATAGTTTTTGCTTTGAAAAGGTTTAACTTAAGTCCTACTTCTTGGAACATGGATGGTGTAAAGAATGTTCTGTCTTTTTTTTTTTTCTTGTTCGAGATCATTCTTAAATGCCCATGTCATCAGTATAGCAGCTCTCTCCCCATTATCATCGATACACAGACCTCTGAAGTGAAAACTTGTTTGGGATGTGATGTAATGTGGCATGCTTAAATGATCAATGGTCATCTCTTAACAGGACATAGTCTAGAAAAAGATTAAAGAGATTAGGGCTGTTGTTTCCCCTTTGTCATAGTCCTGATGAGATTGAAATGTATGATTTTTGTGAACTGATATAGTTTCTCAGTCAGATGTAGACATTCAGTTGAGATGGGGACTTTGAAAGCAGTTTTTAATGGATAAGATGTATCTATTGATGCAGTCATATGCTACTATAAGGTAGCATAGGAAGTATGCAATTTCCTGGAGTTGCTTGATACATATATGCCATTATTACATCCCTTACTGGAATGAAAGCAAAATTTGGTTGTTAGCTGACTTTTCAGAGAAAGATAAGAGCCTAGTTAATACAATGTACTTTACCATAATAAATTTAGTTGAGACACCTCTGTATGTTTGAGGGTCAGAAGGGTAACCTTTTTGGTTCCATAGTGCATTAATGTGTGATAGACTATACTTTTTGGAATGTTTCAGATTTGAGACGTTCTTCATGAAATTAAGAAACTTGTTCTTAGGGGAGAAGTTATGCTATTTTCAAAAGTTCAGCCTCAATGTCAACCAAATACTTTATTCTGGTGGTTTATTTTGATCATTACATCTAAATCACTGTGACTCATTATCTTTGCATGTTGATAATGAAAATCAAAAGTGATATTAAGTTATGATGAATTGCAGAAAAGATGGGCTAACACCATTTATTACCAAGGAAAATTACTATGGTGACTGAATAATGATGCTATGAATAAAAGGGTCAGAAAATGCTGATAATCTTTCATGAACCTAATACTCTTGTGGATTACTATTTAGAGAGCAAAAATAAAATGTTGGACTTACTTAAGACTGCTTGAAAATTCCATCTCAGTTATGAAGCAAATCTGTACTTAAAGTTACCTATGCATAGAATGCATAGGTTGGCTACACAAGCATAGCATCTGGAAGAATCACCCAAGTTTAATCTGGTGGGCTAAACTAGGAAAGTTTCATCTTTATCAGATGATCTTTGACACTAATCTTATTTAGTAGATGACATCTTTCATTTTTCATACATTATGAACATAAGTCATATTCAGTTCATTTGCTTTGTTTTTATAGATTTTTAAACTTGATTTAATACGATTAATAACATTGAGCACTTTTCTGTCGTCAGGATCAAGTAATAACAATTCTTTAAAAAGTCAGAAATTTAATTTGTAGAATACAATAACTTAGTAAAAATTGCAGGTAACTTTTATCATACTTAATTTTCAAGTTTTTTATTTTTGTCAAGTGTGACACTCAGATTATTGTCAAGTATAAAGTCTAATCAAACTTCCTAAAAGCAAGTATTCATTTATGTGTGATGTTCAGTGTTCATATGATAGAATTTTTGAATTTTATAACTGATTGAGATAACATATTTTGTGCCGTTAATAAATTGAATACCTTCCAGCTTTGATCATGATATTAGCTTAACTTCAAAAGCCTCTGATATTTTGTTAGCTTTATCTGCATTTAACATTACTATTAATTAAATATAAAAAATAAGACAAATTTAAATGTGGCTTATTAAAATGTAGATTTGTCTATTTGAATCATTTCTCTTTCTCTTTTACCAATAATTGTTCAGGATCAAAGTAGAATGTCCTCTGTTCAGCCCAGAACACACACAATACAAAGAAAGTTTGAAATATTTGGCATATCTAAATGAAAAGAAAAATACTTATTTCTTAGAAAGTGTTAATTCACTATTTTCTCTTTTGCATTCATTTTGTTTTGCTTTCAAGTTTCTGATCATTTCACTTATTCATTAGATTTAAGGGTAAACTTTTTTTTTTATCTCCATATAAAGCATTTTGCTGTTCACGTTCTTCATATTGTAACTTCAATTTGAATGTTTTAATGAGATGGGATCTTTAAAGATAAATAAGAATAAGAACCATTTATTTCAATCCCTAATAAGCATAAATACATATGAAAAAGAATGCAAGTACATAATAAATATCAGCTAAAAACTGATTTGTATCATTTCTATATTGGATAAAAATGAGATTGCAATTTTTTGTGATTGCAGATAGGCGTTGTAAAGAAAAGTTGACATTGTATTTTAATGGTAGAGTTGGGTAGATAAGTAGGTAAGCCTATTCTAGTAGTGACCACGAAAGGTTTCGGTTGAGTTTGTGGGTGAATAGGGCAAACAAAGATGGAGAGAGGAAAGAACATGGAGCAAGAGACGATTTACCTTATGGAGATAATCTAGTTTAAATCAGATTTCCTAAGTATATAAGTAAACTTAGTTTTAAAGACTTGTTATTAGTGTATTCTGTTTTGCCTGAAACAATACCTGTTTATAGTTCTTTTCAAGCAAGTTTATTTTGAATACAGCTTCATTTGAATCACTTGCAAATAAACTTGTTTTATTTCTAATGAATCAAAATTGTTCATTAGTTAGATGATTTCATCTATTTGCATCCATATTAAAAATGGATGATCAATTTATGCATACTGCAGAAGGTGTCCCCCACCCTGCTATTGGACATGAAATTTAATCACTTTTTAATCAAACGGTACAGTTCTGTGCAGTATTAATAGATAGCAGCTTAGCATGAGAAATTGAAGCCAACTTCAAATTCCTGTCAGTCTCATAAGATTCATTTACGTGCAGATAAACTTGGGCAAAGTATGAATCTATCTTTGCTCCTCCAGCTATGGGTTGAATAACAGGATAGACTGTCCTATAGATTTTGTTAGCAGCCAGTCTACCATAGACAGAAACTGCAGGAAAATCATTTGTCTAGTCAGTCATGAATTGAGACATGATCAACCAATTATGTATTGCATATGGTATATAACTGACTGGCTGTTAGCACTGAACTTTAAACCAAACAGTTTAAAGTTTGTTAATAATTATAGATAGGAAAGAGCTATATGATTGGCCTCCAGATTAATTAGTAGCAAATATTTAATATTTACACTTTCAAAACAAGTTAGGTAAGAAATATATATATATATATATATATATATATTTCTTTTTTCTAAACATCACATTTTGGCTTTAATTTCAGGTGAAAATAAAGCCCAAAATTGTTCAGCATTTGGATATTTTTTATTATGCTGGTTCTAAGCTTTCGGCTCACATTAGGCCATCTTCAGAGAGGTTACAGGGACGTTAACATAAAGACATCCACCATTAAAGATGATTTTATCTTGTGTTAACATAAACATTGCTATGCAATGCTAAGTCACCGAATTGCAGACACAGTTCATAAATTTGTAATGTGGTTCTATGATTATAATTAGAACCAGCATGAAAAAAATATCCAAATGTTGGACAATTTGTCTTTATTTTCACCTGAAATTAAAGCCAAAATACGATGTTTAGAAAGGTTCATGATTAAATTTAAGACATTCATTGTTTGTTATATTTAACAGTATAGGTTTAGAAAATTATCTGCTGCCTTGATACAATATATATATATATATATATATATATATATATATATGGTAGATAAAAAAATATATATTTAAAAAATACTTAATATGGAAGAGTTTTATTATGAGACCAATGCAATTCAGCAATTACTTGGAAAATATTATTGTAGCTATTTTTCCCACTGTAGTACACAGTTGCTGTTGTGACAAGATCTCAGATTACAAGACCAGATTGGTGGGTTCAATGTGCCAAAGTACAGCCTCATCTCATGAATCCTTTCACATAATTGCTCCTTTTTGGGAGCAGCACATTTTTTTTCTTCTGTCAAAAGGAAACAAACCCCTCCTCTTGACCTTGGCAAAAGAAATTTTGATCTTCTTACTCTGTCTATACCAACTGCTGATAAGAGTGAATTTCAATAAGTAAGATATTAGTGAACTCTCACATACACAATTACAGATAAGAAATACCAGATATTTAAAAACATTATTACACAGCCAGCTTTTTATCCCCCTTTCTGATTAAGAATTTGGTTTCCTTTTTCAAGTTGTTGCAAATGTCACCAACTTGGCATTAACAATAAACTCTACTCCATTTAACCTAAATTATAACTACAAACCTAAAGCTAGCTGAGTTGGTATTTTATAACATTGACTTTTAGTATTCATTAAACACCTTGTTAACATGATACTGAAACATGTTTAAGCATTCAAACTGTTGGCTTTTGTTTCTGTGCTAGGGTTTAAATTGATAGCCTTATCTTCATGTTCTAGAATGTGCAGATGGCATAATGGTTAGTAGATCAGTATGAGTGAGTTGGAAAATCAAGTTCAAATTCCAGTAGTTCATTATCTGTTTTTCCAGCTGTGAGTTAAATAGAGCAGACTAGGCTCTCTAGCTGTGATTAGTAACATTGAGGAGGAGTGCCATCCTGAATTCAAAACTATACCCTTGGTGTAGCACACACTATAGACTCATGGTTTTATGATCTTGACTGCACTTGATCAGGTAGAATTGACCTTTTCTTGATTTCTATAAATATTTCCTTTAGTAATGTTTCTTTGTATCATGTTTCATTGATAGTTTATCAAAGTTTCTGCCCTGACTTAAATGTATTTACTTGCTTGCTTTCAGATATAATTTAAAGATTATACTAATCAGTGTTATTGGTGTGAAAGGATAAATTATGCAGGATATTGGTTGACCCTAGATTTAGAGATTAATTGTAGTCATCAGGGAAGCATTCTCTTAGGAGTCTATTCCACAAAGTAACACTTCTGGAGAAATAGCTATCTGAGTGGAAGGTGCTCCTTTGATAAAGAGCATGATGATGGTTTGCCACCAGGAAACTGACACAGTGGGTTCTAGCTATAAAGGTCTGAGCTGGTGGAACTAAGGAATGTAACTCCTTTGAATATCTACCATGGAAATAGAAATATGAGGGTTTAGCAATATTTTGCCTGTGGGATAAAGGTAGAGAATAATTTATCACCAACAAGGCCGTGTAAACTCTTCTGAACTCTATCAAGGTTGAACAGCAAGGACTGCATAGCACTAACTCATATGGCGGCAATACTCCATTTTTGGTAAGTTCTGACTCTTGTAAAGATAAGTAGAGGTTAGGTATTTGGTGATACACCCATTCACTATGGTATCATCTGCCTATATATTAACTAAGTATCTGAGAGTTTGAAAGTTTTGCAAAAATCACTTGCTATTTTTCCTGTCAGCATGAAATGTTTTTCTTTGTACTGTGATAAAGTAACCTTTGATTGGTGTTGAATGCATGTATTTTGGTCTGTCTTCTGGTTCCATTATGACTTATACTACTAAACTGGAACCTGATCACTTTAGTTCTTTCTTTATATCTGATAATATCAGCATTTCCCATCTTATCATTGAAGCCACTCGTTCATTAAAAGAAAAAAGATAAATTTGTTATTCTGCAACAAGCTTATCAATTCTTGGCTTTATACAAGAGAGTTTCTGTCTCACAGATGAATGGATTTCTAGAAGAAAGATGATAGTGTATCTGTATATTTTGTTTTTGAATAAGTTGGAAAGAAAATAGACTTGAAGATTCTTAAAGAAGCCAGAAATATGATTTTCTTCTTACCAATTTCTGGATAATGTTCTTTGTTTGGCTTTTAAACCAGAATTCCATTAATTCCAATTTTTTAAAGTGTCATAAAAATTAATAAAAATCTAGGGGTAAACAGCTGATGAATTGAACATAGACTAGTCTGTACCATGTAAGGTGGTGGGTAGGTTTGCTTAACACCAAGTTGCTACAAAGCATTAACCAAAAAACCAAAAACTAGTCTTGTTCTTGTCAGGTGGAGAATTTCATATGGATGGTGTCATGTATAGTGGCAAATTTGTTCAGAAATATCTAAACAATCAGACCAGACACATACAAGCACTTTCATTAAAAATGTCTCGTGGATTGGTGCTACAAAATCACAAATAAAAGAAATGAAAATCTGTACAAAAAGCAGAAACATCACTTGAGGAATTTAACAGCAGCAGCAACTGAAGTGGATAGTATGTGTAACTTGAAAATAATGACAATCAAGATGATGAAAACAAAAGATTAGGAAGAAAACCATACTATCAATGCTGGAAAGTAGGACAGCATAAATTTCAATTGAAAGTAGTACTGACTGTGCTTGGTCAATGAATGTCATAAAAAAAACTAATATTATGATATTATTAGACATAAGAACAAATATTACACCTTGATCCCAGTCTAATAACTAGCGAGAAAAACGGAAAAAAAAAAAATGCTAAACTTGAGTAGCACTGTCTGCTCAGCCAAAATGCCAAAATATTTCCTTATAAAGAAGCTGCTAATACTACCATTGCCATCTTCTGATACTTTTTTTTAAAGAGTTTTTAAATTCTGGCACATATTAGCTGATACTTAAATGATGTACAACAATGTTCCTGTTTATGATTTACTTACAAAAAGGGGTCATTTTTATGAAAATTTCTGTGGACAGTTTTAAAATATTTAAAATATGTTCCTTTCATTCTGAGTTTTGCACAAAATATATATTTTAACTCATCTGTAACAATAGTAAGCATTTATGATGAATGCCTCTTGTGACTCACTATCAGTTGACGTTATCTTGAAAAATGTTTCCATCCACCCAGGTATTCTTGGTTAGTTCTGCTGTTTTTTTTTTTTTTGTTTTGTTCACTGTGCTATTCTGTTAGATTGCCAATCTTTATCCCACTTATTTTTTTTCCTGTTCTTGCAATCATGGTGTTATTTCCTCTTTCTTTTTTTTTTCTCTTTTTAACTGTCTTTTAGTTAACTAATTTTGCTTTTTGTAGGTTTTTATATATATATTTGAAAAAAGTTTACTCATATAAAAATTAGTTACTTTGATTCTACATTTCTGAAGGTATACCTGCTGCTTATAAAGTTATCTTACATGTAACTGTTACTTTTAGCCTCAAGAATTTAATGTTTCCAGATAAAGAAGAGTATTTCAATTATCTTGTCAGGAGACAATAGTGAACTGAACAAGGTCATAGTATCTTTACAAGTGATTCTGTGATTCTTTGTAGATTAGAGGAAGATGCCCATTGGCATCTCTGTCAGCTAGAAAGACATTTCTCTCTAAGCTAATGTCAAAGTCTAGCAGGTCACATCCACATAACTTTAGGGATTAAACTTCATTACATTTATCAAGGGTGGTTAAAGCATTTAGCCCACACTTAAGTTGTTTGCAATTTTTATTTCTTCAAAATTGCTGAATTAATCTCTCACTTGCATGTTCTATTTTCTTAGATTTTTATTGTTTTAGAGTAAATGTAGTTCAAAAGGCCTGTCTAGACACCTTAATATTTTCTGTAAGTTACTCCAAATGAGCACTTTGCATTGGTCAGTCATTGAAGTTTCTTAATTCTTAAAACTTTAAAAAAATACTGCCTGCTAATTTCATTTGTTGATGTCCCACCACAGGGCTCCCTTTTTCATGAAAATGGAAAACAAGTCTTTGTCCTAAATATCTTGATTTTATAAATATTTTGAATTAGCAACAGTTTTCCTAAAAAATGTGTATCAAATGAAATTCAATGCTTAAAAAAATAGTTACTAAAACATAATTATTAGATGTTGACAAATATCTGTTCATTTTCTTTGAAAAGAAAAAATGAAAAATATTGCTCAAGGTTGAAAATTTAGGTGGGTAATGTATTGGTCTTTGTTGTACTACAGTAAGTTGTTTACTGACCCAATCAATCTTTTTTTTTTTTTTCTTGTCATAACACTGAATTTATTCAAATGTTTTCCTGTTACAATCTCAAAGAACAAGTTCTCTTTATGAAAATTTTAATCTTATATTTATAATTTCATGTAAGGTGGTTTTAAAAATAAATAGATTCCCATAATAAAATGTTATAACTTTGATAGATAATGAAACTGTCTTTATTTTTCTTTTGAAATATGTTTTTGTCGTGTTGAATCTAAATTAGACAAAATTGACCAATGAAATTTCAGATGATGGTAGAGATCATTTTAGGCTCACTTTGCTTTGATATTTTATAGAATGAAATTATAAATTTTTACTACTAAATTACTTTTATAACATTAGGTTCTTTAATGTTATTCTAAGGGGAACTTTTGTTATCTTTGCATAAAGTCAACGTACTAAATGAATCCTTCAAACAAGACAATAATTCTCTTGAGTCATTCACTTGGACACAATCTCTTTAATGATACACAAAACACTATTTTATATACTAAATATTTATGGTCATGTGATCCTCGTATTACAATTTATTCAATGGTTATGTTTATTGCCTGGAAATCCATGTTCACCCCCCCCCCCCCAGCTGACTCCTTTTGATGTTTTTTTGTTTATTTTTCACACTTTACAATTCCATCGTACATCTTTTTTCTTTTGCCATATCACCACAGTTCAATAATTCCTGGTGGCATAGTTATGTCAAATGTATGATATAATATTTCAATGGAACTTTGTCTAGGACTTTCCAAAACAGTGGTTCTACATTTTAACTGGTTCAGGTGACGTTCATACTCCCACCTTGGTCTCTGCACCATATAAGTCATTCAACTGATCTTTTTTTTTTTTTTTTTTTTTTTTTTTTTTTTACCACGCCATCCTTCCAAAATTCTTTTCTCCTTTGGTACATTTTAAAAAGTACCTTTTAAAATGGGTTAAGTTTACAGGAGTATTGCTTGATGTTTTTGCCTTCTGTTCAGGTAGTGTTTTGTTGAACACACTTAATTTTTCTGGTGAACATCAATTCTGCCAGTGACATTCTAGATCTAGTGTTAAGATTTGGCATAATTCTGAAAACACTCAAAAATTTCTGAAGCATTTTCTCATCCAACTTCTCCCGCTCTGATTTTTATTTTATTTTTTATTTTTTTTTTATTTTATTTTATTTTTTTTTTAAGAGACCTTTTCAACGTGTCAACAAAATGTTCTACTTGTCTGTTCGATCTTGAATGATATGGGGCATTGTAATATGTTGTATTTTTAAGGATTTGCAGAATAACTTGAATTCACTACATGTGAACTGTTTCCCATTGTCTGATACAATAGAATCAGGTACAAAGATTTTGTGCAAGAAATTTATTGCTACCGTGATAGTTGGCCTTCTGCATTTCAATATTTCAGGCCAGCAGATAATATGCTCTATTCAACAGCTCAAAGAAATTTAGATGTAATTGAGGCCATGAAATGTTCACTTCTGGCCAAGGTTTAGATTTAATTGGTGGGGACTTTGCTGCCAGAGCACAAACTCTGCATGATTTGACCAAGTTTTTGTATGCCTTCATCCATTTTCAGCCAGTAAGTGTAGAATCTCATTAAGGATTTCATCCTAGAAATTCCAGAATGACTAACATAGAATTCCTTTAACATGTGCTTTTGCCATGTTGGAATTACAACTCTATCAGCATACATACACCATCACATGTTGAAAATGCATTACTTTCATTTATCTTTCTATTTTTAACTTTACATGCAAGTCTTATTTCTTTCATAGTAATAGGCAACTCTTTTATGATATTATGTAAGATATTTTTAATTTCATTTTCAGCCTTTATTGCTGTAATAACTATATCTTCAAATGGTTTGCTGTATTTTGAAATTGAGACAGTCCATCAGCATGACTTAATTTCTTTGGGGGTAAAAATTCCATTTTATAGTTGTAATTCGGTAGTATAGTTCCCCAGTATACACTATTGGCTTAGTTGTTCCATCATCATATTTATGTAATATTAATGCTCCAATTTCCAAATCACTTGCATCTGATGCAACGACAATGTTTAATTTGGGATCAAATGCATTAGTGATAAGTCAGATGTTAAGACTTGTTTGATCTTTTCAAATGCACTTTGGCATTTCTCTTTTTATTTAGAGCTTTTTTTTTTTTTTAACAAGGCATTTAAATGTACTGTTAACTCGTGCATATTAGATATATACATATGGTAGTAGTTTGTAAACCCAGAAAATTTTGCAATTTTGTTAAATTGGTTGAGGTGAGCCTGTCTTTAATTGTGCTTGATCAGGCAGGATATGGTCAGTGATCCTTTTTGTCAATAATTTGTCCCAGATATTTTATTCTGGACATAAATATCTCATTTTGTTTGACTAAATTTGAACCCATATTTGAATACTATTTTTATGTCTTCTGCATGTTGGTGTCTGGTTTCGCTTTTAATAAGTATGTCATCTAGATTAGCTTGCATGCAATCTTAGTGAGCATTGTATCAGAGGTGCTTTTATCCCAAAAGGAAGTTGGTTGAATTTATAGACCTTTATGCATGTTGATAATTATCAGTTTCGAACACTCTTTTACCATTATTTGTAGATAGGCATTTGGCAAGTCCAACTTGGAAAAAATTTTTTCCCCATTCAGTTTGGCGAAAATTTCTTTTGGACTTAGTAATGGGTATTTATAATTTTGTAAGCTTTCATTAAGCCCCATTGAGAAATTGACTCATACATGGATTTTATTATTCATTTCCTTCACATAAACAGTCAGCAATGCCCATTAAGTGTAGTCTACTTTGAAAATGACCCCTACTTCTAGCTTTTCCAATTCCTTATTGATTGGATCTAATGATGCAAAAGATACTCCTTTTTGGTTTGAATATTGGTGTTGCATTTTCTTCAAAATTCACCTTTCCTTTCATGCCTGTGCCAATACCTTCTGAAAAATGTGGGAACTTCTTTTTTAGTTCAGTTTTTAATTTTTCTGGTGACAGTATTTACTTGGTTGCAGAATGAATTGATTGGCAGGTCCTAAAGATTAAATAAAGAAATGCCATCAATTCCCAATAAATTTGTATTCTTTTAACATGAATATCACTGCTTTTTTCATCTTTCCAATGAAAGAAATATTGCAGGTGAACTCACCTAAAATAATTTAACTTCTTCCCAGAAACACTATGAGCAACTTTTCTCGAAGTCAATAATCTAGCTCTACCCAGTTTTCTCCAAGTATTTTCATTAATTATAATCATATTGGACCCAGTATCCAGTTGTAATTTTATTTTTATATTGTTAATTGTGACAAAAAAAATTTTTTTTTCTTTGGAGATGTTTTGTTCAAGTTTTGCTAATTTTTTCTGTCTGTTTGTCGATTTCACCCAATCAATGTATTTACTTTGTTGACATACTTTCTGTTTGTTTCTATTTTTTGAATTTGCAACAGGTTCTCTGTCTTAATCTTTCACATTAGTAGCATTTTTTGTTTCTAAAGAAGCAATCACTTTCAAAATGCTTACCACCACAATCATGGCAACGATTAGATATTTTATTGTATCTTTCTTACTGTTTTGCTACAAATTAAATGTCTTTTTCTTTTTTCTTTTTTTCCTTAGATGGTTAGATGGATACTGTGTATTTGAAATATCTCTCCTCTCATCCTTGTCGTATTAAGTTTTAAATTTGCCATACTCTTCAGCTATTATTTTTGGAGAGTTAATTTTGAATCCATTTCTAGTTAAGTCAGAATCTTAGTTCTTATTTTCACATCCTTATTTGAAGTTAAGCCCTGAGCGAATATCAGACAGTTAAATGAGTCAGAAGTTAACTAATTTTACTTAAACTTATCAAGGTCGATTGACAACTTCTATGTAGGTGAAAAAATAAAACATTCTTGTCACACTTTACTAGGTTTAGAACCAACCATCTGACCGTGCATTGAAAAATTGTTGTCATATCTGGTCGAGAGCCTCTGATATTCATCTCAAAGGTTTCAACAGGCTCCAGAGACCAATCTGTAAAGTGATTGGTCCCAACCTGACAGCTCAATTTCAGTCACTTTTTCATCAATGAGATGTGGCTTCCCTCTGTCTCTTTTACAAATATTTTCAATGTATGGCTTCTACTCTGACAAACTTAGTTCCCTGATGCTCTCTCCACAAAAATTTACTCGGGCAGCCAGACTGGCAACTAGGTCCTACCCTTTTACAGTTAAATCAACCAAATGCAGCTCATACTTTTACTCTATCAGCTTCTTTTCTCACACTTCCTGCTTGTGGAACTCCTTTCTGTATACTTGCTTCCCTGATGGCTACAATCTTCAAGAATTTAGATGCAATGTCAATTGCCATCACTTATCCACTTGATTGCAGTTCTTCTCATGTCCTTTCCCCATTCTCCTCCTACTCAAACTTTGTCTTCTCTTATGTAGCCCCCTGCAAACCCGTGGCAGTACCACCTTGCTTGGGGTTAAATTTTACCATGCCTTAAATAATGATGTTCGATCTGTGAAACTTTTTGAATTTTTGATAATATCTCTAGAGTTTCCTTAAAATTTATCTCGCCTAGCTGTTTCAGCAAAATAAAATTCATGTATTCTTCATATTTTCTCAATGGTTGGACTTTTTCATAATTCCAATGCAAACAGTCCTTTTTGAAGAACCCTTCATATCTTCTGTAATACATTTGAAAAGCTATTCCTTTGTCTGGATTGCATATGAATTCACCATAGCATCTGGAGTGAAATAGTCAGGCTTTTTTTCCTTGACTATTTTCTTGGTTTTTTGTTGTTGTAAATGTATTTCTTGCTGTTGCTTTTGCAGTGCCAATAATTGTAGCAGAATTGATTTCAGTTTGTGACTTGTCTATTGTCCTTGTATTTCACTGAATATTTCAATTACTAATATAGGATATGTTTTTTCTTTGTAGTCTTCATGAAAGTTCAGAGCAAGATCTTTGTTGCCACTTTTATAACGTGAGTTTTTGTAGAAAACTTTTGGTAATTCGCTATTAGTGAATTATAATATTTTGGTATCTTTGTAAAGTCCAGGTACTAAACAAATTCTTGAAATTATACACAATGCTCTCTGAATTATTCAATCAAGTAATTCACTCAGAAAAGAATCTCTTCAATGATGCACAACACAGAATAGGCTCAAACTTCTGTCTGAGTGCTTTATATGCTAAATATTTAACAGTTATTGATTCCAGTAATACAATTTATTCAATGGTTACTTTTGTTACCTGGAAATTCTGTACTACTTGTGTTCTCATAGACACTTTCTTTCTATCAAAGTTACTATATCTTTGAAAACTTGCATTCACTTATAAATTCAGTTTTAAAAACATTAAAGTACACTTTAGCTCTAATTGCTAGAAAATTTCAACATTTCATTTTAAAATCAATTTCTTTTGAAGGGTAAAACAAAAATTATGCCTTGTATCAATGGAAATGTAGCATTTCATCCTCAGATTGTATTTTTGGCTGCATCAACAATGGACTTGTGATACATTTGCTGGTATTGTTAGAAATCCATTTCTTCAGATTTGTACCAATTTGACTATCACTTGTTGCCAACCTGTGTAAACTATCATAAAATTATTATAGTTTTTTTTTATTATTATTAAATTAAAATTTTATTTGATAAGAAGTATTAGAAATTCTCACTAAACATTATTGGTCACTTAAAATGTGAATTTATTTGCCTAACAATTTCTGTTCCAGTCAATGTCCAATGGAAAATTGTTGAAGCATTAATGGTTTGTCTTACAACTGATTTTCTTCTGAATAGTCTTATTGTTATGTCTGCACTATTTTCTGAGCAAAAGGCAATAATGGTTGCTGCACATCCATATTGATCTGCTATCATTTTATCTTTAATTTGTCTATTTTCTGACTTAAATATCCATACATACATAATCACTAGAATTGATATTTGGCCAGTTACTTATTCTCATGTCAATGAACACTTTTTTTTTTTTTGTTTATTTACTTGTGGCTATTATAGATTTTATAAATAATAGGTTTCTTACTTTCATTATTGAAATAATATATTTTGATACTTTCTAAGGATGAATTTTTAAAGCCCTTTTAAATCACTTCCCTGCTCTGAACGCATATATGTTAGATTTAAACTATTACTTTGTTGGTAGCTCATTTTGTTATATATTTTTGGAATGAGAAATTGGTGAGCCGAGTTCAAATTCCAGTTGAATTCATTTCATTCACTTATGCACAAATACCCTTGGGAAAGGACAGATTGAGTACTATAGCCTTGGTTGGCAACTGATCTGCTGCAGAAAGTAATGGCAACCTACTGCGGGAAAATCTGAGTCAATCTTGGATTGAAAGATATGATTATCCAAACATGTATCATGTATAACTGATTAACGTAAAAATGTATGTATGTACATGGTTTTTTTTTTTCACTTACATAATTTTGTCATACTTATAGAATGTATGATTGCAGTTTTATCTATTCATTTTATTAGATGGAAAAGTTTTCAATCTGGTTCATTTTTCAAAATCTGATGAAATTTTATTGCCCAAGCCAAGACCTTTTCAGCCTCTTCTGTGTATTTCATTAAGGTACAGTGTTAAACAGGTCAAAATGGCTCTCAGGACCAATTTATCTTGGTTGGATAACAATATACCAATGAAAAATTGAGAAAATGTTAAACTAAAGGAAATATTTGCTTGAATATTATCTCAATTATTTTACAATTGAGATATTGTTCACCAATTTCCAAAAGATTTCAAGAAACTTTCTCAATGAAAAAAGAAAACTTCAAATTTCCACAGAAAATGTCATCTTTTAATAAGTGCTGAGGAGATGGATGTATGAGGGGAGAACACCCAGAAATTTTTCATGAAAGAGCATCAATAGATTGTCTAATAGTTGAAACTTAAAAGCTCTGATGTTCTAGTGACCTCCACCTTCTAAAGATTAAGTTAAAGGATAAAAAAAAATTGGCAAAGTTTAATTCCACAATATTGTATGACTCTCTTGTGTCAGCTTTTGCTAGTTCCATTTACATCACATCTGCATTGCTTTCTCATCGAGAAATGTCAGTGTAACTGTTTCTATGAATGCATTCAGATTTTACTTTGATTCATTTACTTTTTTTATTTTTTAACTTGTTTGAGTTTCAGGAAAAGTATATTCACTTTCAAACTTTGAGTAGAGTATCATGTGAGATTGTGTACTTGAACCTCTGTGGATAGCACTAATGTTAACTGATTAATCAATAAGTGTAGAGTGCCATAAAAATCAATAGGAGAATTTTATTTCATTCCACTGCAGTTGCATTAGCTCAACTTGTATTTGTATTACTTAAAATAAGACAAAACAAAATTCTATAAGTTAAATATTATTGATATTTTCTTTATTCTCTCTTGTGCCTCATCCTGAGAATATAAAATTAAGACAAAATCGATGTTCATAATTCTTCTTTTTCTAAGGAGAAAATTGCTGAATAATCAAAACAAACAAGGTTCTTTTGATTACAGGAGCTTGGTTAAAAGAAGAAAAAAAAAAATTCAGAGTTTAGCATTTAGTAGATGATTTCTACATTCCATGATAAAATAGAAAACTGTAGAGATAATCACTCAAAATATACGATAAGTTTCATTTAATAAAACGGTTTTAAAGTAATATTTTTTCCCTTTCTAGTCCTCTTTGAAGAATGATGTTGCTGTAACTCTTTTTGCTTTCCTAGTAATCTTGTTAGGTTAGTTTTTGAAAGCCTTGATAAATTCTTTATCAGCTGTGACTTGCAAATAGGTTAAAAATCATGCCAAAAAGCTTTGGGATCATTCACACAAGCAGACGAATATAAATTTAGTTGAAGGTTTGTGAATAAAATCCTGAGTGCACTATCAGAACAGGATTAAACATGTCTGCTGCATTTTCTTTGCTGCTGCTTGTTGTCATTGTTATTGATTTACTGTCTGCACTGAATTTGATTGATCAGTCATCCTCATTGATGCTGTGAGAGAGAGAGAGACACGGAAACCAACTCTTGACTTTGCACAGGATTTGTCACCATTAACAACATTGTCTATTAAGATTTCGTTTTTTATTTTTATTTTTTATGAAGAATCCATCTGTCCCCCCCACCCCCCGTAACTTTTTCTACAGTTTTTGATTTTTATATTTAGCCTGAATTATTTTTCTGATTTAATTTAGATCCTTGGGGACCATTTTTCTAAACCTAACAAGTTAACAAGTGCAGGTTTAATTTAATTTTCCTGAAGTAATCATGCTAGAGAATTTGGACAAACTGAAGATGAGAAAATTTCTTAGACCTTATACTTTACTAACCAAATATTTTTGAGTGTGGAATAGTCACTCACTAGAAAATTTCAACTTTAACAAAATATAAAATACAGTGATCATGGTGTTCTTTATTTAAGCCAAGTTATACTGCAACTGAAGTCAAGAACTGGAGGTCTATTTCAAAGTTTGTTGTTGCCTTCGGTTGCACTAGGACTTGTAAAGAACACCATGGCAATGATAGAGCATTTAAAGCTCCAAGTTCTGTCTTGGACATCATTTCTAAATTAGACTTTAAGGCAAGCAGAGGTAATAGAATCCTGGCCATCACTCTAAAGAAATATGACCCTAAATTGGCTCCTGTCGAAATTTTACAACTACTGCCTCTCTGCTTCCTGCTTTCCAACCTGTTTAAATTTCTCATCTGTAGTTCCTGTTTTTAAGAACTCTGGTGAACCCTCTGACTCCACTATCTCCCTATTAGCCTTTTACCAGTTTTTAGCAAATGTGCGTCGTGGTGCAGTGGATTACTATGGGGTAATCTTCTGCCCAGTCAGTCATGTCTCTTTCAAGACATGTTCGCCCAAGCGTGTATCACGTATGGCAATTAACTGACTATTCAAGGTTCTCATCAATGAAGTAGATAAACATCTCACCTTTCATAACTTACTCTCTGACAAACAATATGACTTCTGCTTCACCAGGTCTACCACTGATGTGCTAACAGCCACCACTGAATATATATACCAGGCTCTTGATAATTATGGCAAAGTTCAAGCTGTGGCTCTAAATATCTCAAAAGTGTTTGATATGGTTAGGCATGCTGGCCTTCTACACATGCTCCAGGGCTACAGCATCACAGGATGATTTTGATTTAATTCAATCATTCCTATCAAATCATGAAATAAACGTCATTTTCAATGGGCATGCTTCCAGATCATTTCACATGAAGGCATGTGGCCCTTAAGGCTCTATACTAGGTCTTATGCTGTTTCTGATCTTCTTCCGTGATCTTCCTAATGTCGTTTATGCAGATGACACTACAATTTATTCCTGTCTCAATAGGAAACCCATTAAAGCTGACAAAGCAAACTTTGATGCTGCTCTTGAAAAGGGCCTCAAATCAGTGGCTAGCTAGGACAGGAAATAGCTTGTAAATTTTAATGCCTCCAAAATAAAACTGCTCTTTAACCACCAAAGGCAAACTTTGCTATCCACCATCAGCATGGCTGATGCTGGTTTCCTGGAGAACAACACACTGCACCTCTTTGGCCTGATGATGTGGAACAACTACATCAGATCAATAGTGGCATCTATTGCTAGGAAATTTAGGTCAATGTGTTATGCTAGAAAGTTTGTCAGAATCCATCTTGCACAATTATAAATCTACCATTTGTGCATGCATTGAATACTGTTACCATATCTGGTTTGGTGCTCCTGCTGTTCATCTCAAAGTTTTTGACAAAATCTAAAGAAAAATCTGTAATATAATCAATCCTGACTTAGCATCACAATTTCAGTCACTTTCTCATTGATGTAATGTGGCTTCCCTCTGTCTTTTCTACAAATATTTTTGTGGCACTGTCCTGAACCTTTTCACTGGGGCTCCAACTATGTGAATTTAAGCATGCTACTAGATTGGCACCTAGGTCCTACTCTTTTACATTGAATTAGTTAAATGTAACTGTCCCTTTTACTCAAACAGTTTCTTTTATTGCTCTTCCTAACTGTGGAACTCTTTTCCTTTTACTTGCTTCCCTGACAGCTACTATCTCCAAAAATTTGAATCCAATGTCAATTTCTGTCTTCTTGAATCCAAATCATTCATTCTTTCTTCAATACCTCTTTTCTCTCACTGTAACTCCTTGCATACTAGTGGTGGTACTGCCTTGCAAATGAAATGATAAAAAATAATGTTCAGAATTACTAAATTAGTCAAAATAATGCTATTCATTTGACTGTTGTTGTATTATTATTACTATTACTACCACCACATAATTGTTTTTTTAATTATGTTTAAGTTGTTAAAATTCTCAAATTAAACTTTAAACTTTCACAGTTGTTTTTTATTGTATAGGTTTTATTTTGGTTTAATACCTGAGAATTTTGGATGTGCATTGTGGTCCAGTGGATATCGACTTGGAACAAGAAATTGGAGAGCCGAGTTCGAATTCCAGTTGAATTCGTTGCAATCATATACATGCAAATACCCTTGGGAAAGATATTAATCCATCTCTTCTCTCCAGCTATGGGTCAAATAACAGGACAGATTAGGTTCTATAGCCTTGGTTGGCAACCAGTCTACCGCAGAAAGCAATGGCAACCTACTGCGGAATAATCTTCTGCCCAGTCAGTCATGTCTCTTTCGAGACATGTTCGCCCAAGTGTGTATCACGTATGGCACTTAACTGACTGACCTGAGAATTTTAGAGATTAGATTAGGTTAGCTGCAGTTTGAAGTATTTCTATCATTTCAGAGCTTTTATCTTGAGTTTTCTGAAAACTAATAAAATTTTAGTAGAGGATTGCTTCAGTTAATTCACTGAAATTATTTTTTCCTGGTAACAGGAACATTTTAGTTTATTGCAACCACCTCAAAAGCATAAAAGAACAATCAGATTCACAGTTTGAAAGTAAAACTCTGTTAAAATCTGAATCTTAATTCCAATACCAATAGATATTTAGGAAAAAAAGACTCCAATGAAAATGTGCTAAACAATAGTTAATAAATTTTCTTGGCATTTCTATACAGCAAATACTATAGGTACTGTCTTATTTAATAGTGTGATAAGAACTTCTACTTGTAATTGACCTATTTTAGTGATCTACAATACATTTGCTTTCATTTTGATAGCTTTCTTTTGGAAATTTCTTGCTTCAATAATTATAAACTGATATTTCCTCAAGCCTCCTCACAAAGGTGTTATGTGACACATGACTGATTTTTATGTGGGTCATTTCCAAGTGGTATGCTTAGGCAAAAATTCCCTATAGATCCTGTATGTATATGTGGGGTTGGTCTCTCTTGTCTATTTACTCCAGACAAGACTACCTTTTGGCATAGCCTTGTCTGGATTCCTTTCCACCCAAAGGCAGAGAGTCTGAGATTTGATAGCTTGCTAAACCTATTGGAAAAAGACACTTGTATGTCAACAAACCCTGTATCTGTCAACCTCACCATCTGTTCATTGCATTTTCCATTAATGTTTGTTTTTAAAATTATAAATAAAAATCAATTTGTAATTTTAATAACTTGTTCTGATATTTTCATGTATTGGCTAGGAAAAATGAATTGATTAGGAAGTATTTAATTTTTTTTTTCCTCTCTCTCTTCAAAAAGACCAAGATCCAATGGTATTTTAAGCTCTTTGTTTTTCACAAGACCTTGTGATAGGAATAATTAAAGTACCAGACTCTAGTTATAAGTTCGTAAGTATCATTCACTAGCAATGTAAATCCCCCCCCCCAAAAAAACAAAATTTAAATTACAATTTTTAGCAGGCAGTTGGCACCAAAAATTAAAAGCTTTAAATTCATAAATGATATCTTTACATGAGATGAGGTAATTATCTAATATTAGACTATCGCTTGGTTCACACTCCACCCATGTCTATTGAACAGGTGAAGAGGCTCATCCCTTGTTCCCTGTTTAGGATGTGTTTTCCGGCTTTCTCTTTTCCAATCTTTTCACTCTTACGTAGTCCCCTGCACTTCAGTGGTGTTACCACCTTGCTCAGGGTGATAGGATTTAAAAAACAAAAAAAAACAAAAAACTCATTTTTTGTAATTGAAAAAGTTTGTGTCATTGTCAAGGAAATCTTACAATGAAAATTAGTTAAAAAGAAAATCTCTCTAAACTTTTTTATGTGGGAGGTCACTTTAAAATTGATCCTGACCATAACAATTTCATTCAATTTGCATTGATCCATTATATGAGTCTCTTGCAACAGTCTCTGCTTAATCAGTCAATTAACAGTCTTACAAATAATTTTCTAAAGAAATATTGTACTGATTGCAGCACCTTAGAAACTAATTGCCACATATACTCTGGGATAGTGAGTTTTATGTTCAGGGTTTTTTTTTATCAAAAAACAGGTGGTCTCATGATAATTAGGTAATTTATTTTTTTGAAGAGGCTAAAAATGAAGGTTTTTTTAGTGACTAGTTGCATTCTACACAGTGAAGTTTTTCTTTTTTTTCTGGAGGGATTAAAATCCATGCAAAAAAGATATTCAAAGGCCACACTATACATGAAATCAGCCTATCCACAAATATATATGGTATTGCTGTAAATTATTTCTGTACACACGTGTGTGTGTATATATTGTGTGTATTTTGGTAGCATTTTATCATTAATACAGGTTTCATTGAATAATATAGACAAGTTCTGTCTATTTATTTTGTGTAAGATCCTTTCGTATGATCTGATTAGCTTGATAGTGTTGTCATGAAAAGACAAGAAATCGCAATAATTGTTGATTTTTTTTTTTTATCAGGTCTGAGCTTTCAGCTTACATAAGCCATTATCAGTGGATGAACATTTAATATACAGTGAACATAGAACATTTAAATTATTAACAGTGGAGTTATACAGAGAAAATTAAACAGGTCCATTTTTTTGCATCTCACACACACACATATATATATAAAATTCCCCTTCCCCCAAGAAAAAATAGTTCATCTTGTTAGAAACAATTTTGTTTTACTAATAGAATATCTATAATTATATATTTTTCATTTTAAGTTATTTGCTAGTTGTTATAAACCTTAAAAAAATGACTTAATTTTACACAATTGATAATTGATTTTGATCATATTTAATAGGTGAGGCCTATACTTTCCTCAGTGATTTTTT
This sequence comes from Ascarosepion bandense, assembly GCA_037127315.1. Taxonomy (NCBI): domain Eukaryota; kingdom Metazoa; phylum Mollusca; class Cephalopoda; order Sepiida; family Sepiidae; genus Ascarosepion; species Ascarosepion bandense. Next base: position 1,166,819 of record JBBBDQ010001248.1, on the reverse strand, counting down.
TTTTTTTTTTTTTTTTTTTTTTTATTTCATTTGATATTGTAATTTTTCACTTACTAAACTTAGTTGATGGTCATTAAATCTATTGCAGTTACTGACTGGCATAGTATTCTTTCCATGCAGTAGGGACTAATAGTCATGAAAAAAAGTTTTCCCAATTTGATTTTCATAGTTTGTTAAATGGTATTTCTTTGGCCCTGTTTACTCATGATACACTTTTGAATATATTTCATAATTTCTTATAATTGCTGTTTTGATCAAAGTATTGCTGGAATTGAATTTTGGCTCATGTTTCTATGTTCAGTGCTTTTAACATTTAGTAAATTTTGGCACTTCATGAATCAATTCCGATTTGTAAATTGGGAGAGACTGTATTTTGAAAACTGTCCATAAGACAAAAATAAAGGATTGTTTTTTTTTTTTTGCATCTAGTTACAGTCGATAAGTAAAATAAATTCAAATATATTGTCTGAGAAGGAAAGCAGTCTGTATATAAAATAGTTTGTTCCTCTCTACTGTTTTCATTAATGGCTATTGGGTATTGATTTTAAAAGTGGTAGATACATTATTTAGGGGAAAGAATCACTTAGAGATCAGAAGTTAGATGTAGCTGATTATCTTGGACTCAATACAGTGACCACTGACCTTGTCCTCTAGTTCAGTTATTTACCTGTCTGTATGATATTTAAAATTTTTTATTGCTTCAAAAACTTAGATTTATTTTTTTGAATGTAAAGGTTAAATGTTTTTAATGACAATTTGTTTTTGGCTGCTTAGATAGCTTAACATTTGCTTTTAATATAGAAAGTGGACTTGGCATGCCAACTTCAAATTTTGACCAAATTTGTTTCATTCACTTTACACTAATGATCTTGGAAAAGGTATAAATCTATTTTTCTCCAGCTATAAAGATTATCTGTCCTTTGTAGGGCAACCAGTCTAGAAGGATCATTCTGAATTCAAAACCTGTTTGAAGAGGAATAAGTTTCATCTGTAGTATATGTAGTGCTCTTATGGCCAATAGTGGGTGAGGGGACTGTTGATTGGGATGTGAGTTTTCTCAACAATCATCTATAGTTTTTCATTTATGAAAATATATTTTTGGGATATATTTACAAGTATTTCTTTCTTCAACTATCATCTAAATAAAATGCTGATGTAATTTTTTTTTTCTTTTAATGAAGATACTTTCCTACGAAGGTTTTTGCAATGTTGGTTTTTAAATTTTATTGGGCTTATTTTAGATAGTTGCTTTATTCATTGGTATTGAAATAACAATATTTTCAGTGTTTATATTATGTTTATCAACCCCTAGAAGTGAAATGTGATGATATTTAAGAGAAGAAATATTAAGATTAAAATTACCTCAAATTATAGGTTGAAGATACCCCCCCCCCCCAAAAAAAAAAAAAAGAATTGAAGCAATCAACTGGTTCCTTCTACAAGAGGAAAGTTGTTGGGTGGAGAAAATAAAGTTGCTTAACACATGAATATTGCTTAGGAAATATTGCATTCACACTTGACACAGATTTTGCATGTGCATATATGTTGTCTTTTCATATATATATATATATATATACACACACACACACACACACACACAATGTATGTGGGCTAAGTGGGCACACTTTTGTCATGAAAATAGCAAGATCTGGTAAAAGAGAGAGGCTGCCAGGAGGTACATTGATTTTTCAATAACATTTGATCGTCTAGTATAAATCAAGAAGCTGGCTATATTCTGGCAGATGTGCTTGAGTATCAGGTTTTTGTCGTTTTGACCTGTTAATGATAAAAACAGGTTTGAGCCTGTGGAGAAAAATATATAGCATTATTCTGAATGGCTTTTGTTTTTAATAATCTCTGTATTATCTATATTTCAAGCTTACAACATATGTAGGTATTGGCTACAAAAGAGGTCCTGTAATCATTTTTATGATATTCTAATTTTATTATAAGAAAACCAATCTGAAAAAAAAATATATAAAATCTGTTACATGAATTTGTTTTTTAATTAATAAAAAAAAACTTTGAAGTGTGTGAAATTCTTGAAATTGACTTCAAAAAATTCTTCAGGGTTCCAATTGATGTACAGATTTGTAACCAACTTTTGCTGTCTTGATTCTGTAAATGTTAATTTATTCTCAGATTGGTGAAATCATCTTGCCATCAATCCAATTTTATAATTTAAAGCATTTTATAATCTGTTACTATTTACTTCTCAAACATGTTGATCATGAGGATACTTTTCCTAGTTTGTTGATATTAGTAAATGTTTTCTAAATATTTTTATTAAAATTAACCAAATTATTTTTGTTTTATTTTATATTTTTTATTTGAAAAATCCCAGCTAAAAGTACTTTTCAACATGAAATATTGTACTGCATTTTTGTTCATTAAATTTGTAATCAAATTTTGAGAGATTATTTCAGGAAAAGTTTTTTAATATTTGGCAATAAATTTCATAAAATAAACTAAAGAATAAAAAATTGGAAACTTAGTTATTTATATGAATTTGTGAAATATTTTATTCACAAATGATTTAGAATATTTTTTACTCTAAGAACTTGTATTAAAATACATCATTTTCAGTTGGAATATTTTCCATTTTTGAAAAGTGTATTTTAGCTATTTTTAGATTATTTTGATTTAACTTTTGTATATGTTAGAAATTTTACATAACTACTACAATCTTTTTTTTATTCCTCACAGGTCATATCATATTGGTACTTCAAGTATGACACAAAATACTTTTCTAGTAATAACTTTCTCTTAAGAAAATGCTATAAAATGCAAAGGAGCAAAAAAAGAAATTTCGGTTAAATTTTAATATACTTGTGGATGAAGAATAAAGGGTAGTTTTCAAATGTGACTATTAAAAGTGGTTTAAAAAAATTAGCTAAAATTAAGTATTAACTGTTTAGGTTTCTGAAGGACATAACCACAATTTGTTCCTCAAATTTTACACCTGATACAATGATCTTATTCTTGATGGCGATAGTAGTAACTGAGTCCTTAAGTAGGATTAACTTCTCTATAAAACTAAGCTGAAAGTTAATTGAAATATTTGCCTTGTTTTAATCCCAGATAGTTAATAGTGGGATTTTGTAAACAGCATATCCCATATTAAAGCAAACAATAGCAACATAAAAAAATAAGTAAATATTAATTCATTTTACTGTTACTTTTTAAGTTTTGTACTTTTGGATGAAAATCATTGTGAGAATAAAAGTAATTAAGTACTTTTTCATTTTTGGTGAAGTGCATTACTATATATATATATATATATATATATATATATGAGGACAAATAAAAACAAAAACACTTTCTAATATTTACAATATATAATTATCCTTAACTACTTAATTTTTTTATATGACCTTTCTGTTAAGCCCCCTCACCATCCCCCCCAATGCCTGCAAAATTTTTTCTCTTTGGCAAAAAGTCTTTGGAAAAATTCATAGTTTTTCCTACAAGCTTTCTTGGAGAGTCTGCTTTGCTGATATCTGGAGATGTTTTTCCCCTCACTGAGTAAAATTCTTCTTGAATCAATGATTGCTTCATGTCATTAGAATCCATTTTGGCCAACTTTCTCTTTCTTGAATTGAGGACCTTCTTTTTGTCAAATCAATCTTTAAGGCTGGAAAATTCTGTGAATGGTCGTCATTTGAATAGCCATTTTTTCCCTCCTGCTTGATGATCCTGAAACCATGACTTTCATTATAATGTGAAAAAAATATTTCCTTCCTTGGAATGTGACAACGACTTACTACTTTTTGGGGCAGGGAATAAAGCATGATATAAATTTGATTTTGCACTGTTTTATATATTTAAAAGAAAAATGTGTGCTGAAATATACTCACATAGTACAAGGTGGAAAAAGTAATTTTTTTTTTTTTCATTTCTTTTAAATAAAAAAAAAATTTGAATCTTTTTCACAATTTTGTAGTTGATAACTATCAGAAATAAAAGCCTTAAAATTCCTCCAAGAATTGAACATTTTTAGTCATAAAAAAATCTAAGCTGGAAGAAATATTCAAAGTTAGCTAATGAAATTTGACTCCTGAAACTGGTTAGTCTTTTTTGTGTGTGGTGGGTTCATATGAAATATGAACAGGTTGTGTATAAGATCAATACTTGGTAATTCCAACCACAGGATCCCAAAGCAACCAGCATATCCTATTTGCTACAGAATTTCTTTTATTGTATTAACACTTCAGTACAAATCTATTAATATATATAAAATATTAAGTATAGAGATTTCATTTTAAAGTTATGGCATTGATTCAATCATTCAAGTTCATAAATCTTGGTATTTTTATCAGACTTTAAGAAAATCTTGTTAATAAGCAAATGTAAAATATATATATATATATATATATATATACACAAATCATTTGGCCATTTTACAAATAAGCAAATATTGGAAGATCTTGGTGACTTTCCATTTGGCAATCACTGATAAGTTTTTTTTTTCCTCCCTCTTTCTGTACCTTTAGCTATCAAAATGTGACAATCATAATTTTGAAAATAAAGTCAGGAATAATTTTGAAAGACAAATGTTATTGTTATCAGTATTTGAAATAATTAGAGAAATTAATTTACTAACAATTTAAAAGTCGTTTTAGGATTTTGTGTATCTTAAAATCAAATTGTTTTTGAAGTTCATGTCTAAAATCAATAATTAATTTAAAATGATAATTAAAAATAGGCAAATTATTTGGCTGTTGTGCATGTGAAGACCTTAAAATAGTGAAGATATTGTGTATAGTCTTTATAAATTAGTGAATGTTGTATGGTAAGTGTGATATATCAAGGTAAAAAAATCTAAAGAATTATTTTTTTAGGGATCTTGCGACATAGACAATTTATATATAACACATCACTGAATGGTTGCTATGAAAAACAGCATGATCATTGTAGAAATTATACAAGTTTTGATTTCTTTTTTAACTTTCATGGCAATGAGTTACTCATCTGATATCAGCTAAAATCATGTTCTGTTTTGTTTTTCTCATGAACAAAATTACAACAGCTATGAATTAATGTTTTATCATTTGTATCAAAGGGGTTATAAAAAATCATGAATTGCTTGTCATGGTAAGACTGAAAGCATTGCAATATATACTAACTCTAATGAAATTTCTTGTATATAAATATTTGTTTTTTTTTTTTTTTGTAATGTGAAGCTTCATGTCAAATTTGATGTTGAAATTTGCACACTGCTATGAATTGAAAGTGTGAAGCACCATGGTTGTTCTTGTAGAATGAAACAGATGACTCTTGGAGAAGTTTATTTAATGAAAACTTCAAATTGTTTTCAGGGGTGCCACTGTCTAATCTCTAGTTCAAGATTTTTTTAACAGTTTGTGAAGTAAAATTGTTTTTAACAATATTTGCATAATTTTTCTTTTTCTGTATAAAACAGCATTCCTTTGTGTTTCCACTCTGCTTTGTCTGAATGATGACTGATATGAACAATTTATAAATAAGCCTAACCCAAAATTGAGAACCAGCCAAGTATATTGTTTCAGGAATGAACGAGCTTAACAGAAAGTCTAATGACATTCTAACGCCCAACATAGTTATGCACTTTTGAGACATTTTGATTAATGTGTAATGCAAGAATTTCTCTCTTGACCAGGACATCAACTGAAATGATGCAGAAGATTCAACATATTTTGGGAAACACTTTTATATTAAATGAACATTTATTTATTTTTTTATAATTTTTTTTTTTTTAACTTCAAAGCAATGTCATTAATTTTTGATATTTTAACATCTGTTTGAGCTGATGCCCCTCACCTCCACTATATTGTGGCCTACTTATTTCTTGCTTTCAAATGTAAACTTGGATATTTTCTAACATGTTTTGTTAAGTTTCACTTTAAAAATTTATATTTTATAGTTATACTTTAGATAGAAAAAAAAATTGTCAATTCAATCTGATGTCAGATGAATCTAGATTTAGTATAGATTAGAAGTATCAAATTCCAAGATTTGCACTTGCATCCTTTTTCTTTATATACAAATTTAGATCTTACTGGAAGTTTTTTCTTTGTTTCTGAATGTTAACAACACCCTTCATGGTGTAGTAACAAAAATAATAGGAAAAAACAAAACAGTGTAAATAATTTTTAGAATATATATATATATATAACATTTTAAGAAATGTAATTAATAAATTAAAAAGTTTAACTGAATGCTTGTTTTAAAAAATGTTTACATAACATTTATTGCCATTGTTACAAACCCCTAACATTATTAAAAATATAACCTAGACCTTAGAAGTACTATATAAAGAAAGAGTTACATTTAGAAAGTGTGAAAATTAATGCCAATAAAATTAAGTTTTTGGAAAAAAAAATTTTTTTTTTAATGCGCATGTATGTAAGTAGTTGTGTATCTTCTCCCCTTCCTGGATCACGTGATAGCATAGTAATCTGACAGGATGACTTCTAGCCGACCTAGAACATCCTGAAATACCAAGGTCAGTGACCTGTTTTGCTCGCACAAATAGAAATCCATATTTGGAAATAAAAAGTAAAGTGCCAAAACCTTGGCAAAAAGTTGATGTGCGAAATTAGTCTTAGAATTAGTGACCTGCTTTTGCTCGCACAAATAGAAATCCATATTTGGAAGTAAAAAGTAAAGTGCCAAATCCTTGGAGCAAAAAGTTGATGTGCGAAATTAGTCTTAGAATTCGAACGAACTAAACAGATGGTTAGCTACAATCATGATTGTTTGCTATGGATTTATATGCCATAGATAGAAATTTAATGAGATTTTGGAATTAAGAATTTGATTCAAAGGAATCAACTTTAGTACACTGACTAATCGCAGGGAAATAAAGAAATCATCATCTTGATAATTAAAAAGAAATAAGATTCAACTCAACCTTTAGGCAAGATGAAAAGTAATTATAAATTAAAGCATGATCTATTTCGCTGATATAAATTCCTACTCAACAAAGAGAAAGGAAAAAAGGAAGAGAAAAGATAAAGAAGGAAAGAGAAATGAACAAATCTGTTTCACTTAGAAAACTTTCCAATTTGCCAGAGGGTGGGAGAGGAAGAAACATGAAGAAATGAGATGCACACAAAAACATTAAAAAGAAAGGAAGGAGAAACTTTTGTGAACCACATATAAGTTCATATTTCTGACTTGTGTAATTTTTGACTTTTGATTCTTGTTTGAAATGCATGTCAGTTGATTTTGTATTGCTTGTCAAGTATTGTTCACCTTTTTGATAGAATCCCTTTTTTTTTATCTCATATTGAAATTCCATCTTATTCCCATTGCTAGTACCATTTTCTTTCGTTTTTTTTATTCTGAATTACCCAATATATATTTTTCTTATCTGTATAAGCATGAAATAAAAAGCTCAAATATGTAAGTCTTTAAATGACTTGTGCCTCTTGTGTCTATATGAAAAACTATATATTATTAAATTTAAGAATAAAAATCTGTTAAATGTCGTATGTAAGTATTGTAAAATGTCCACCTTAGAAAATTGTTAAAAATGTTTAAGATTGAAAGAAGAAAACCTGTATTCCCCAAACATATAACCTATATTTTCAAATTTAAAAGTTAAACTTCAACACACATAGATTTTTGCCTTCCTCCGTCCATATTGACTCCTTAAATAACAAGTATTGTTTTCTATGTTCAAATTTTCACGAGTCAACATTACCTGATGACAAGGTAAAATCTCAAAACATGGAAATTTTGCTGTGTTAAGATTAAATTTTAAATGAAAACAAATTTAATTATAATTATGTTCTTTGATATGTTGTATTGAGCACTTTTTAAAAAAGTAAATAAATACTGGAGAACTTGGAATTCTAAAACTATTGGTTCTCTTTGCCTGGAGATGTATGCCTTTCATGTGTTCTTGGAGGATTTGTTTGAAAGATTTGTTGGGAACATTAGAAACCTGTGGAGATCATTTGATAATCATCAGTCTCAAAAATTCCTGGAACCCAAGCATCATTGCAATATTATCAAGCCTACTGATAGTGAGACAAAAAAAAGCAGATAGCAAAATTTATAGGAAGAAATATGACAAAAATGGTAACCTGTTGCATAGAACAGGACCCCCCCCCCCCCAAAAAAAAAAAAACAAAACAAAAAACTTACAAATGGCTAAGCTGTGATGAGTATGCCTGCATTTGAAGTGAAACACAACTTGCCGGGTATGACTGATATTACAACCTACTCTTAAATATGTGTTTCTTGTGTTGCTTTTGATATGAATGACAATGGGGTGGGTAGGGTGAGAGATTTATCAATGAGTTTAAAGCGTTAACAGCACTCCTTCACTTTGAAAAGCCTTATCTAAATTGCCTACATTTGTACTGTTTTGTTTATTTCAAGGTTTTTCAGTCAGTTGTATGTCTTTGGAGTTTTGTAATTCTTGTCCTTACTTTTTTATTTTTTGGAGGTTAATTCTGCCCCTCCCCCTTTTTTTCTCCTCTTTCTGACTACAGATATTTATTGTGAGGCTAACATTCTCCCCACCCTTGTATCATTTTCAAGTTAAGGGCAAAAATGTCATATTTGATATAGAATCATCATTAATTCTTAGGACTATAACAACTTGTAGTAAACAACATTAATTCTAACATTTTTACAAATCTTCCTACTTGTTTATTGCAAGAATGTGTAAAAATATGCATGTGTACAATATGTGTACAAAATATACATGCATAAAATGAGTAATATTGGTTGAGAATTGACCAGAATGGTTAATAGGACAATTTGGAAAAGAATTATTAGACAAGAACAAAATGCACAGTAGCAAGATAAAACATGATTCACATTAAGTATTTGAAAACTTGATTAACTGCACTACTATAGAAATGATTACAACTAATTTAGATTTTTATTTACATTTTTTCTTCAAGGTTTATGTATCACACATTCAGTATTTAGTAGGAACGGGTGGTAAATTGAAATGGCTTAGCTGTATATTAAAACTAGTTGAAAGATCCAAATACAGTGTAACCCTTATATAAGAGAGTTGTCGGGACCGGATAAAAGTTCTCTTATATCCAGGTTTGGTCTATTTTATATACATTACCACAGGCTCTAATTTGGGACCAGAGAAAATATCTCTTATATCTGGGTTATACTGACAATTCTTTGCTAATTGACCTACCCTGCCACTGTTTTCTACAGAGCTTTTGAAGTGTCCATCTCTACCAGAATTTGTAATATTCACTTAAAGGGATGAATCAAACTATTTCATATTTTTGTGTTAGTTCATTTTCATTTTTACTTTTCCCTATCAGAAAGCTAAACTGATGAAAGCAGATTGTGAGGATTAATCAAGAAGTACTTCCCTTATGGATTGATTGCTTGTAGTGGATTGGGTAGCTAGGACATCAACCCTGTTGATTTATCAGAGAAATAACACTAAATTTACTATGGTAACTATAATTCAGCATGAATTAGTATTTTTATTTATATAAATTGCCTTATATATGTCTTTAATTGTATTAGTTTTCTGAATCTAAGTTGTCTATTGTCTCCTGTTTGAATAAGGAATTATTTTCTGAATAGCAAAGGAGGACCAATATCCTTGTTGGTTGGGTGTAAAGGAAAACACATTCTCCCTTATGCGATCCCCCTCTCCCTTGATTGCTTTCTGATACTATAATCAATTCCTTAGTATTTCTTTGTTGCCTGTTTGATTGGGATGGGCTTCAACTCTTGAAGTCTTTATTTCCATCTACTTTATAGGATGCTTGAAGTTTCTTGGCCTAAGCCACTTCCCAAAATTTAAACAAATGACCAAAAATCAGGTATTTTTTTTCTCTGAAATCTAAAACTTTTCAGCTCCCCTTAATATATCTGATCATCAGATTGTTTGCATGGACATTCAGTCACCATACAGTGTTGCTGCTTATATCCAGTGTCTATATCTATAAATGCTCCATTTCAGTTATTGATCTCTTTCCCCTATAGTGTGTGTAAATATATAAGTGGACACTGAGGTCAACATCAAGTGGCAACAGTCTGTTTCATACTTGAACATGATCTTCATGGCCTGAAGATGGTGTTGAAGCATAAAACAGTCTTGCTGCTTAGTGTTGACTTCAGTATCCACTTTTATATTTACATACACTCTCTCTGACACTGAGCACTTTTACCCACAAATATAGTATACTATAAAACTATTTTTATCATCTATAGTAGTTATCAAGACTTCTTACAGAAGGTAGCTGAAGAGTGACAAGAAAGGACTACAAATAAACTGCAAGAAAACCAAATGCATAGTCATCAGTAAAACGAGCAGCCCAATATGCCAAATACAGATCGAGGATACTAAAATCAAGCAGGTACAAAAATTTAAATATCTGGGAAGTGTTATAATAGAAGACGGAAAGTGTGACACAGATTCGAAGGCGAATTGGCATGGCAAAGGAAGTATTCCAGAAGTTGAGTAACGTATTAAGAAACGGGACAATTTCGCTAGAAACAAAGAAGAGAGTACTGGATTGCTATGGGATGTCAGTTCTTCAATATGGCAGTGAATGGACAATATCATTGAAGATGAAGGAAAAACTTGAAGCAACTAAAATGTGGTTCTACAGAAGGATGCTATGAATATCATGGACCGAGTATGTGAGCAATGATGAGGTTTTGGAAAGGATAGAAACGAAAAGGAAATTAATACTGAGCATCAGGAAGAGACTTCTGCATGTCCCAGGAATTGGGATATGCAATGAGGAAAGAGGGCTTGGAGAACCTGATACTAACAAGCCAGATAGAGGGGAAAGCAGTGGATAACATGTTTGAAGGACCTAATCAGGTGGATGATGGAACGACAGTTGCATGGTGTAACAGAAGGCGGTGTGCTCAGTCACCAGGGTTAGGGAAAGCCATGATTGCCTACGTTGGGGCACATAGAAGTAGTAGCTATCTGACCAGGGTATAGTGCTAAATCAAAATGTATTTATCAAAAGTGATTTTCTTCATACATATTTGTCAACTCCATAAAAATGATGTACCAGTTTTATTACTTTGGGTAATAGTCACTTAAAAAAAAAATCTCTTATCAGCTGCAAAGTGTGGTGGGGTGATCCTTTGAATATTGCAATTGTAATTTCCTGCTTTGTAAATTGAAATTTGTAGTCAAATATATCTTTTAAGATATTGGCCAATTCTCATTAATAATTAGGTTTATTGTATAGGCAAATTGTTGTACAGTATTTTTTAGCCAATAAAGCTAATTAAATTGATTTACTCATTTTTTAATCTGCTTGATTATTTTTGGATATTGCTAACCTCTCCCCCCCCCCCAACCCGTCATCTTTTTAAAAAAAATTTTTTGCTTTACTTTACTTTGCTTTAGGTGGGCTGATAAAATTATTTTAAAGTTTATACTCTCATTTTCAGTGGTTAATACTTTTTTTTGTTTGATACTGTGTATAAGTGAAACAAACTTGATAAAGTTTCCAATGGATTTAACAGCTTTTAATCATTACTAATCTGCTTAAGTGCTCATTCTCCTACTCTCTTCTCTTAACCATTATAAAATGCCATTGGTGAGAATTATTTTTGCCAATATATTAAAAAAAACAGTGCTGTAAGAAGAAATGAATTCATGCCTTCCTCAAAGGCATTAGTGCTAAAATCTGATTATGAATTGTTGATTGCCATTAGTTTTCCAGAAGTTTTGTTCAGATGTCAACCAACTTAAAATTTAGTAACCCTTAGTTTGCATGATTCTCAATTAAGCAACTTCCCTAAATATTTTCTCAAATTTGAAATTGGAGGAAAGATTTAAAGCTTATTTTCTGTTTAAAATAAGATTTATGCACATGGTAGTATTCTGTATCTGATTCATAGGAGGTTTTTCCATAATAATATTCAGCCATGTTGAATATCACAAGAATCAGTTATGTGGCTTTGATGTAGCAGCAATCAGAAGTGACAATACATACTGTAGCCACTTAGTTGACAGAAAACACCATTGAGTGAGCTTGTGCATTATTGCATTAATAATGACTTAGTGAGTAGGTTCTTCATGTCTTATTTAGGGATTTGGGACAAAATATTGTCTTATGCAGGGTTCTCATCTCCCATCTATTGTTCAAATTTGGTTCCTAACTTCTGGCGTTTACCAAAGCTTTAAAAAAAAAAAAAGATTAAGAACAGGAGGTGATTGATGGCAATCTCAAATGATCACTTTGCAGACTTTTTTGAAAAGGGGAGGCTGCTGGGCTAATTGTGGGATGTTCCAAGGCGATTGGGGAGTACTGCAAAAGAGGATTGTGTTGTTGCCACACACACACACACACACATATATATATATATATATATATAGAGAGAGAGAGAGAGAGAATGCATCAAAAATGCTTTTAGAAACTTTTGGGGTGTGTTGTTCACACCAAAACTAAGACAAAAGTCAATGTACTAAATTTCAGAAATAATATAGAAATTTCAGCTGTAGAATGGACTGACTAATTCTAATTATCAAGTACTAAGACTTTAATAATTTTATTAGATTGAAATAAAGCCATAAATGATACATATTGTCTAATGTAATTATTTTGTTCAGATATTCATTGATCACTCTTAAATCTTTGTAAATTGAAAATAATATACTTGGTTTTATCACAGCTTGCTAATTTTTGCTTCGTTTTAGTTTTTTTTTTTTTCTTAATTTCTGTCTGAATTTCTGGCATGAAGAGTTATCATTTGAACTACTGTTCTCATTGTTATATGTTGGCCAGAATAGATTGCTTTTATTTGTGTGTTGAGATAATTAAAATGATTTTTGCTTGTCCCTTAAGCTAACCATTGAGACCATTCATTTTTGTGGCTCTTTAGACTTTTTTCCAAATAAATAACTTATGATCTGATTATTGAAAATAGACAAGTTGTAGTACATTGACCTTATAAAAATGTGATACTTTTTAACGGAACAAAAAATGTTATGTGAATTTAATTTTTCTAATATTTCTCTAACAAAAAGATGAGAGAAATTATTATCAATGCAAGAATGTATTAAGCTATGAAAAAAAAAATTGTACTGCAATAAATTTATTATGGATTATAACTTGTAATTTTAGGAACGGTGTTGAAATAATCATTTTGACAATGAGGAAATGCTTTTGTCAGTGTTTATAATAAAGCCATGGTCTGTGTTTTATGAATCGTGAAGACAAATATCAGATTACATCCATTCTTTGTAATCTTGTGCTAATTCATTGGTCTCAGTATTTATCAAATATGGCATCATGTGTTATACAGTTTTCTCGGAGGACAAATAACATTGTATTACTGATTTGTCTAAAATGGTTTTGCTAAAATTAGTTTCTATTTGACTTCCTCACTTCTTTTGTAATGCTATTATTTTTGTTTTATTAAAACTATAATTCCAGACTTTCAGTTGAGTATCTTTATCATGAGGTAATTTTGTAGACAAACATTTGACTAGATTAACTGGATATGAGAGGAAAACTTCTATTGCAGTCTACACATCCACTTTTAGAGTTAGTCTCAAATTTAGATATTAAAATATTTTGAAACCTGAAATCCAACAACGTGCTGCATTCTACCTGAATTTGAAAATTTAAATGTATTTTTCTTAACTGTAAATTTTATAGTTCTCATTTTATACTGTCACTAAAACCTTTTTAAATTTGACCTTCCAAAATAATCTTGTTTTGTGAACAAAATCTTTCATAAATTTTGACTGGACAATGTAAGCAGCCATTTATTACCTCTGTACATGTGCAGTTAGTGGGTGCTTAACTATTTTAGTACAACCCATAATGCCCTGATAGAATAGCATACTAAAGTGTGGTTTCTTTTTTTTTGTATACATTTTTGAATATAGGTCTAAAGCCTGAAATAAAATTTGTTTAAAACAATCATTTATTTTTTTTATTTGTTTATTTGAAACAGATTTGATTTCTTTGCCTCTTTGATGTCAAGGGAATGCTTGGCTCTTGTTTAATACATCCTTGATAACTTCAAGAGTTTAGCCAAGACCTCCTATATATTAACTATGGTTAATATATAGGTCTTGGTTTAGCAGTCAAAATTTGAAACTTGCATTATTTGAAACTTGCATTATTTGGAGCTGGTGGTACTGAAAAATTCTCAGTTCAAACCACTCCCCAAAATCTGACCAAATATCAAAAAATATTTTTATAATCCCTTCTTTATTATAGCAAGAACTTTTCAGCACATCTTCATAAATATTTGCAGGATTTGTTTTCTTTTTTCTTTGTCATTTTAAGGATAGCTCCAGTTGATGAGAAAAAAAATTGTTGATTCAAAATCTGCTATTTTCACTGCTATTTGTAACTCGCATGAAAATATGGTTTTTAATACTTTTCCAACACATTCTACCACCTTAGCTTCTCTAGTTTTCATAGTTTTACAGGTGTCTTTGATCATAACTCCCAATTGTTTTTGTAGTGTTTGGAACCAAAGCCTAGAATAATTACAAAAATCGATTTTAAAAATACAAATCTTTCCTGTACAATATTGGACTATAATACAATAGGTCTGTTTGCAGTGTCAGATAAATCTGGATTCACTTAGTAAGGAAACTTTCATGACTAGAATATGAAAATAGCTTGTTTTTTAAGTTTATTATTTCTGTCAGCAGTTGTCAGCTGAATTGGTGTCCTAACTTTGTAGGTTGTTTATCCAGCCAAGAAAAGCTTGGATTCTATTTAAGATACAAAATACACAGGCAACTGGTTTGTGATAATCAAACAGATCTGTCTAAAATCAAAACACAGTTTAAGTGTTTCCTTCCTACCAATGAGAAAAAAGTTCCCCATTTTATGGCTTTCTTAATTACTTTTCACAGGGTTTATATGGTATTGTCATGTTATTCAGGATGATAATAAAAATACCCTCAATTGAATATATTTCTTTATAAAGATATAAAACTTGATAACTTGAACTTTTAACCTATTTTATGAACATCTGAAACAACTGAAAACTATGAGACAGTGAAATTTTTTTTTTTAATTATCAAAGATACAGAGAAAGCTTATGTTTCTATTTGGTATCATCAGTTTGACCACAAGGACAAACTAGAGAAGAATATCTTGGCATCTCTGAGGATAAGGGGGTATTATTTATCAAATTGATTACCCTAGCTTTCCACTTTCTGATTTGCTACTTCAAAAGAATCTGTCAGAGCTGTTTGATATTGTAGGATTTCAATTTAGGGACTTATCTATTTTTTATATACATACATATATATGTAGTTTTTATATTTACAAAATGTAAATGTGGGTGAAGAGTAATCCAATTCTCATTTTAAAATTTCTAGTAGATTTTATCATTTGAATTTTACTGTTTTTCATACTTTTTTTTTTTAATCATTTCTCTCCAAGCAAGGTCATAATGTCACTAAGGGATTGCTGGGAGTAAAAGAGAATGAATAGACTTTAGTGAGGAGAAAGAGACAATAAAAGAACAGGATATAGGGAGATAGATGGCGATTGATATTGCATTTAAATCTTTGAAGATCATAGGTAGCAAAAAACTGGAAAAGAGTTCCACAAGTAAGAAGTACAAGAAAATAGATTATTAGAATAGAACTTAGGATTACATGTAGCTCTTTCAACAGTAAAATAATGCAACCAACCTGCCAATCTGTGCAGTTGAGGTACCAAGGAAGGAATGTAAATCTACTTGTTTGAAGAGTGAAATGATTGGACGGGATTCATTGTGTTGGTAATTCTCTTATGTACCAGATCTTGTTGCATTTAGGTATCAGGACATTAATCAAATCTCCTTCAGCCTATACTAATTTTGTTGGTATTTTGGCAATTCCATCTGATTCTTGTAATATAAAAAAAAATATTTCACTGCTGTTTCCATTTCTCTTTGAAAGAATGTAAATTTATCCATATTGGTGGAATTGGGTTGGTTTTAGGATTGTTTAGCTTAGCCTATGACATGTTTAATATATTTGATCAGTGCTGAAAAAATAAAAAATGTAAGGCATTGAAATGAATACCCACATTTAAGCAATGAACAACTTCAAATATCTGTAAGTGGTCCAAACAGGAAATTGTTCACTAATGATCAGTAGTCTTTAAATTCATGACCAAATTTATGGAATACTTTTTCACTTCTATGGCTATTTTTCTTTTTCTGTGCTTATAAAATTTTGATCTTAATTAATAAAAGAGCCAAACTTTCAAACAAAATTCTATGCATCTTCTATAGATGTTATGTCACTAACAGATGAAGCAATCTTCAGCCCATTTTGTGGATTTGTTCATGCCTGTCATTGTTGCATAATCAAGTGATTTTTTTTTTACTGAAACCATCTGGAATATTAACACCATTCCAGAAGAAAAAAGTAGACAAATATGAAATAAGGATAAGAATTAACCTTCAATTGAAAGCTGATAAAGATGAAAAAAAATTATCATAGCATCATTGGTGCCCCAATGATTTTTATTTTATTTATTTATTTTTTATTTTATTTTTTTTGCAACTTTTGAATTTTAGAAAATGATAAGGCACTGATTTCTTTGGTCTTAGTTTTCAATTTTTATCTCTGTTCGTGACAATATATAAATGGCTTATTTGTAGAGATGAAACGTTTTAATAAAGGTAAATGCCAATAATTTTTATTTCTGTTCATGTTAGAAATGAACGATTATGAATTACTGTTATATAAAATTATCTTAAATTTGTTTAAAACTTGTTAACTTGTATGTTTTCTTCAAATATTTTCTGTTCAGATACTTGATGACAGATTAGATACCTGTAGATATTCCATCATGTTCATGTGATACAAACACAAATGTATAGGATTTAAATCTTTTTTTTTTTTTCCCTTATCTTTCATTCAATCGGCATCTTGTAGTTTTAAGGTGTTGACTATACACTAGCTTCCTGTAAAGTTTTTTTTTTCATTGTTTGCCAAAACTGGTTAGAATGAAGATAAATTTAAAAATAAAGTGAAAAGATGTTGCAAAAATACTTACATTTTCATTAACCAATTGTTGGCTGCTGCAGTGTGTATGTGAATGTTTTTGTTAAGAGCTTATTTTGGTATTTTTTTTTAAACTTTAATAGAATTTACTGTTGTAATATTGCAATGAACTGTCCTTTTTATAGGCTATTATTTTCTGAGTAGTGTATGACATTTGCATTTTCAGGGGTCTTCAAGAAAAAATACATCCTGGCTGATTTGGTCAACTTACATCAACATTTCAATTGTCTGCTTGGAATTTAAAAAGTTAACTGGATTAAAAAATAACACCTACCACCTCCTCAATCTTGCCACGAGCACTATATATAAATACTACTATTAGTTATACAGTTTATTATTTTAAAAAAATGTGAGAAATAGCTACATGGAAACTTTGAGGATCCTGGATGTTTTAGGAACATAGAATTCTGACGTTTTTAGGCAGGGGGGCATATGTTGAATAAGATGAGCCATCGCTAAATATAATTAAAATTAAGTTTCACTTTCAATTGTAAGCATGAAGAAAAGCCTCTCCCTCTTAATCTGGTCAACTTAGGCCATTTTCTGTTATGAAATTGAGGTGGAAGGATTGGGAGAGGGGGGAAATAAAATCATCTATTTGAAAAGTAGCTGGTATATTAAAGTTAATCTACAAATTGTACTCTTTTTATCACTTGACAGAACAACCAGTAGAAAGCCATTAAAATCTGTCAGCAGAGAAAGCAGTAAGCAACTGAGATGTTCAAAGAATTTTTGCAGTTTTTTCTTACTCTGTTGTCTTTTCAGAAATGTTCATGGGATCAATTTTCATACAGATAAATATGTCTCTGAAGGTTACTTCTCCAAGTGCTTTTCACTACCTGCTGCTCATTATCAAATGATGCAGTTAGATTGCAAAAAGCAATTCCAAACATTGTCTATTCATAACTTCAATATTTCATTAAGAATCACTTTAGATAAATATGTATCCATTCAGCAGAATGTATGTCTCTAAATAGTCACCGATAGTAATTCTTTAGCAGAAAGATAAATTTTTTATACCCGTTCCAGATTTTTAAATAATTTCAAAATGGTGACCCCCCCCCCCCCCCCGGGCCCAAAAAATATTAAAGTGAATTTCATGGGGAAGTTAGTCTGTTGACCTGAAATTTATTGTGCATGTCTGATCCATTTTTAAATTATAAAGTTGGGAAACCCTTTCTACAAAAGATTTCCTTTGTATTTTCAAGGCAGCTCAAATATTCCACAAGTAAGGTCATATAAATTTGAGTAAAAATTTTGACTTTTAATCTTCATTTTAAATTTACTTTCTCAATTTAAAAATATTTTTGTATTGTTTAGATTGAAGAAAAATCATATTGGAAAGTAAATTTTTTTTTCTCCATGTTTCAGTGCAGATGTATTTAAGCTTGCTTAATTCTTTACTTTTTATATATCAAGTAATCAAAAATATATTAGTCAATATCCTAAGAGGCAATTATTGAACAAAACTCTGCCACAAATATGTTGATTACTTGTTGATAATGAAGTTTTCTTTTTCACCAGGGAGATAATTTTTATTTGCATCTAAGTTAAGTTTTGGTCCAACAAGAAAAACAGAACAAATGATATAAAAAATTTGACATGTTTTTGAAGTCTGGAATCAATTACCTTTTCCATAGTTTTGTTGCCCAATGTTAGTCATAGATGAAACTTAAAAATAAATGTTGTATTTACAATAATAATTCCAAAATGAATTCTATTTATCAGTGATGAATAATTATGTTTGCAGATTGTTGTTGAATATTCATTTAATAACATCTGCACTATGCATTTGGAGGACAACAATGGCAAGTATTGTTTTTCTGTGTTTATTGAAGTGGAGAATTAAGTGGACATTTTATAACCTGAAGATTTCATTAGCATTGAAATGACTGCTTAAAGGAAGTAGTTTCTAACAGTCTGTGTAATGAGCCTGTGACTAACACTTGAAACAAACCTACATCAGATTGTCAGCATTAAGTTTGATCTTGTATATAACCATTATTACAAAACTTGACAATATTAAATATTGTGACACTATTATAATGATAGACAAGGCTAAGCTGAAAAAGAATAGTTATAAAAGGTTATCAAAACCTGTTGGGAGGTTCTCTGTTGACCGATAAGGAAACAATGAAATGTAAGAATATTACATGACTTACAAAACTCTTATATACTTGAACTGCTGGACTCCTAAATTAGTAAGTAACTTCTCTTTGGACCAATAGAAAGAAAACTAAGTTCTGTTAAACTTGTCATTAATGTTTACAACTTTTTCAGGAAGTCATAACCACAAGGTGACACAATTGAAAATTTGTGATAGGGCATGGAAGTGGGTGAATACTGCTTTTTGTATTTTTTTCTTGCTTATTTCTACAGTTTTTGTAGGCAGATGTGTTAATTGAAATCAAGATTTTGAGAAATTAACCAGGTTGAAGAAGCTGTGATATTTGTGTTAAAAAAAAAAAATAGCCACTTTGTTTTAAGTGTAAGCATTCAGTACTTTCTTATTTGCCTATAAAGTTTCAAACAGAATGTCAAGAAAATCCAACACAAATTCAGTCCACAGTTGATAAAGTCAGAAATCGTTAAATAGAATTAATTAAATCTGTTTTGTTTTTTACCTTATAAATGTTGTTGAAACTATTTCACAAGTTATAGTAACTGCCAAAGAAAGAGTTTATTTCTACCCTCAAGTGACTACTTTCACTAAGAGGAGCTTATCCTAATTGACCACATACAATTTTTAAGGGCCTTCCAATGCTTCAAGCAATTGCAGCTGGAACAGTTAATGTTTTTTATTTTTTACTTTTTTTGTCTGTTTCATGAAGTTTAATTTTCTGAAAAAGGTGTTTTGATTTCTTAAGGAGAATTTTTAAAAATACATATCAGTATTTTTGCTTTAGGAAATACTTAGTAAATTGTATGTTGAGCAGGGGTATTAGTATTTACTTAATCTTTTAAAGAGATGTTACGTTAATGATTCCCTAAGGATCATAAGTTTTAGCATGTGATATATTAATTAGTTCTTTACTTTTTCTCCCACTCAAATGTTTCAAAAATGTTGCTTTTATAAATAATTTCTTAATATTATTTTGATCAGAAATGAGATCCTATAGTTTTGGATTCAGAAAAATAGCAGTGGAGATATTAATATGAAATTAAAAAAAAAATCTTGATTTTAAATGTATTTATATTTTGTCAAAACCTTTTAAACTTATTCATTTCATACATCAACATTTTAGCAAACAACTTTGATATTACAATGAAATTATTTTTTAACTTAGTGAAATCTGGTGTTGAGCATCTAACTAAAAACTGTATTATTAAGGTTATTCATAATGCTTGCATCAAAATCTTTGTTCTCTGGGATTTAGTATCAATGCTTGGATTAAACAAGATAAAAGTAATATCATAGTTAAGAGTAATAAATGTTGCTGTATGTGAAATAAAAATCAATCTTAAAGTCTTCCTTAATTGTTACAAAACTTTTACTGATTTAACATTTGTTTTATATTTGAATAGAAAGCAATCTTAACATTCTTTTATATCATTGCAGCAGTTTTACATTTTGCTCATGACACTCTTGAAAAAACTGTTAAAATGATTGAGATAATAATTAATGTATTTGCTTAACCTCATCTTGGTGATTATAATCACATTTCACACATTGTACCTTCTGGCTTTCTTCAGAAATTTGTTGTATTTAACCTTCTTGGAATTATGATGGATAAACTCAAAACGTGTCCTCATCCCAGTTTTTACAGTCAAGTTTTGGCCATTCTAATTTCTGACTCTGGTGACTGTAGTAATTGAGAATTTGGGACCTATATTTAATCCAGTTGGATAGATTTTCATTTGTTTGGAGATAATTCTGTATCAGTTAAATGAAAAATAATTATAATTTTTACGACCTAACACAGTTTGGTCTAACAACCACAAAATAACAAGATACACTTAAACAATGTTTTTATCTGTTAGGCTATTGTCTCAATCAGACTGAAAATTTAAATCCTTCCTAATCAGTCTTTGATTTAATGTTCATTTCTATGTTTAGTCTGCTGAAGAAATTATTTGAGCTGAGTAAATGTGCTGATTCTTTCAGTCATATTGTTCTCTACTATTCTATTTCCATTTCATACAAAGTGATGCCTCCTCTTTACTTTTTATTTTTATTTTTTTTTTTTTACATGTGATCATCTATCTATTGCCCAATTTCATAGTTTTCCCATGGATTACAACTTTTCTTTTCAATGTCCTTTGAACTTTAAGAAGTGATTGGTCTCTCTTCTTTTTTTTTTTTTTTTTTTCCCCCTTGCAACAGCTGAATAGAATGAACTGCATATAACAGTAGCTTTAGTCATGTTTTTCTGATAGAAGTTTGTCTTTTAAGATGTCTCCAAAAGAGATATCCTCTGGTACAGATAGTGGAATAGAGGCAATCTACCACCACACACACACACACACACACACACACACACACACACACACACACACTTCAAAAAAAAAAAAAAAAGAGTTGGGATTGAAATTTAGAGTATGGTTCAGACTTGAAGAAAATCAGAAAGTACAACAGACATTTTGCATAAATAAATTTGGATATTTTGAACACTTTAACTGGCATTTATTGTATGAAACTCAACTCTCACCAATGACAAACAATGTTTATTTTATTTTTGGCAGTGTTGGGTACAACTTTTCTTTTGATCATGGCTGAATGGGTACTCCCCCTCCCTCCAGTTGAGTTGGTGCATGCATATCATGTACACACCAGAGATGTTTTTTCCTGACTGGCCTGGGTGAATAAAAGTTCCTGTTTTCATACTACAACTGCTGATTGCCTGAAAGTTGCATGAAGTGGTTGTTCCCTGTATGCCAGAAATTTAATTTGTAATTTAGTAAAACTCCTTCATTTTTATATGGCATGGAGCACTTGTCTACCTGGTGTGCATCCATAGCAGACTCATTTTATGACCATCATTCTATCATATATGATTAATATAAAATTTGTCACTTAGTATTTGTTATTTTTCAACATCAATGGCTGTTCAGCATTTTGCCCCATCCACTCATCATGGGATATTAAAAAACTTTTTTTTAAAGTAGTATACCATTCCTATTTCATGTTGAATTTCATTTGACACCTTACCTTGTAGAGGTTATAGCAGTGAATAAGGTTTAAACATAGTGTTTTTTACACTATTAGACTATTGTCTTCATCTTTGTTGCTATTTGTATGATGTTTCGGCTGTTGTACGCTCCAGCCTTCTTTAGGTGGTAGGAATTTTGAACCAAACCTTTTATTACAATCACTGGGATATATCATTCTCATTCCTTGCATGAAGCCTCTTTTGGTAGTCATGAGCTATCTCCCTGTAACTGGACTTGTTCACCACTGCTGTAACCTGGAATTGAACTCCTAACTCTTTGGGTCAAGTCACTTGGTTTTTTGGTCTATATCTACTGGGCTATGTCCTTAAGGACAAAAACTGAATTTCTGGGACTTATAAACCTAATGTTCAGTAACCATTTTTTTTTTTTTTTTTACCAGAGCTTCTATTGCAACTTTTTGATGTTAATGGTTTTCTCCTTTTTTTTTTTTTTAACCAGAGCTCATGTTGCAATTTTGACACTAATGATTTTCTCTGGCACTATGTATTACTGGTTCCCATATAGTATTCATCTCTATGCTTGGTTTGCTTAGGAGATTTTTGAAGCTTAGTATATGTGCTGATTCTTTAAGTTTATGTAGTTTCCAGTGGCATTCTCTATCTATTATTTCAACTTCATCCCGTAGGGAGCAGTGATCACTTTTTCCCTTCCATATGTGGTCAACTATACCTGATTTTCCTATCTCCCCCTGTGTTACGGCCTTGCAATGTTCTTGTAGCCTTACCTTAAGGGGGTGGCCTGTTTCTCCTTTATATTTCTTTCCACAGCTACATGGAATGGCGTACACATAGTCCTTAGCCATGTCCTCCTCTGCTGGAGGTCTAACTTGGGAGAGGTATCTGCAAAGTGTAGAACCACTTCTGAAGGTTGTCCTGATGTTATATAGACCACAGATTCTTTGTATTTTCTCCAAAAATAATGATCCCAATCTTGGATCATGTTTTTATTCTGTAGCAGATATCTTTGGAAAGTGGGAAACTAATGCTAATATAATTGTACACTTACAATTAACTTGAATGTCATGTAGGAAGCAAGAGAGATTTATTTGAAAAATAAGTTATTTCATAGCCTGGATTCAACTGGTATTTGGGTTAAATCAGTAAGTTGGGAACAATAGAAAAACATCAAGAATCAAAAGAAATGCACAAAATTAAGCCAGATTAGTGGATTTAATATTGCATTTTTTATGTTAATCCAAATTCAACATGGAAAAAAAAATGTATATTCATATTTTTACTAATCATAGATGTTAATAAATTAACATTTTTGTGGTATATCTATGAGTAAAGACTTGTTACAATTAGTAGAATTGAAAGATTTTATTATTGGAATATAAGACCAAATTTATATTTGGCTATGATGCATAGCTTGACTTTTGGCTTGAATTTTTCTGCAACTATTAAAAAACAAATGGATTTAAAACAAAATTTGTTGTTGATTACAAAATAACTGTTGTATTGCAAGCATATTTTCCCATAGAGTATATAAACATTTATAACAGTCAGCGTTGGTGACAAAGTGAAAGATTCTTTCACAATTACTTTTTCTTTTACATTTTAATTGAATATTTGTATAATGAATAGGCTATGGCCATATCTCATTGAAATGCTGCTTCTAGTTCAGTCACCAAAGTTAAGCAATGTTGAGCCTAGTTAGTAATCAGATGAGTAACCACTAAGAAATACCAGATGTTATAAGCTACATGACTGGCCTAGCAAGCCAGTGACTGGTAAAATATTACTACATATACTAACAGAATCCATTGACATATGGGACAGTTCTACTTGGAGTTGTGTTAAAATGAATTGATGCAGAACGGGTTGATTTAAATCAAGGAACCATCATATTTGATGGTATAACCTTCCATCCCTATTTACGTTTTTACAGTAATAGGTGTTAGTAATGGTAGCCTGGTGTTTGGGTAAACCTTAAACCATCAGATACTCTACTTGTAAGATCAAGGGTGTATTTTTGAGAAAACAAGGTAGGTTGGGTGGTGGATCTTAAGTTGCTAAATCATTTTTTTTTAATATTTTTTATTTATTAATATTTATTAATAGTTGTGATGAATAATTCAATGATCTTTTCTCCCTTGTTGTTTAAATCCTCTTGCCTTGATGATAGAAATCGCTAGGTTTTGACTTAAAAATGGGAAAAAAAAGCTCCCCATTGTTGAATGAAACATCCCTGAAACTGGTCTGAAGAATCTGAATCAATTGCATGTTTTGTCATGTGAAATAATCACACTGTATCATGGTTGGGTCTTTTCAGCTGAATTACTCCTCTAAGCCTCTGTTCATTTCTTCAACATACGACTTAACATTGACCATTTGGTTGTTCTAAAGCATTTCATAGTAAATTAGTAATTACCAATACCACTAAATGCGGATCATTTGCTAGCACGGATGGCTTGGTTTGGAGTGTTGCCTGCTTGTCAGAACTCACCCATTCTTTACTCTGCTACATATTCACATAAGGACTTTTTTTTATTATTATTATTTAATTTGCCCCTGGTGATAATGCAGCAAAGGAATCTAGCAGCAATGGAGGAGCACTGAAGTCTGTTTTTCTTAGTCAATGTGTGTGGCACCCATGTGCCGTGTTTCTGGACCTTACCCGTTGAGTGAAGATGAGCAACAGTAGCAAGAGATCTTGCCATTTTTTTTTGAGTCAATTTTCTCAGGGGTGGGGGGGTGGGGGGTCTGGCACAGTTGTTCTTTAATCAGTGCATGCAATTAGTTCTCAACAAACTGGATAGATCAGCCAGAATGGGGTCTGAGTTTGAAACCCACCCTCACCTGAAACTGGAAGGCTATTTTTGTGCCATTCTGTCAGTAATGAAGTCATCTCCATACGTAGCACAAATGTCTCTAGCAACTTTGGCAGCTTCGTGACCTTGATTAAAATCAAAAAAGATGTCAAACATGTTTCTTGTCTCTTGCATTTCATCTCATAGAGGTGTCTAATCTGAAATAAAAGTTCGATGACATTAGCCAGCAGTTTCACAAGATGACTACAGTTAATAAAAAGCAAAAGATTCAAGATCATTGCAGAATGTCGGGTGGGGTGGGGGGGGGATGAAGAAATATATATATATATGTATATATAAATAAAAAACAACCTAATATATCAAATTTAGTAGTACAAATATAGACAATCTAACACATCATAATTATTTAATCATAAAATTTAAATTTATTTCAACCTAGTTAATGTTAGGAAAGTCTTGCTGAAAATGATTTTCAAAAACAAAGTTTAAATATGCAACGCAAAAATTTACTTGTATTTAAGAAAAATTTCTAATTGTAAGTTGCCATATCAAAAAGCTGTAAAATTTATTTACCTTACTGAAAAACAAAAATGTTATAAATTTTCTTTGTTTTTTATATGTTGATATCTTGCTTTAAAAGAAGTTTAGTTTTATGGATGATCTTTTGTGCTAACCCCAAAACCTCGCAGATAATGAAGAGAAAAAAAAAATCTCCAAGTAATTTGTCTAGCTAGATGTTTAGTTCATTACTCATCCAACTTAAATACCAGGCATATTTACTATTTCAGTTTGTACTGCATTTTCTTCAATTGAAATGATTATTGTTTCATTTATTTTTAGAAAATGTTTAAATTAGTTTTTAAACTTTTTCTCTGGCATTGGTTAAATCTTAAGCATTGTAACTTCAAGAATAACAAATTTTATTCATGACTCCCCCCCCCCCCCACACACTTATGTCATTTTGAGATAAAAGTAGGATGTGTCTTTTTTTTATCATTTAACTTGGAAATTGTTTTGTCAAAAATCTAGAGGTAAATATTAATATACAGTGAAAAAAAAAAAAATACCAACTTTCTGGGAAGAAGTAAAATTAGAATTTTAACTCTAGTAATTTCGCAGTGATTGAACCCTTGAATACTTTACTCTTTTTCTCACACTATATAATTTTTTTTTCTATAGACATCATCTCAGTAGTATAGTACATAACTATATTATTATTCAATCTCCATTGATAAAAGATAATAGCTAATGACATTGACGCTAACATAGTTCATTAAAAAAGGGTTTCATGAAGAAAAAATTTTTAGTTTCTACTTTTTTGCAGTTTAATTTCTTAAAATACTATTCCTTATTTCTTCTCTTTATTCAAATTTTTCTTGAAGCTTTTATTTCAGTTTTAATTTCAAGCTCATAGATTAAATATTTCCAGTAAGCAAAATATTTTGCTTTAGTTATAAAGTAATTTAAATTATTTTTGTTTTTATTTACCTGATATTGCAATGTAATTCTCTTTATGAAAACCTGTTTCAAAAATAAAATATACTTTTTTTGAAACTTTGAGGAATAATAGCTGATTGGAAGTTTATCTAATTTTTTGTTATAGTTATTTGCCCCCTTTTTTCTTGATGTGTATGGACATCTGTATTTTCAATAATTGTGTGTGCAAGAAGGAAACAATTGTTTTTTTTATCTAAGATTTTTTAAAAGAACTATTTCTAAAATAATTTTATTCACTTGTGAATAAGTTCTGAAAATTTAAATTAAAATTCAACAATTATTGGTTTTTGTTTTGCAAAAATTTCCAAATCAATGTGTTTGCACTGCAAAAAAAAAAAAATGATGCTAAAATTTTCTATATTAGTTTTTGGTTCCCCCCCCCACACCCACTGT